>VWZV01009545.1:0-510035 GCA_013397155.1 Irena cyanogastra | reverse complement strand
GGGGGGGGGGAAGAAGAAATTCATAAAGAACAGCAGAGAATATGGACAAAATTACTTCCATGTGTGGTGCAGAGGCACAGCTTGGGCAGAGATCTGTGGCCTTCCCAGAGTTTGACCTCTTGAGGCAGTGCCAGTTTACAGGAGAAAAAGCATTGCTCTTTAATGAAGGCCTAATTTTTATTGCCACTCCATCGACTTCAAAGTGCTTCAGGTTGCCAAACATAATTTCACTGGAGGTATTTTCAGGTGCAGAGCAAATACTTCATAAATAATTTCCTCATTAGATTACAAATTCCATTTAAAAAGTGAAAAGGGGGCTTGCTTTTCGAAGGTTTTCTTGGAAGCTGATTAAAAAATCTTTCAGAGGGATTCTTTATGACTTTAATTCTGAAAGAAAATAATTAAACAGTTTTAATTTTTTATTTATATTTTTAAATGAACGTGTAGCTTGGTAAGATGACCAAATACAGTAGAGATGTTTTAATATGCTCTCAATTAAAACATATAATCCAATGCCTGTGTGTGTTTCCTTTTTCTTCCCCTCATCCTCAAACTGCTATTAAGCCCAGTGACTGCCAGCAACCCAGTGTCAGCCTCACTGGGGCCCCAATTAACTATGTAGATCTGTGATACTTCCACATTTTTTGTGTTTACTTCCTCTCCTCCAGTAAAAATGTCTGTAATTAAAATATGCTTCCATACATCCTCTTCCACAGACCCTCCCTGTGAAGCAGCCATGGGGAGTTGCTGGGGCTGACAAAGTTCTGCTGTCACTCAGAGGGAATTGGGACGATTTGGACAATGTTGATCTTTAATGCACTTTGCAGGCTGAGATGGGCCCACTATCAAGGCAGAAGGGAGGCTGGTGGGGAAGGGGTGGAAGTCAGGAAAGCTCCCCTCTCAGCACTTCCCATGAATTACAGCAGCAGCTGTCCCTGTCTCCCTGCCTGTCACTGCAGTGTCCCTGTCAGAGCCACTGCTGTGATGTTGCTAAACTTTAGCACCTGAACGTTTGTGAGCCACTTTCTACTCACTGGACAGAAACAGAAATGCCAGCTAGTATTTGGGCACAGAGCAGGTCTATCACTTTTTAGTTTAGTTTGTCACTTTCTAGTCTCCTGCCAATAATTCTGCAAATTTAACTGGTTATAGTTTTTCACTATTTCCTCTCATGAAGGTTCAGTTGCCCTAGAACACAAGGAACAAGTGAAAACCATTTATAAGAAGAAAAGTAGGGAATTACTGATTGTTTTGATAGTGTTAAATTAATTTTCCATTTCTTCTTCAGGGGAGTGTTAGTTGGAAGATGAAAGTTAGTATAAATATTGCAGAAAATATTTTCTTCTGCTGTCACCTTGAAAACCAGCTGGGTTTGATTATGTTACAGACTTTTAAAACTTATATATATAGCAGGTTATATTCTACAGCCATATACCTGCAGTAGGGCTTGTTAGAGACTTATCTCTAAATCTGCACTGAGCAGGCTCCAGCCCCAAATCCTGGTGTCTGAGCCTTTGCTTGACTACCCAACACCCATCTGAAAAAAAAAAATCACAGATCATATCAGGAGTGATCATCTTGATGCTTCAAAACCAGTGAAAATTTGATTTTTTTTTTACTTGTTGTGGATAATTGCACCCATTTTGTTGTTTCATTCTTCTGAAGTGCACTCTGCTAGCATCCCACAATTAGGTTACAAAGTTAGAGAGCTTTGGAGTTGCTAAGGGTCCTTTTTCTGGCAGTTCTTTTGGAGTGTGTGTCTTCCATTCAGGATGAATGTATCAAGGAAAAAACTTGACTGCTCTCTACAGAAAAGAAGCTACAAAAAATAAAGCTGAGATTCATGGTTTTTCATGTTCCTTTGACACATAACAAAGGCTTGGCATAAGGCACTGAGAAAGTAGTTATAACTCAGAGAGAGTGGCAGCTTTCTATTTCCACCAGTTGCTCCTTTGGCTTAAATTATAGAGATATGTATGATGGATCAAAAAAGATGTCTGATTCAGACAGCTGAAAAACAATTTTGTCTTTTAGCCTAAAACAATTTGGCTGAAAAAACCCAAACAAATAAATGCAAACCTTAAAGATATAGCCAAGATAAAACAAAGCTTAAAATGAAGAGACATTCTGCTCTAGGAGAAATAAAAAATATGTTGGTTTAGTTATTCTGAGCACAAGATACACTATTCAAATAAAATATCACACCTCTTTTGCTGAGAAGGAACAGCAAAAAGGATAGATGACTATAAGTGGCAGAATATCTTTTTGTGCCTTTTCACTGGCTAACTAACATAGTGGGTTACTTTGGGTGCATCTGCATTAGCATTTCAATTCATATCTGGAGTTTATCTCTCAACCAAAAATCTCCACTTTCTCCATTTGCTGTTATTTGGTTCACACCATAGAATGGCTCAGAGTGCTAAAACTGTATCAGATGAAGCGAAACTGAGGGATGCAGTCCAGGAACATGTTTAACGTGGTGCAGCCTTAGCAGAAATTAAGTTTAAAGGCTGGATTGGTCAGTTCACAGACTTTAAGACAAAGTTTCATAGAGTGCGGATCACTTGTCCTTCAGCCCCAACTGCTTCACTCTGTAGACCTGCTCCTTTTCATCTTTACTGTCCTGTAGGATGCCACATAGCCCTGTAACACCACAGAAGGCAGGACTGAGATTGCAGAAATTGCATTTATTCTGATGTGTCAAAAATTTGATTCTAGTTATTTTCAGTTATTCATTTAGCCTATTTTCTTTTCAAGCTATTTGTGCTTGTATGCTGTGTCAAAGGGAACAGAAAAGTCTAAACTGGAATGAAATAGGTGAGAATTATGCAATACTAATTAGAAATTTAGGCTCCATGCACAGAGACAAGAATATGGGACCTACTAGAAGGGAAAGTCTCAGAGAGTAAAGCACCATCTGCATTGCTGGCCATGCAAAACTGCGAAGATGAATGAAGTTGCAGTGGAAATCCAGCGTAGGGCCATTTTTTTCTGAGGAGATAGCTGAACACGATATTTCCATTTTTCTTCTCTTTTAAGTCTAATTTAAATTCTAATGATTAATGTTTTACATAAGAGAGGACCCTTCTACAGCCATAGAAATACTGGGATTTTTTGCTGATATTGCACGGTACATTGCTGTATTAGCCAAACGCTGCTGTGATACAGCCAGGTTCAGATCATACTATCTATAATACAGAACGTCTGCAATTTTTCTTGTTTCCCTGGAAACAGCCGTAAATGCACTGACTCCCCGGACTGCTCCACCCCTCCTGCTGCTGATGTCAGCCACAGGAGAGGCACATGTGCAGCTCAGCTCCGTACCTGTCAAACCAGGCGGACGTTCTGTTTGATCACCCACGGTTTGGTCCCACAAAGACAATTCGTGTGGTGATCAGAGGGCAGTGTTAATTTAGTCAGATATCAGGATACTGGGCTGGGGGCAGGGTGGCGGGGCAGGGGGGAGGGAAAAATTCATCCACTTGTGCTTTGGTTTTAATCAGCAAAGAGAATGGGGAGGCTAAGAGAGCTAGCATGTGGCTAGAACCAAGGAAGTACTCCTTGCTGATAAAATCAGGATCAGCACCATTTCTATTAATGTCAGTAATTTCTGATAATTGAGTGCTGCTCAATGTCAAAGTATTCTCAAATTCCATACTCTGTTGCATGCACGCCAGCAGAGTTCAGCATGAATAATGTTGATACAATGAAGAGGGAAGGAATGAATGAGGATTTTCCATGTGTTAGATGACAGGATCACTTTGAAACAAATGACCAGTCCTTATTAATGCAGCTATTATTTTGATAAACCAGCAAGAATGAATGCGGTATTCATGAAAATGTGATCTGCAGCGTTGTAAGAATCCCACTGTAATTTTACAATTAATTAAGGTACCTGTAGCTATTATTGGAAAAGATTATGGTCTGACCTTAATAGTCATGTACTAGGCTGGCACACTGCCTATTTTCAGCTCAGCATTAATGAAGATGAGCATTTGTATGCAACTCTGTCTCTTATTGTCATTTTTTTCAGTGTGAGTTTATTTAGATATTTCAGCATTTGCCTTAGTAATTATGACTCATCATACTGCAATAGTGAGTTTCTGCATGCTAAGGTTTATCTGATTTTTCATCATCACTCATGGAAGTGCATACAGTTCACCATGATAATGCTGAAGTTTATTTGATGACTATGAATCACAGTAGTAACTCTGGTTTGGTTTTTTGGTTTTTTTTCAGTGGCCATTCACCCTGCTTCCCTTCTTTTTTGGTAATATATGGTGCACCTGATGAAAAATTTCAGCTTAAATGTTTTTAAAAGAAAAAAAAAAACAAACCCATTTTATTAAGAAAGAATTAAAAAAAACCTCAGTTATTTTAATTTTAAAAAAGGATTTTATCTAACACACCTGGCAATATAAAGCTGATTTTGTTCTATTTAAAAACTTTTTAGCTAGCTTAGTAAAATGAAGTTCAGTTAGTAGCAGTTGTAAGTAGCAGCAGTAGGAATCTTAACAGTACTGTTACAAGTAATTTGCCTTAATGCTCAGAATTTTCAGTCAGGACCACTGTGCTGGGAAACAGAAGAGATGATCACTGAAGGAAGTGACAGGCTATATTTTCTACTTTTCAGAATTTAAGCAAGACTACACATATGTGCAGTTGTGGTGGCAGTGGGGTCAGTGTTCTTTCAAGATGTCCACATCACTGAATATGAGAGTGGAAGCAGAAACCAACAAAATGTTGTGAAGGTGAGTCCCTCCCAAGGGATAGAGTGAGTCCTGCAGGAGGACATTGACTGACCCTACTCAACCAGCCCAAAATGCAGGAACTGAAAATAAAGAATCCAGGCAGGATAAAAATTCTGTCTAATATCTGAGAAATTGTAGTTCAAAAATTCCCCAGGCAGGCACAGATGCCTGAATAGTAAGAAAACTGGGCCTGTTCAGCTTTCCAAGAGTAGATGGCAAACCTTGCGATAAAAAAGGATAATACAGACTATCTTCCACATCCCTCTATTTTCCAAAGCCTCACTGCTATTATGCAGAATAACAAGTATTTTTGGCACAAGAAGGTTGTTTGGTTACTCTGTTCACCTCTCTTGGTAAAATCTCAAAAGGGAAAGTTGCAGATACAGTTCTTTCAAGGATGCACATACCTTTTACTGGCAAACACAAGCATTCTCTTCCTAGACTCCCGACTACATGGATGCAAATTAATTCCAGTTTGGAACCATCTAGCTGCAGCTAATGCTGTGCTGTGTTCCAGGCATAAAGCTTATTCAACCCATTCAGCTGAACTCTCATGACACTTAGAGAAAATGGGCATGTTAAATCTGTTATTTGGTGCCTGTTTGGAATTCACTCCTGTGTAAACAATTTGAACTATAGAACCCTAGTCAATGAGCAGCTAAGCCTTCCATAGGCACCATGATCCGGTGACTGTTCTAAAAAAAAAAACCAAAAACAACCGGGATGGGATCCAGTTCCAGATTCAACACGTAAGTAAGAGTGCCAACATCTGAGCCAAGTGTCCAAATACCCACATAATGTCAAAGGGGAACAAATGCTACAATGAGTGAGGTACAGACAGCTATTAAGCTGGTTAAGTGTGAGGACCTGATTGTCCACATGGGGTGGTCTAACAGCATATGAGAGACCACAGTGATCCAAACAGACCTCCTGGACATACTGTAGAACCTATGAGATACCTCGCCTTTCTGAATTGACAGCTGGAGGCCAAAGTTCCAGGAGACATTAAGAAAAGCACCAGGGACTCGAGTGTGGTTAAATAAATTGAACTCTAGTTGTATATTTCTGGCTGCTCTAAATAGCCCTTCAGATAGATTAAATCTGTCTTCAGTGGGAGCATAGACACTTTACTCACCTGTGGATGTCTCCAGCATGCAAAGCTAAATTTTGACTGTAGAATCTAAAGCCTGAATTCCATCCTCGGTGTGAAATTCAGCTGCCTGGCAAATCACAAGTGGGTATACTGCAGAGCATTCCTTGGGTTCCAGATGCCCAGAGATGTTCCTGGGGTCCTCCACAGACCTTCCAGGCATCAGTATTTGTGATGCCCCAGGTAATCCCAGGAGTCATCCATGTCTGTGTTCAGGTAATAGAACTGAAACACTGAACCCCTGCTTCCTGGTTTCCTGACTCATACGTTTCCTCACAATTTGGATAAAATCCTCAATAAAGTATGCAGAAGTCCCAATATGGAATATATTTCAACATGGAGGTAATGCGCACAAAAAGTTCTTATGCCTACAATTTTAAGATACACCAAAATGGCATAGAAAAATGCACTAGCCAATTACAAGTACTATTTCACATAAGCATTTATTAGCTCCCTTCGAGTGTAGACACTCACTAAAGAAAGCTTAATTTTTCCAATACTTGTAAACACTCCAAAATGGGTTGACACACCACTGCTGAAATGAGAATTAAATGCATGCTTCAATTATTTTCATCACCAAATTCCTCAAATATTTTTCTTTTTTATTTTTTTCTTCTTTTTTTTTCTTTTTTTTTCTTTTCTAGCCTACAAACAGAGATTCAGAAGTTGCGGTAGTGCTATCCAACTTCTAATATTAAAAATTTTGTCTCATAAAAAGTGGATCTAACAGGCATCAAAGACTTGCATTCCACTGTGATTTGAATGGTAAAAAATGTAAAAGTGCAGATCTACACACCTTAATATTCTCAATAAGACTTTCCATCTTACATCTTTTCATCCTTTAACTGGATATGACTGCCAATTGGGTTCATATTAAAAAGTAATAAACTTGCAGTGGACATAGTATAGGTATTTTTATAGGTATCTTTATGTAATTGAGGACAAATGACATCTTGATTAAATCATAAATCAAGTAGACACATTTCAATAGCATTAGTTTTTCCACTTAGCTACATTAGTGGTTTTTTAGTCTCTTCCACCTCACCCATTTGCCTGCATTTCCAGCGAGATCTCAGTGAAGCCAGAATTCTCTCTTCTACAAGAGTTGCTTATTAAATGCTGTTTATCGATCTCAGGACATGCCCTGTCCTCAAGATCCAATTTATTTGAACAAATTCTTTTTTAATTGTAGTTTCTCTTACAAATCATAACCATAATTATGTATTGTATATAATTAACTCATTACAATAGCATGCATGTATTTATTACTCTGTATACCTGTAGAATAAATCAAAATTTCCACATCGAACTCACATAAAAAGAATTTAATTAAACACATATCATCTATCATCCATCCAAAGCACAAATCTTAGACACTTTCAGCTGTCCTACATGTCCATTCTCCATTTCCCAAACTGCCTACAAAACTAGAGAGGAATTTTACAACATGTTCTCATCACTAACAAATCATTCCTGGCACATAAAGGAAAGAAAGTTAATTGCTGAGACAGTTGAACCTGACTTTCAGGGGCTTCAGAAAAGAATCTCATCTCAAATATTTGGACTGTTGATTGTTATTGAAATTCTGGACAAAAGGTGAATACCTTAAACAACTTAAAGACTAAAACTGATCTGCACCAACTATTACAGAATTCACTCCAGGAAGTTCGGCTTATAAGTTTTGATGTAAACCTGAGAAGAATCAATGAAAAAAAATCGCCAAGTGAGAGCTCAAAAGGAATGAGCCTCATTTCATTCTTTCTGATATCAAGGTATGGATTTCTAAGCAAGCAGTACAAGCAACAAGTCCACAAAATAATAGAAGAAGGAAAAAACAAGCAATGGTTTTGGACTCTACACTTAGAGGAAACACCTGCACCTTCTCTACCGAGTGGAGATGGAAAGAAGCTCCTATCCATTGCTTTTCCTTAAAAGGACTGATGTCAGTTCTAACATGCTCCTTCAGTTGTAAACCTGAGTGAAAAATGGCAAATACACTTTGCAGTATAAAATGCTGGTATGATCTTTGGAAGTTTCTCTTCAATTTCTTTTCAGTACAACCCTCAAGTTATAGCAGAAACAAATTTTCCCAGTTGTGTAGCGATTCTGTCACATACTTTTCCCAAAGTAGATTTTTTTTATTGTTTAAACAATACTCCAAATAACATTCATTGTTTAGTAGTATTACAGTAATTCTTAATACCCAGTTTCCAAACAGACTTATAATACATTTTTGCTGGACTGTGAATTTTACTACTTAGAAGGCCTATGCTCCCCTATGTCCAACCCAAAATCCTCACTTTCTGTCCAATGATGATATTAAACTCTAAGAAATTATTTCTACCTAAATGAAGCTACCTCACTTCTTCACCAAGAGCAGAACTTCTTTGGTCAAGTTCCTACTTTATACTAACTGCTAACATCAGAGAGGTCTATCACTTGTAGTCCTATATACCTTCCCACCTTCCCCCCCAAAAAACCCCTCAGACAGTCTTGCTTAAATTCTGAAAAGTAGAAAATAGCATTTTTTCATTGAGAAGAAAGTAAAATGTGAAAATAGCACAGTAGTAATTTTTAGGCCTGGTGGTAAAGACAGGTTATTTTTGTTTCCCCAAAGTCATATCATGCAGAATAAGTAAACAATAAAATAAGATAATCAGAATTGAGTGGAACTTTTGAAAATGGCAAGGTTAACAGTACTTTTGAGAAATGATAGATTTTGTGCAAAATACCAGTGAGCACAGTAAGGTACAGTAATACTAGAGTAAAAGTTTTCTAATTCTCTTGCAGCATCCATTTGCTTTTCTAGGGAAATACTCTTCAACTGTCTATTTATCTTTGTCAATTTTCAATTCATATTTTCCCAAGAAATTAGTCTTTTGACAAGTAGCTGAGTAACACAAGGATGCTGCTGGATGCAAACGATTTGTCCAGTCATTTGCTCTTTTACACTTTAGTAGCTTTGTAAATATCAGATTTTGTAAATATCAGTTTGTTGGATTTAGGCTCATTTCCAAGATCAACCTCTTTTCTCTCTCCTGTAGGTCTCAATAAAAAACTTTGGTTTTATTTACGAATTGGCCTGTATTTTTGAAGGAAAGAGGTTCTTCTGGGATTTTGTTTTAATTACCACAGCACATCTCCCACAAAGCTTGTTTCTGTTCTCCTGTAAACCTTTGTAAAATTCTTTCTCCAGCCTCATGAACCAGCCCACCTGGCTACATTAGGGAAGGGAAAAAAACTGAATAATGCTGAAGATGTGATGTTCTGGGAGTGAACAATGGTACATTCCATCCAAAATCAGGGCAGACATGAAATGTTGCCTGTGCCTAGCCAGAAACCTTGTGTCTCCTAGGTTATTTTGACTGATGTCAGAGTGTTTTGGTTGGGGGTCTTTATGTCCTTTTTCAGGGACTACAACTCCAGCTGCAGTGAGACAACACTGTTGTGTCAAAAACACAACTAAAAGTTACTAACAGGTAATACTTAATACTAGTTGTTCGCAAGAATATTTTTCCTCTTTCTAGATATATTGGAAGAGAGGCTTTGAGGAATTTTTTTTTATTCCAGTAATTTCTGATACCTTATGTGACTGATTTACAGTTAATCATCTCTATACTATCTTCTCTCATATCACCCCTCTACAAAATTTAAAAAAAATTGCTTTAATAATTTCCATTTGTTTCAGCTCAGAGTAAACAACACTCCAGAAGTAATGACACACTTAGTAAGGTGAGTTGCTAAGTTATATCCTTCCAACCCCTACAAATCTTTATGGAAAAATCTAAAATTACTTTGCAGAATCTGATAGGTCAGGGTTTTGCCCTCTGAGATAGAGAAATTATTTGAATGAGGGAAAAAAAAAAAGGGAAGAACAAAACCTTAAGGGATAATGATTAGTATTTTATAGGGGTAAGCTTAGTATGGAATACAAATACATATCTCCTGACAAAGTTTTTAAGACTGAACAAGAATAAGTGTAAAAATCCTTTCTTCCCAAAGCCAGGGATTCCAGAAAGGTGATTAATTCCACTAGTAAGGGAATATGTTCTTTTCTCTGGAAAGTAATAAAAGAGAGACTGCCAGTACTCAGAAAGCTGTCACAAAATAAAAAGGAGTAGATACTAAATGGATTTCTTCCTCTATCATAGAACTAGACACTGTCCTATGTCTAGGAATCGTGAATACAAGTCTTACTGAGATTTGTCCTACTTTATTTTTTTATTATGAACAAACTTACACCTATATTTTATCTCTCTCTGTTTTAGAATCAAACCTCAGACATTATTTTTTCCAATATTCTTGAAAACAAAGACCAAATTAATTTATTTACAACTAACAATTAACTAACTCTATTCTAACCTTGGTTTATAATAGGGCTATCAGCTAAAAATAGAAGCTAACTTCCTGATTAATTTCCTTCTTTGTCCCTAGAGTTTCTAAGAAGTCATATTTAGGTGTACAGATAAGACTTTGAGCTGCATTGAAGGCTAAAATTTCCAAAAATTGAGTGTGCTGACACAATTAGACAATCAAAAAATTGCACAGATCTCTCCTGTTTTGAACTAGAATATAGATAGTCTAAACTGATCAGTGCTGTGCTTTCACGAGGTGAGCTTGAGGTTACTTACAACGAGCCAGCAGCTGACCACAGGGATCTCTGACCCAGCAGACCAAGGTAAATGAATGTTGGAAAGAAAACTTTTCCTTGGTCAGGGGATCACATTAGAGAACACCCAGGAAAACCTGACATCCACAAGTCCATGGACCCTGACAGGATTCATCCACCAGTGTTGGGAGAGTTGGCAGATGCCATAGCTAGGCTGCTCACAATCATCTTTGAAAGGTCATGGAGGTCAGGAGAGATGCCTGAGGACTGGGAAGAAAAAAAAAAGTCATTCCAGTCTTTCAAAAAGGAGAAGAAGGAGGATGCAGAGAAGTATCAGCCAGTCAGCCTCACCTCAGTCCCTGGAAAGGTGATAGAGTCCCTCATTCTTGAGGCCATCTCTATCCATGTGATGACAAGAAGGTGATCAGGAGCAGAGAGCACACAAACTAGTTAAGTCATGCTTGACCTGCCTTCTAAATCTACCACTACTACAATGAAACAACTACCACAATGGGTGAGGGGAGGGTTCTGAATATTGTCTACATCAGCTTCAGCAACACTGTGTCTCTCAACACCCTCACAGGCAAACTCAGGAGGTGTGGACTGGATGAGTGGACAGTAAGGTAGATTGAGAAGTGGCTGAACAACAAATGCAAAAGGACCATAATAGCACAGGGTCTAGTTGAAGACCTGTCACTAACTGTGTCCCCCAATACTGGGCACAAAATTGTTTAACTTATTTATCAGTGACTTGGATGACGTGGCAGATGCCTCCTCACTGAGTTCTCTGACAACACCAAGCTGGGAGGAGCAGCTGATATCCCAGTGTGCTGGGTGTGCAGCCCTTCAGAAGGATTGTGACAGACTGGAGAGAGGGGCAGAGAAGAACCATCTGAAATTCAACAAAGGCAAATGCAGGGTCCTACACCTGGGGCAGAATAACCTCAGGCACCAGCACAGATGAAGGGCTGGCGGCAGGGAAAGCAGCTCTGCAGAGAAGGACCTGAGGGTCCTGGTGGACTTGGGTAAAGTTTCAGACTTCTACACAGTTTTGATAGGTGATGGAGCCTACAGACAGTGAGATTCTTACTTTCCCAAGTCAGAGTACTTTGTGCTGGGTAAGGTGCCCAACATACAGAACTTGAAAGCCTAAAAATAGGTGATTATTCTGAATTTTGTTATCTCTGTAGCAAAATCTAAGCAAAATGACTTCATGATAAGGTTTTCAATTTCACTGATGTCTCATTTTAAACCCTAAAAGACAGTGATATGTCCCTGTTGATCTAAGATTTTTTTCCACTGGGCACACATTATATTTACAACTTAGTTGATGCAGAAGTTAATGGCTCTGTTTCATCAGGAAAAGAGAGGATTCTTGAGCAATTGTGTTCTACAACTAACAGTTAGCTACATCATAGCTCATGCCAGAAAGTCATGAGATATGGATGTCTATGAGAGATACATAATTTCCTAGAAAAATAAAAGAAAAAAAATCTGCATTGTTTCTTTTGGTTACCAAAAATTGTCTCAAGTGTCTTAAGATACTTAAATATTAGATTAACATCTGCCAAAAGAGGTTTGCTTTTTTCTGGTCGCAAATAGCATTCCTCACTGAACTATACATTCAGGATAAATCTCACTGTTAATGTAGACATGTCCAGGTTTGGGGATTTTACTGTCAGTACTATAACATGATTTGGTTTTACCCCAAGTTCCTCTTTTCTTTTCCTCTCAGTAGAATTCAAGGACATTTTTGGAGGATGATCCTTTTCCTTGGGAAGTGGCCAAGGTTTTGAGTAACGAAATGTGACAATAATTAAAAAATAGTTTGAGTGGGCTAATGAACTATGATCCACTGAGTCATGAGTTTCAGAGCAGGTGTCTGACTGCAAGCCAACTGTGAGATTTGTTTTTTCTAGTCACGTGTCAAGGTATGTTGCATTGTCTGGGTCTCTCTTGGAAGCAGATGTGATTTTTTAATGTTTCTTTCTGCTCTTTTGCTTTTACCCAAGATCTGTATTCTCAATTTCTTTACTTTTTCCTAAACCCAAAATACCTCATTTTCTTATCGCTTGAAATGAAATTAAATCCATAAGTGGACTGATGAAAAAAGGATGATCTGAAGTTATTTGGGTTTAAGTAATCTAAACTGAGGACATGAAACTGAGAAAATTAGTTTGACTTCCATTTGTGATATCTTATTACAGGGAGACACAGGGAAAAAAAGCATTATGTATGCTGTATACTCTTGAAGAGGAATGGCTCCAAGCAACACTTGGAGAACATCCATTAATGTCTTTCTTGAGAAAAAAAACCCATGTTTTTCAGGGCCTTCCAAAGGCACAAGATGAGGATCAAATGAACCTGAGTCACTTCTGGTAAAAATGCCCATCAAACCTGCCAAAACCAACCCACGCAGCAGTGCTGATTACTCTGTGGGCTAGGATTGTGATTTCCATTTAAGTGTTCATGGGCATTTCCAGCATTATGTATTGGTGTACCCTGACAGAATGTGAACCAAGGTGTGCACCCCAAAAGACAGCAAATGCCAGATTACCAGACTAGGTAATGCAGAGAAGAGAGGACTGGTGTCTAAAATCCCACAGGAGGACTGTCTCAGAGTAGCCCACTCACCATTCCATATATCTCAAAGCCTACAACTCTCGCGTACTTGCTGTAGTTGAACCCTGTAAGCAGCTAAGCACCACCCATTTGCCTGCCCACTCCTCCCATCAGATGGGATGGGGGAAAGAATTGGGAGAGTAAAAGAGCAAAAGTTCATGGGATGAATTACAGAACTCCTAAGAGATAAAGCAAAAGCCACTCACACAAGCAAAGCAAAATGAGGGTTTCTTTCACTGCTTCACACTGGAGAGCAGATTTTTAGCTATTTCCACAGGTAGGGCTTCATTGCACCTAATGGTTGCATAGACGAACAGCCCTACTCCAAACATTTCCCCTTCTCTTCCTCGCCTCTTTCCCTACCTTTATTGCTGAGCACAACATTATATGGTATGAAATACTCCTTTGGATAATACTTGCTGGAGTCAGTTGTCCCAGCTATGTCCCCTCCCAATCTTTTGTACACCCCCAACCTATTCACTGGTAGGGCAGTGAGAGGAGCAGAAAAGGCCTTGACTCTGTGCAAGCCCTTCTCAGTGACAGCTAAAACATCCTTACATTATCAACTCTGCTTTGTTCAGAAATCCATGCAAGATGCTATGAAGAACATTAACTCTACCCCAGTCAAAATGAGTAGAGTACTAATGGATTGTCAGACTGTGCATTCAGCTCTTCCACAGTATCCTGTCTGCCTCTTTCAGAGTGTGCATATCTCCCAGAGCTGAATTTGTTTTAGGTAGTATACAACTGTAACATGAGGCCCTGAGAAGCTGCTACATCCAAATGCTGCAAAAGTGCCTCGGTGTGCTGCAACTTACACTAGAACAGCTTATCCACCTTGTTACACATTACTATGCTCTGCAGCAACTCTGCAGCTCCTTACATGCTGATAGGATCTTTTCAGTTGCAGTACATGTTTTGTACAATTACATTTGGAAAGGAAAATATTGCTAAAGCTCAAGTAATGTCCCATTTCATATCCAAATCAGACCACATGATGAGCTGTGTCTGATTTCTGCAAACATGAAATGTTTCATTCCAGCGAGGCATGAAACCAGGCTCAATTCACATGGCGTATACTTTTGTTTTGAACTTTTGCAGAATTCTGTTCTGTATCTCATTACCAGTCCCCAAGAGACACACCGTCTCTAGCCCTTAAATGGGGATTTTGTCAGGAAGTGTCTCATATACCACAAAGCAAGGTTTCAGGTTTTGGCAAATCAGATATGTGAAGGAAAGTGGATAAATGGTGTCGGAGATGAGCTTTCATAAACAATTTATGTGTGTGCATTTCTCATGGAGAAACAATGAGGAAATAATTTGAAATAACACAAGGGTACATCTCTAAATGTGCTTTGCAAGATTATAAAGATAGAAGTATTAACCCATGTTAGACTAGACTGCAATATTTGGTGTATTTATTGCCTGTCTCTTGAATAGGACTGTTTGTGTGCTCTTTTGCTAAGCTAATCACACGCCACTACAGTCTTCATCTTCTTGTGGCCAAGTGGTCACGTTTTTTGTATTGGAAACAGAATGCTTCACTTTAGAGTAGCATAGCTTAAAGGTGTGAATTACAGGCTTCCTGAAATCTCAGTCTTCAGAAAAATCTGACTTTTGCTATCAGAGCAGCATATGAAATTGTTCTGTGGGAAAAAAATAGGGAAAACACAAACTACAGCCTATCAGAATTATATCTCACAAAATAGAAACAAATACTCTTTTTTAAAACAACTCCTACATCCTGCAATCTTAAATGCTTTCAGGCTTACAGATTTAATTTGAATTATTTGCTCAAAAAGGGTTCACTGTTTTCCTCAGTTTATCTTTCCAGTCCAGAGGTTTGAAAAGTAGCTGAAACCCTTAAGGTCACCAGCCAGCTACAAATGCTGGGTACAGAAAGTTTTCCCAAGCATCTTTTACATTCCTCTGCTATATAACTCATTTTTCTTAATCTAAGTTCCCTTTTTCTTATTATTTTATTGTACAATGTCAGCATCAACAAACAGGGCAAACTTTCTGTTTTCTTTCGTGCTTGAGGCTCACTGGAGACAACCCAAAAGTCCTGGATGCTGCTCATGCACTGTGTAGTGTTCCAGGTTGGGTGAACTACGCTGACATGAGCACAGCCTCTCCAGTTCACAGGGAGCTATACCAAAAGAAGCAGGTTTACAGGGATAATGAAGTCAGCAAAAGATTAGGTAGATTTCTTGGGAATCTGATGTTAAAAAGACAATAGATCCAGGCTTTACGTGTACATATACAAATTCTGTGCCGGGGAGTGAAACAGTGAACTGTAGCCATTATTCTAGTGTTGCATTTGAATAAATAAGGTTGCTCTTGAGCTAGGATGTACTTTTAGCATTCTAGGAATGTAATGCTGTCCAACTCACCACCATTTCTATAATTTATCTTCATGTTTTTCTCCCACACCACTCCAGATGTATGTGTTACATGTCTCTTTGCCACTAAGCTTTGGAGCATGAATCAAGGAGCAATCAAAGTACTACACTGTGTGTCTTTTGAGGAACTTGTCTCAGATTTGATATGAAAATGAATTTTCAAGATTTCCTACTTCTTTCTCTTTAAACATTTTACAGCATAGTGCAACTCCAGCAACATTTGACTCCAGGTTACAGTGGTCTCATCTCCTGTTACCTGTCAGCTCTTTGAAGGCTTCACTGACCTTCATTTTGAACAGTGCTTCTCATATGAACAGTGCATATATTCAAATGCAATGATTTCAAACATAGCTGATTGAACAGGACAAAGTCATATCTTATCCAAAATGCTTTCTGATTTATTACTACTGTTTGAAGACTACATTTATCAGCCTGATTGGGTTAGCAGAGCAGCTAATAAACCAATGTGCTTACTCTTTGACAGCCTCAGGTAAATATGTATGGATAAGAACCAAGATTAAAAACCTGCTATGTAGCAGATGCTGAAACTAGTTCAAAGCAAACATTCAGGAAAAAAAAATTAGAATTATTATAAGGTGCAGCAGGTAGCCTAGCAATTATTTAATAGTTTCTGCCACAGAGGATGCACAGTAATATTGCCTATCCTGAAGTGATTAAAAAGCCATATACCCTACATCCACTACTACAGCATTTTTTTCAAATTCAATCACTGCTTAACAGTTGAAAGTAATACTTTTCAACAAGTTAGGAAAAGAGAGGAAGAACTATGTAATCTCTAGCTAATATTCCATAGACTGTTGAAAATTATAGCAATGGCTATACAAGATGCCAGTAGTACAAAGTTCAGAACTATAATGTTATTTAAATATCCTGGAAATTTTCATATCCACAAAAAGTTAGTGCACAGATTTAATATGTTATCCCAAACTATTCTTATTCACTTCAGTGTTTCTGCCTCTTGTGGAAACACAGATGAATTATTAGCATTGAGTTGTATGTATAGTATGTGTGTGTATATATATATATAGCATGCATGTGTATATATATAGCATATATATATATATCATGTATTTAGATATGAACAAGCCCTCTGAGACATGGGTAGACATGAGAATTCTTCCAGCTTGATGGAAATCTAACACCTGTAATCTTCCATATCCAGCAGAATTTCTATAATTTAGCCAGTTGAGGACAAAAGGTTAAAATTACTTTGAGTATACTTATCCTGCTGCGTAAAAAAGAGCCAAAGATCAGAGAGCAGTCTTATGGCACTCTTTGATGGGTAAGGGATGTGCCACCTTCCCCAAGACAAAACCTTTGGGTGGTTAAAAAAGGCAATTTCCACTGGTAACAACTTCCCCCAAGAAGACTGGATTGAAGTGCAACAGTTTGGCTCCCCTATTCAAGTTGAGATGAGTTCAAGAATCCTGCCTCAATGTAACAAAAGCACTCATCGGCTTTTATGGTCAGATCTGTGATGAACTGGGAATAGCTCAGTGTTCTAGTGAGTTACAGGTGGAATTGTGTGGTACTAAGTTTGTTTTATGGTCATTTGAATCTGAAAACATGGAAGAGCTAAACAGAACAGCAGACATCTGTACAAGCTGAGATGCATGTGTCACCTGGGATATTGCAGAGCAGGTATGTTTCTCCACGTGATCTGTCTTACTGAAACTATTTGCCCCCATAAAGAAGATGCACAATGCAGTTACTTGCCTAGCCTAGACACTAGTTAGCAATTCCCTGCGTAGACCATCTGGCACAGGCAAGGGGACCTCAGAGGCACAGGAGTAGTTCATCCAAGAAAAGGCTCTGTGGGAAGACCACAAGTGCCTTTGTAGGTGAAACCATTCTCTACAGTCAGAAGGGATGGCCACATCAACTCCATTTTTCAGCCTTCAGCCTGCTTCTAAGGATGTTACATACCTCCTCTCCATGCCTCAGTAATATTTCACTTCTTTTCAGCTCAGGGGCTGTAATTCCAGCTCTGGAGTTAATATGGTATCCTCAGCTTTGATTTTGAGCACATCTGCAGAGAAGTGGGAGCAGTCTTCGCACCAGCTAAGTGCTCTCTTCAGGCTGAGGAGGGGAGAAGAGTGCATTCATTGCATTCAGTGAGAGTCTGCTGCACTCATGTGGTGAGAGCTGCTGGTATTTAAGACAACTTGGGTATCTCTTCACACCAGTGCACTCTCCTGGGTAGACCTTCCATGTTGCTTGATGTGCCCCATCCAGCCCACACTGAAAAACAGCTCCTATGAATGGTCTTCAGACATTTCACAGAAACATCACCACAGTAAATAAAAACTCAGCAAACAGGGCTAACACTTCACTGTTGGTGAGGGGTTTTTTCCTCTCTTCTCCAAAAAGTCCAGGAGTTAGAAAATGATAGATTAGAGAGTGCTGTGAGGCCTCTCATTCATGTTCATTTCATGGTAGGCCTTCAGAGCTATTTCATTGTCACACCAGCAAAAGGAGCCTTCTCTCAGCATCACAGATATTTCTTGGGATTATACTTTCCACTCTATTTACCTTATGACTATTGCGTATGTCCCCTTGCACCTACTCAGGAGCAGACATCAAACGACTCTTGGAAACAGTAAACTGTGCTAACTTCCATTCAGATCTCTGTTCAGTACTCCAGTGACTGCTGGGCGGGGTGTCTTGTCCTTGCTGATTGAACTACCAGCTTAGAGATGAGTTTTCATTCCCTGAGCTATCCTTCACTCCTTCTCATCTTAATCCATACAGTTTTGTCCACCAATTTGGCTGGTTGCATTTGTATTTTCACAGAAAAAAATACATGTCTTAGTGCTGAAAGTTCTCTTCTTTCTTTTTAACTAAAAATTCCTGATTTTCTTTTCCCCCTTCTAATTAATTTTCCTCAACATTCTCCTCCCCTTTTAGCTGTCTACTCATAGTATTCCCTAAGTTAACATTAATTTACATGCCTTATCCAAATGTACTTCGTATTTTAAATAGATTAGGACTCCATTCCTTTGAAGTAGTCATAATATTTGACAAGAAGCTTTCTCTTCCCCTTCCCCACCACCTCCCCAAACGAATGCAATACCCTTGGAAAGGTCTGCATGCTCCACTGCAGTCTAGGGGGAGGGAGGAAGACATCTGTGTATATACATAGGTACACTTACAGATTTGCATATGTTTGCATGTGTGCTTATGTGTGTGGCCATTCTGAAAATCCAAACCTGCCTCAAAGCCAAAGCAGCACAGGTCTCCTCCTGCACTGCTGAGCCAACAGTCCTTGGCCCTGACCTGAAGAGATCCCCTCTGTGGATGCAAAACATTTGCATCCTATTAAGGAAGAAGATAAGCTACTTTTCTAGAACTGTGAAGTTTGTGCAGCATGAAAGGGTAACTAATTTGTGAGCAGGAAAAGAGTAGAGACACATTTCTGTCAAGAGAGAAGGGTAGAGAGGAAAGAAGTACTGCATATTATTAAGCTACTTGATCACATATGTCTTTTCAAAGGAGAGAAGAGGACATTAGCAGCAAACAGAGGAAAATTGTCATCTGCAAACATAAATATTTCAGATTTCAGGTACACTGGGAATGTCATTAATGTAAAAACTGACAGGAAGGGGCCCTGGAGTCAGCAATGACCGTGGGAAGCACTTCAAGAGACAGAAAAAGGGGCTCTGACAACAAGCACTGTAATAATAATAATAAACTCCTTTGAAAGTCACTCAGGAGAAAGGTAGGGAATCAGGACAAAGAAGCTGTATCCCTGCATTTCAGTTCGAGTTTGGAGGGGCAGAAGAGAGGAAAGGAAGAACCTGCTCCTTGCAGTGTTAAGTGCTCTTGTTGCTGGGGGTTAAGTGAGTTAGTGCCTGTGGCATGCCCTCCGTCCTACAATGGAGAAAAGGTGATCAATACGTCCAAATAGAGCCTGGCCAGTGAGCTGGTTAGATGAAGAGAAGACATAAATGGAGCAATTAATTAGAAATAATTTAGATTTAAGGTGGAGACGAATGCTATTACTTGCCAACAGTGTCAACAGATAGAGATTAAATAGGAGCTTCAGCCACATGATGTGTTATTCCCTGTCAGCCAGAATATTGTCCTGGAAGGCTGGAGAGGCAACAGAATAAAGGAGGTGAAAGGGTCAGCAATTGCTGTAGAAAATATAGGCTAATTCTTTATTGAATGAACATCTAAGTAGGATGGTCAGGGTCTTTCTTCTTGGTCGCATTCCACATCTAAAGTGCTCATTTTAAAGAATTAAACAGACACTAAATCGCTTGGCAAAATTTTTTAAAACTCAAACAAAAAAATATGACAGGCTGTATGAGAAATTTTGATTCCTTATGTGAATGAAAGCTATTCATATATGGACTTGGGATTTGAATGTTCAGCACTGGAAGAACCTCCACATTATTCACCATCAGGGTTAACAAGGACTATTTATTTCATATCTACATTATAGAATTACACAGATGTCCCTATCTAGGTATTGGAAGGCTTAGACCTATAATAAAAAAAATGAACATAATAAGTAATATTTTTGACAGCTGTCATTTAGTTCTTCATTATTTATGATGAAATTACATCACATACTAGTAAATGTGCTTTAGGATGCTTTAGTATATTTTAATGAAGTCTTAGTGGTTCTGAATCTCAGTGTGACACCCTGCTATTATATATTTTTTGAGAAATAGGAGGAGACAAATCAAAATATTGCAAATTACCACATGGTAGGAAGTGAGGACCTCCTGTATTATTGTTGTCACTTCTTCAAGCAAGAAATTAATCCATTTCCGGGGGGGATGGGAGGGAGAGAGGAAGGAGGGTGAAAAAACAAAAAGCAAACTTGTTGCTCTTTCAAATTGGTCCTGATCCAAAGCAGGAGCCCTAAAGAACTTCCCTCGTCTAAATTTCCAGACTGGAACCAATCGGTTGACCTTTGGCCTTTTATAACTAACTGCCCTAGAAGCTTTGAGTATTAAAGGAAATATATTTAAAAAGCATGTCTTCATTTGTTTTAATGTTTTGAAATTTACCATGCTAATCAGTAAGTTAAAATAATCTTGAAATATTAACTGGCCATTTGTAATCTTTTTATCAACTACAAAGAACACATAAATGGATCCCAGGTTTCCTCCCTGGGGGAGATAAGGAGTTTTTCAACTGGTACCTCCATGGCTGGAAAGCCTGGGATCACTCCACAACACGTGGAGACTTCCAGACATTATTACATGCACTGAATGAATAGTGTTTGTCTTTAATAATGTCCGCTCCAGATAGAATTTACCCAAATGTAAGCAACTTTGCATTACTCAAACACTTGAAAATAATGCAAAGATCCAGGACAGAAATGCAAACCAGACAGCAAAAATACACTGCTACAGCTGAGCTTGATTGTTACTAAAGTGGTTTATACAGGTGTCTGAAGGGCTGAACTAAAAACTAATGACAACTGTCTGACACAATGAGTACCTGGCCTGTCTTCTGTGGACTGATTAAAATGTGCTTAACCCAAATAAAACTTTAAATGGCTCCTAGAGCAGAAGAATAGCAGAAGCAGAACCTTCTTCTAGTTCTTGCATTTTAAAAGGATAAGACACATATCTAATATACAAAAGAATAAGGTGAGTCTCAGGCAAGTCAATTTCAGCTTTATTTCTCTAAACAATACATCAGGCCGAAGAGCAAAGGTAAGAGAAAGATTTACTTCTCCAATAAGTAGTAAGCAACATGATTTCACTCAGCGTTGAAGGAGATAAACACAATTCTTCCATTCAGACATGATAAAAGCTACCAATAAAAACACAAAAAGTAAGAAATATATGGTCTGATGCTGTTGTACATGGCCAGAAGGTGCTCTGATTTGGGGTAGTTATCTATTCACAATTGTCTAACTTTGACTGGCAATTTCTGTTATGCATTATGTTGTCATACAAGAACAAGATGGTGCCTGGTGGAAAATGAGAAGCGAACATTGTCTCACTGCTGTTACTAAAAGATATCAGATCTCCAAGGGGACACATGCACACATGATGGTAGCACACTTGTGCAATATGCATTTCAGTTGAATGATGGTAATGCACTGTCCACATTAGTCACAAACTGAAAGAAATTTAGGGAAGTCTACAAAATGTACAGAGGTGACCATGGAGGTCCTGATTCTTACAAGGACAGACTAGAAGAATCAAACAACTAAAAATGTTGTGCAGCTGTTATCAACAACCACACAATCTTAAGGGTAAAACCATTAAAAAAAAAAAAGAAAAAAAAAAAAGGAATTTATTTCCTTCCAGAATTGCTAAATGTAGGACAGTGCAATAGCAAAATACTACCCATGAAACAAGATCCTCCCTCTACATACACCCAGTGCTGCCAAAATCTGCATAGGAAAAGGAAAGAATGGCTTCACTCAAAAAATTGTTTTTGTGTATAAATATCATCAGCAAAAGAGTTATCAGTCTGAAAAAAGTGAGAATGTATTTTATGTATTTTATGTTTTTATGTCATCACACTTTTTCTCTGTTTGCCCTTCCCACCTACTCTTCCAGTAACTCCTAAATCTATTGCTAGGTTTCAACATCCTTAATGGGGAGTAATATTTCAAATACATAATGTATCTATACATATTCTTAAAATAAATGTTCAGGTAACAGAGATATCCTGCTCCGAGAAAAAATATAGGATGAGTCTGAGGAGCATGCATAGAGGAGAAAGACTTTACAATACTAAAATCATGGAAGAAGAATTGTAATTTGATCAGGGGACTGTATCTTATTAGATATTAGACAATATAAATACAAGGAAATAATTCTTTAAAAAAACCCAACACACAGAAAAACTCAAGCAACTGCAGACTGAAGAGTCCAAGAAATTTGTGTCCAGATGTAGTTACAAGGAATATTTCCAAGCTCTCATCGGTGAAGATCTAGTGAATTTCCCCCACAGTTTGGAGAGCTATGCAGCCGACCTCCACTGGTGCCTCCTCTAGGCTGAGCTGAGAGCATCTTCAGACAACTTTTACTTTATTGACTAGAGGTTCATAGGCTGTAATAGCAATGGTCTTCCATGGCATTAGACAAATATATTTAGGCAACAGAACTGAGCTCTGAAAACTATCTTAAACTTTATTTGTTCCACTGATAGGAGAACTGCTAGCATTTCTGTGCTTTCTAAACATTTTTCTTCCTGTTCTTTTACTGTTGTCATTCTGCCATGATCAGATTACTGCAACAAGAACATCTGTCACTGCCATCTTTGTAGGCTGCCATCTCTATGCAAGTTTTATACATTTCTTTTTACCTGCCACATTTTCTTTTGTGGCCATGGGTACATAATAGCCACAGACATCCTTGAGCATCCACCACAAAACAGATTACCACAGCTTTAGAATACATGTGAATAAGATTACAGTGAGCAAGGTGCTACTGTAACTCAAGGAATTTTTAAGCAAAATATATTTGCAGACTTCATAATAATTCCGAGGGTGTAAATAGTATCTAATATATCTAGGATTTTGTTCCTTATCACACATTCTTATTTTTCTGATTCTCTAATGCCTTTAATGTAGTCATATGCATCTATTCAAACCAGTACTCTTTTAAAAACATAGCTTCAGATTTCTTCATATACATTTGAAGATTTTTAAAAATCAACTTCATGACAAAGATGCAGAGAAATTATTTTTCTGACATTATTTTTCCTGACATGTTTCTACACATAGTAAGAACAAATTTATACAGCAAGCTGGAACAGAATGCAAAAACTTTTTGAGAGAAAGTACCCCACATGATTTGTAAATATTTTTTAATTCTCCACAATTGGAATTAAGACTGTAGGAGCCACCAAAACACTTCCTTGTGCTTAAGTGATAAAAGTTAGAAGACTGAAAGCGAGGACCAATGCAGCAATAGCAAGCACTATTTTAAAAAATCAGCTTCCTTAGTGACCAAAATCAACAGGGACATTTATGTCACTTTGTCATTGATGATTTGATACCTTGTGCTAGGTCTCAGAGTGTGAAAATATAGAGGAGTTCTTCAGGACAGAAGTGATTGAGGTACTGCATGTGGACAACAAACTATGCTGATCAGCTTAACCCATTTGCCAAAAGAAAAAGGAAGATGGATGTGGAGTTCAGCAGTGGCATTTAAATCCCAAGGGTGATGTTAGCTGGTACATGGACATCTTTGATTCTGCACTATGGGCCAAAGCAGTAAAGTGTCCCTAAAGATGGTTTTCAAAGATGCAGAACCACTTACATGCAGAGATGAACAGTCAGAAAAAAGGTGACTCTTGTGATGGAGAGATGAATCCATGTCTGTTCACATACAAGGGGTTGAACCTGCTGCAAAAATGGGATTGGGCAATTAAATGAGAGAAAGGTTGCATTAGGCAAAATTAGGTTGTTCACCTACAATCTGGCAGGATTAATCCTCATATAGTTCACCTACCCAAATCCTGTTTTTTCAGGCTTTGTGCCAAGATGAGAGAAGCATTTCTGATAGGCAAACTGCAGGCTTCAAGTATTTATAAACCGAGGGAAAGAAAAGGATCTGAAAGATTGTTCAGATTGCTCACGTAACTATTAAACTCATGTGGAACACGGTGTCAACCCCTGAATGCACTGAGAAAAGGAAGCATTCAATGAGGAAAATTTAATAAAAACAAACATATTCTGATAGGATTACAGCATCAAAAGTGCATGTGTTCCACATGTTTTTATTTCTCTTTAAAATTAGAAAAAATATGTTTGCTTGATGCATCCTGTAGGGCACTAAGCCAGAAAACACTATTATACTATTTCTTGCTTCATAAAGAATTTCATTTAAACTATGAACCTTGTGATAGGTAATTATATGCAGGAAGCAGAGCACATATGAATTTTATATTTATGGTCTACGCTGAGGTCACAATTTAAATTCTAAAAACTGCCTTCAGAAATACCAGTTAGTGTGTCGTTTTTATTTTAATTGCATTTCCTCCCCTCTGGTATGGCATGATCAACTGAAAATCAGAACACATGTTTTATGTAACAAATTTAAAATCTAGCAATAAACTATTACCATCCATATAAACATTAAATCCATTTGGAATGTTGCTAACAGAGATGGGGGGAGGTTGTGGGAGGTTCTAGTAGATCCTTTTGCCCATGAGAAGAAAACAGCATTAAAAATTTTTCACATGCTCTTCATAACAACTGCTGTTAAAGAACTGTTCTCCTTCTTCCTGTAGTTCAATCATTATAACTTTCTATTTCCAACTACAGATATCTGTAAAAAAAGAATTACCAAATTATTATTTTTTATGCCAATGAAATATAAATATGCCAGTTCCTTTTGTTGCAGTAAGTAATGGCACCAGAACCAGCTGGGGCTCAGAGAGGATCTAATTCCACATCCCATCCAGTCAGAACTATGGGACTACCAGTACTAGAGGTTATGTTGTTTTTCCCCAATGGTCTATTTTTTCAAAGTTTAATACTGATTGTGGTCTCCAGCTTGGGAACTGAATGTAACCCTAATGCTGACCTTGTAGTGGCTGTATTCAGTACTTGTAAAATTCAGAGTGCCCTTTGCCTATTGACTTTTGCATGTGGGCTGTGGCTGGTCTCCAAAATGTTGGCAGTGACTGCTCTTACCCAAGATGGTTGTGTGGTTACAACACCCATGTGGAAAAGAGATGTGTTCAGTCAATTAGCATGAGGAGTGCTGCTGAGAAACCCCACCTTCTGCTCTCTGGTTTTAATCCCCAGGTTTTAATCCTCCACTCTACAAAAACTCTGTGAGCAGGCTGCGGCATTCCCCTGGACTCCTTCTGTACTCAAAGATAAAAACAAAATCCGCTGGAGGGAGATTGAACCCATCATAACACCTGATAACTCCCCAGGCTGATGTGATAAATGTCTGGAAAGGGGACTCTGTTCACACCACTGAAAGCACAGGACAGCACCCTGAGAGTTAGAAGACCCCACTCAAGTGGAATGGATCTCATGCAAAGCAGTTAAATAGTTGTTAAACAAACAAATCTTTCAGACTGTCTTCATTCATGTAACCAAAGTTTTTAACTCTGGCCTGGAAGTACACGTTCCAAAGAGGAGCAGTTTAGCTTCTGTGATCCATTTGCTCTCTTCACTTGGAGTGATGACAGGATGTCACATTGCTATGACATTTTTATGTGACAACTTTTTCACTAAAATTGAGTGAGCTATCAGTTCTTTGTGACAGCTCAGGGAAGCAATCAAACAGGGATGATCAGACAATTTAAGATTATTTTAATTTTTTTTTTTTTGTATTTTCTTTTCCCCTATTCTAAAGGAAATGCCTGGATGTTCAAGACTCAGTCGCTGTGATCGGGACAGGATATACACCTTTGACCTTGAATTTTAAAATACACCATATAACACAACTCCCTGCCATCTAGTTTCTATCATACCTTCATCATTTGTCATAGAAAATTTTTTGATTGACTTAACATTGATACTTAACATACACATGCTGAAGCTGAAAGAGCCAGTTCCTCAACTGGTACAAGTCAGACTGGTTCTATTAACATAAATTGAAGCTGACTGATTTATACCACCTGACAAAAGAGACCAGTATGTAATAAAAATCTGAAAGGCCCTTACATTTTACCTGACACTTACAGAGGTTTTAATCAAATTCTACATTTGCCTGTTTGAGTTTTGGCACAAGAGAATTTTTTTCTTAGTATTTGTTGTGCCTCAGGATTAAAACAAAAAAAGCCCAAAACCTCATAGTAAATTGTTACAATTCGTGAGTAAATTATCTGTGTGATTTTTAAAAACAAAAAGAATCTGTGAGCAAAAGCCAAATTAAACTGCCACTTGACATACATCTGAGAGCAATGACATCTTATTATATAGGGGACTCCCATGTTCACTCCTGCCTCGGTGAGACTTTTCATGACATGGAGATAACTACACATGGGAATAGAAATATTTACCAAAATGAAAATGAATGCCAGATCTTTAAAAATAAAATAATATGTTTTGAAGGATCATTGTCTGAATTTCCTGATGCAGTCATAGGAAACATTGAAAAATATGGTCTTGGGTCTTTAGATCTTCACTACATAATTTTAAATACAAAGACATTATCTGTGGCTAAGAAAGTCCTAGAACTATAAATCACTAAGGAAGCCATAAACCACTAAGAAAGGATGAGAGTATATTTTGGAAAACTATAATGATATATCAGCATTGTTCTTGGATTACTCCCTAGGCTGTATGTGGATAAGGACAGTGGGGTTGTTGGGCCTTGGTCTGATCCAGTAAAGTTATGATTGTGCTCTTCCTTTCAACTGACGGCTGAATAACATGTGACCTCACAGGCTGAAAATAAATTAAATCCCCAAAAGTACTGTTGAAATCGCATTGTAAATTGATTGAAACTTTTTACATGAGGGGATTGCTATGAAGTTTGTAGTGTTGCATTTGAAATTCTCTGATTTTTAATGACATTTTCAAAAAAATAAAAATAAATGAAAAATAAGAAACAAAATCGTGCATTTGGCAACACCATCAAATTTTTGCCTTTCTAAAAAATTTTCCAATGGGATAGAAAACACGCAAATTTTGACACTGAGTATTTTTAAAAGATATTTTGAACTCTGAAGAATTAGCAATTCTCAAGACTGAAATGAACACTTTAAAATCAGTTGAAGCAGAGTTAGAAATAATCATTTTCTCACACAATCGTGGCATTTGCACAGAGCTGACAATATTAGCACTTTCAGTTTGTAGAGTGACTAGATCACTGGAAGATTTGAGTGTCTTCTAAATCTTAGACAGTAGGAAAACATTGTTTTTGTGTCCTTGCTTTCTATCTGACATAATATTAGGGATATAGCAAAGTATGACATCCATGAACTCCAGAAACCACACTCAGTAATTTGAACAAATGTACAAATGCAAACAACAGAACAGAGGGAATCCCATGAGGCAGGGTAAAGACTATTTAAAGGAATGGTATCTAATTCATATACACTACAGTTTCTTTTACAGAAAATCTGTAAATAACTTTTCATTGTACTATGTCGTGAGGCACAAGAACATATGCTGTGTTGAATTCCAAACACATGACCTCTGCTGCATTCCTTTCATCTAATCATTATATAATTCTGTCAGCAAGAACAATCAAGTTTGATGTGCTTAAGTGTTTGCAGGATTGAGCTTAGATACTCTGGAAGTTCATTCCCTTAACATCGGTATCATAATTTTGCATGGGAAAGTACTCAGTCTCTTAGAATAGTAAATGAAAGGATTTTTTTTCTTTAAATTACTGTAATAGTTTGGTTGTTTAATTTTGAACTATTATCTTCTCCATAAAAAAAAATATCAGCAATACAGAAGTTACTTAGTTAATTTTCACTGTAATTCAGGATCCGCATTTCTTGGCTGAGCCAACAGAAATGGCAATTCCCAAAGTTTTACAGCAGTCAGCAGAAGTCAGTCAATAAACATGATAAGACCTGGTTTTTAAGATGGAATATTTCCACAACTTCTTCCTAACACAGCAATAACAAAAATAACTCACAGAAATAATTTTAATGAATTCAAGTTGTGTAGGAAAAGACCATGTTTGTTGGCAATACAAATGCCAGAGTGATCAGAGGATCATGAGACAGAAGTCATAATTTTAAAAATGAAGAATTATGGCCTTGCTGTATTTTCTAACACTTCCAAAGTGTGAGAGGGCACTTTTAAACCTGAGCAACTAGCACTTACCTACAGCATTTCTAATGGTGGAGGTTTACCTGACTGAATAATGACAGTCCTGATCTCTATAACTCAGTTACTCCAGGCTCCTGTTAGAGACAACTGAAAGATGCAGGCACCTCATTCTTTTCCAGTGTCTGAAACAGGTCAGATGAACAGTGACCTCAGAGTGCCTATTCCTCTCCATTTCACTAGGTAGCATAAGATAGAACAGCTCTGAGAGTTTCATTGTTCTTACCACATTCCCTAGAGCTGAATTTTCATCCATATTTTGGTCTGTTTACCTGAATAAAATGGAAAAGTAAGATGGCCTTCCTTTTCAGACACTCTCATTCTTTCAAAATCATTAATAAGTATTACAACATGAGTTTTCTTTTAGTATCTGATGCCTTTATTTTTCTTTACAAATAAACCATCTTGCAGAATATCTTGACTTCAACTTCTCCTTTTTCTTAATAATAATAATAATAATAATAACAATTTTGTCTGAAGAACAGGAGAGTTAATGACTCACAACTTTGAAATATATTCTACTAATTCACCTGAATTTTATCTGATATAGTTTGTACTTTAGGAGAGCTGGAACTAATGAAAAAATACTATGATATAGATGTAATATATGTACAGGTTTATTCACCTGAAGCCACAGAATCGTGCCACAGATGCCAGTGCTTTGCTTTCCAAAATTTTCTAAAACCTTCTTACACCTAATTACATCTACTCTTAAATTTTTGTCCAGGAGATACACAGGTGAGTCAGGTTTAAAGACAATTTCAGAGGTACTGCTTTATACAAGCTGCAGTAGATCCAACACAAAGAATTGCTCTTGGTAGGCAGGAACAGGAACTCAGATATAAGTCTCCTTAGACATCACCTGGGCTGTTCAAAGAGTAGTTCCTCTGGAGTGACCTGCTTTCATTTCATTTCAAAGAAACATTTTAAAAATTTTTGGAATGGAAACAGGAAATTTCTTAACATCTTGGAATTTTTGTAAGAGTGGAATATCATTTTCCCTCTGGTTTTATGAGTAGCTTCTTTTATTTTTTTAGCTGTATATTTATAATCAATGCAAGTAATTATGATAAGATAAACCAACTACTTGATGAATCACTTAACCAGAATCAATGTTAAATGAAAAAAAATTGCTATAGCAGAAAGTCAGAACCTAATTAGTGAGATTTGCTTCCAGTTCTGACATGCAAAAGTGTAAGAAATATTAAAAGCAACAACAAACAAAACAAAACAACAACAAAAAACAACCAAAAACCCACAAAAAAACCAAACAAAACCAAAACCAAACCAAAACAACAAAAAACTAAAAAAAGAGGACGAATGTATTTACATAACCAACATTAGCAGAAGAATCTAAGTATTGGCTATTTACTGGCCATAGATTAGAAACATCACCAGCATGTTCATCCCTCAAACTGAGTATTTTCCAGGGAATCTATTCCAGAATAAAATAAACTCGATTACTTACAGTTGTTACACAAGAAAGCAGGAAAAGGGTTGCAATTCTTATAAAAATTCAACACAGAAAACCTATTTCTTTTAAGATTGGGAGCAACCCTTTTCACACCAGAGAATGATCTGTGTTTAATAAGCTCAGAGTCAACTACTCATAGCAATTTAAAGTTCCCATGCCTCCTGCGGAAATCTCATCTCTGACTTTCCTTCTTGGAAAGTTGCATAACCTCTTCAGACCAGTATGAAAATGAAACAGATGTAGAAGTCCTTCAGTGGAGCTGAGCAGGACAGACCTTCCAGAAACCCTCCAGCATCTATCTGTCTTCCCAGTCTTTGTGCCGGGAATAGGACATGGAAGATAGTGCAGTGCCTCTCACCACAGTTTCCAAAGAGAAACTCAGTATCCGACCAACAAAGCAGTCCACATGAAGAAGATTTTCTGGACTGCCAAGAAAGCCCTGTGTGTCAGGACAGAGCTGGAAAGAGCCCCTGTGCAGAGCCATGCCCCAGAGCAGCAGCAGCCACCAGAGAGCCATCCCAGCAGGGAGCAGCTGCCTCAGGCAGCATCTGCTCTTCCATACACCAGGGTTAATGGTACAGCATAACAGCAGGCACAGGTCTGACCCCTTCTGCCACGTGCCAGGCATCAGCCACCACTTTGGGCAGAAATAGGAACCTGTTCCTGCTTTCTGTCCCCTGCATGGTGCTCTCAAAACGGGCTCTGTTCTGGGTACCCCACAAATGGCAGGCTGCAACCTCCGAGTGTATCGGAACATACACCCAGCTGCCCGTGTGCCCTGCCCCTGCACCTCCTGTTCAGGATGTAGGTGTTCTTATCAGACTCTTTCCTACTTGTTTTGACCTTGTCCCTGCCCTCTTGCAGTTCCCTCACTCAAGATGTCAGAACCACGGATCTGAAAATCAAGCACGTTACACAGCAGACTTGTTTAGTGTGATAGCAGGTGCACAGGGAGCAAAGATGAGAAATGTATTTTTAGTCACAGTTGTAGAGATGTAGTAAATTGCAGGTGCAAGTAAATATTTCAAGGTAATTAACTAAAATCAGTCTGCAGAGGTGTTTTAAAGTGCCTAGAGCTGCAAAATATTTTTTAATAATTTCATCAAGCGTCTTAACTTTTCGTGTCCAAACCAGTTATTATCATTGTTTATTTGTTTTCCAATGGTCATTGGAAAGATCTAGATACCTCATATAACAAAAGGATCATAAATTGGGCGGCAGCCTGAATTTCCTCCATCCAAACCTATCTCACCTACACTTGAGAAACCTCTTGAATATTTCCCATGCGCAGCTCAGCCAGAATTGCAAGTACTAAAAATCTCAGGAGAATGCCAGATCTTATCAGATGTTCTAAGAAGGTTTAGTGAAGTCTGCATAAACAAGCAGTGTTTTAGTTGTCTTACTAAACTATATTTTCGAAGTTCACCCATCACTTATCATAGTCTGATGGCTTGTCAGAGATCATTGCAAAGAATTCCCCACTGTAAATAAAAGCTGTATGAATACAACTAGTTATAATACTTTGGATTTAAATGGATGTATTTTTGGCTAGAGGGTTCTGTCAACATTTATCAGGGAGATGGGCGTACATTTTATGTTGTTTTGGTTCCACAGCTAATTTGGACAGCAAAATGAGATTTCCTTGTAATGAGTACAAAGCCACCTGCTTTGTCTCTTTGGAGGAATTTAAAATATTTAGCATATGAAGTATAAGTATATCATAAGAGTTCTCATAAATATCAGCAGGAAAGCTGTCTAGGCACAGACATCTCCTGAGTAAAAGAATCAGTATTTAATAGCTCCCTTAATCTCACTTAATGTTAATGGACAATTGGAGGAAACTACTCATCTGGAAATTACTTTAGCAAATTAAACATTGCCAAACATCTTTGCTTAAGTGAATCTGAAAGGAAATCATCTATCTTAGATGGGATTTTAGAGAAGTATCTGCAATCTGAAGGCTGTGTGCCAGTTTAGTAAATGAAAGTCACTTATGAGCTTACATCAACATACTGCATGCTCAATCCATGACTAGACAGAGCTCAATTACCCATCTCTTAGCTGACAAACTCCACTTAAAAGCAATGTGCTTCAAAAACTAATAAGAAACATGAGCTTTTCAATGCTGTACTAACTCTATACATGTTATTTGGTGGTTTAAAATTTTCTTCAGACAAGACTTGCTCAAGTTCCTTGTTCATGTTTGGTACAGTGCTATCATCCCAAGGGCTAATTATTATGTATATAATGCCATCTTCCTCCTCCACAAGGACATCACTGAATTTCACAAATATGTACAACTTTCATGTAATTAAAAATGTTCTTATACAGCATAAAAATATGTGGTTTTACTCACCTTCCTTATTAATCTGAAAGTATTTTGTTAAGGTGATTAAATATTACTCAGCACCATTTTGCTAAGAAAGAAGTTGAGGTACCATGCAATCCCCTGCTTTGAAAAAGGTACCTATAAACATTGTCCTGAATTCATGATCTGTCTTTAGAAAAGGTAGCACATTGTGCCTCTAACCCCAGTGCAGGACTGAAGGGGCATGCAAGGATCAGGCAGGAGGTGTGTGAAGCCCATACTTTGTCTTCCCACAGAACATGACTCTGCCAGGGAAAGCATGGGCACAAGACAGGAGGGAGGCCAAATATATACGTGTTCAAACATAATACAGCATACATTCATTGGTGCCTATCAGCATCATGGAGATGGTATGATCTCTACATTGCTAATTGAAAGAAAAAAATCCTGTATTTGGCAGAAATTACTCTAAGTACGATCTGCTTGAAACTCTTCGATAAGCATCTGTCAACTGCTGTTAAAAAAGGATTAGCCTGTCCAGACAAGATATCCTTATAGAAACTTCCATTAAAAAACCCAACCAGATCAGTGGGGGTGTTGCAGACAAGCAGGATGGAAGTTTGAAAAATTGCAGACCTCATTAATTTTATACTTGTCTTTTCTTCCTGCACACATTCTTCATCCTTTTAAGGTTAAAGCCTTTGTATCTCAATTAAATGCAAAACTTCTGTAAATAAAAGCTGTGTATACTAATTTGTTGTTTTTTATGAGTCCAATGAGCTACTTATATAACCCTTTATTTCATCACTTGTTTTAGCCCGTAATCTTCCAAGGGAAGTCTTGATCATTGACCTAAATTCAGCTCACAAAGTAAATCAGAGAACAAATTTGACAGTAGGAGACCACATTTACTCCTAGCAAATTCTAATAACTTTCAGTTAAATTATACTCAACATGAATTTTGACTGGAGTGTTTATTTACTTTGAAATGGATAAACAAATTTTTAAGTGCCTACTAATAACTCCATTTAGGTATCTGATGATAAATTAATTCTTCATGTAGCTCTGTAGAAACCAACGGGGATGAACTTGATCTATTTAATTTCTATTTGAGAAGAAGGATTTGGAACCATATCATACATTAGTTTCCAAGCATTCTCCTAGATTTTAGCACTGTAACTGGTATAAATGAATATGCATATGTTGATTATATGATGAAGGAAAGGGGGTACCAAATCTATGCATAATACATCAAAAGAGGCCTGCAGGATTCAAGGACCTATAAAAATTATTAAAAAGAAGAAAATTTAAATTATTTTTTTTATTTCTGATGGTTCAAATTAGATCCAAGTGTTTACAGTGGTACATCCTTCATAATTTCTCTAACATACTAAAAAAATTAATGGTATCCTGGAAGTATAAGATGATCAAGCACCACAGTAGAGTGTTAAAAGGCCAATTTCAGCTCTAATTCTATTAATTATATCTAATTCCACTGTAAATCAAGAGAATTAGATACATTTTACAGAATTATTTAATTTAGATTGTTGACTCCCAGCTTTGCAAGCAGGCTGTACAATTGTCTTGCAAAAGGAAAAATACACTCAATCTCTAAAATAATTTTCTAGAAGTATTGTTGTGTATATATAACTTCAAACACATTTTAAAAACATAACATAACTGACATAACTGAGTTTATATACAGTATTTTACCTTTTTAGTCAATCATTCCATTATAGGGGTTCATGTGTTTCTAGGTTTCATTATTGTCATCCTACTACAAAAAAATCTAGAAACTAAATCTCAGCATGTAAACACTATATTAAGCTTGAGCTTCTCATTTTTCCAGAATTTATCAGATAAATTTAAAATCAGATTAGTATCATATCTTTGGACATTTGGTTCATGTTCTTTACAGTTCTTATATATTTATCAGCTTTTCATTGAAGAAGTCTCTGGTGTATTTTTAATCTCTTTTCAGTTCATGCTTTTTCAATTTTCAGTAGATATGAAGGATAGATATTTAAACACAGTTTGCAGCTGGATTTAAAGAAGCTGTTTCTCTTGCTTAGACTAAACTCATATAAACATATGCCATTGTTCTTCAAATTAGGAACAGAACTCCTTATATAAAAAAAAAAAGAAATCTAGAGTATGTCTTGGAGGAAGAGAGTCAAAAAGGAAAAATAATTGCTCTGATTCATGCAAAAACATCTCACATCTAGTTTTAGTTTTCACTTTCCCCTGAGTAAACTTATCTTTTCTTATATATCCTTTGCTATGAAGTGAAGGACATCTGACGTGCAGGACAAAGAAATGTATACATCGCACTGAGTGGCTTATGATGCAATCAGGAAAATCTTGCTTAATGTAGAATCAGGCCATGGCTGAGTAAATCAGAATCCAATCATATCCAAATATAGTGTAACCTGTCTTTTTGGTGTAAATAATTCAATGTGGGAAGTGAAATGAGGAAGGGTAAGTTGTTAGAACAAGGTGAGTACTTGTAGGGAGCCTTCCATCAGGCTTCACCCTCACATGACCACAATTTTTCACAGCAGTGTAATGTTAACAAAAATAACTAGTTTATTCTGTGAACCTTGCATAAAGTTTTTGGTGAATCAAATCCAAACTTCTTCTTGCATGGGAAGAAAACCTGTGATAACGTTGGTTCTCTCCACATTTTACTGGCATGGTTAGAGATGTCTCTAGGATGAGGCACTGATTTTCTCCCATGGAAAGTGTCCAGCTTTACTAATACTAATAAAGGCTCACTTCCTTGCACAGTACACTAAAGAAGGGAAACGGTGTGCCCAGAGGTTTTGGCCTAAGTCTAGACTGAGTGTGTAGGCACAGGTTTTTCTTCTCCAGGTTGGCTCACCATAGCACAGCAACATGCCATCTGTTTTCCCTTGCTGGCTGAAAATCTTATCTCCACGCAAAGCAAACCACTTTGGAAACCCTCAAAGTGCTGCAGCAGGCTCCACCTCACCCAGGTGCTGGAAACACAGTTTGAGTCCTCCATCACTAGACGTTGCTGCAGCACATGTTAGAGACCTGAAGACAGCAGCAGACCCAAGCTGTCCATGCATTGTTCATGGACAAGCGGCATTTAGCTCACCTTGAGTTGCAACTCGCATATGAATTTCAGGAAGCTCATGTCTGAGCCTTCACCCATTAACCAGAACCAATTACTCAGGCAAAAGCTCTCTTCAGAAAAGTAACTAAATATTATGCCAAGCCAGTTCTCCCTTTGTGGAGAGCAGAGAAGCAGGTAATTGGTCAACACTTAAATTGCTATTCAGCCTAAAATAGTTTATAAACAGCTAAATACTGCAGAAAATTGTAATTCTAAATGTTGATATGAATGGGCTTTTGGCAAATCCATGTGATATCTCTGCTCTACTGTCATGCCTGGTCTGACAGCTGCCATTGCTTGACAATCATTTCAGTAAATATGATTTTTTTTCCCCTACAGGTAACCATAATGTTTTACATTTATAGTATATAAATTCCCTTTACCATTTATAACAATAAAAGCCTATACTTCTTGAACAAATGTTACTTATATTTACAGAGGAGGGGGAGTGAAAAACAGGTTAAAGCACCAATATCTTGCCTACCAACAAAAAGACAAAAGGAACAAAATAGTTCTTATAACAAAGTGGATTGTTTTTTTTTCCAAAAGGTACTGACAATTTATACTGAAAAATTAAGAAACTAGTCACTCACATACAGGTCTTCCTGGCCAAAGATAAAGTACATAGTTAAAGGTTTTAGACACTCAGGGTGAAATACACAGCAACTAAATTTAACACCTAAAATATGCCCAAATTTTCTTCGTGCTCCACAGTCCTGATGTCTAGGCTCTTTAGAGCTGCTGCAGAAATAGGCAGATGCCTCCAACAGGTCCTATACTATCAGCCTAAATTAAACAGACTAGTTTTCATTAGATGGACATAGATTTTTCATCTGCTTATCTGACCTGCCCTTCTCTGATCTCGAAAGAAATCTAGGCTGATTTTTGGGAATTTTTTAGGAATTATAAAACCAAGAACTAGTTCAGGTTTTTTAACAAAAAGCTAAAACCAAGCAGTTGTAAAAAGTTCCCTTTCAGTCCCAACATCCTGCTCACATTGCAGTAGAAACAATATTATTGTAATAGGTGCCTATTTTTACCCCAAATTTTGCAGTCTCTTATTGAAAAATGGGCAGGATGGATACACAACATGTATACTGCTGGAGGAATTAATTTCCACAGACAAAGCTGTACAGTGGGATGCTCCCTGGATGGGGCCATACATCTTTTCCACCAGATGTGCCAGGACTCATTCACAGGAATAAGGAGTACAGCCACTAACCACATCCTCCTGAAAGATCAGGCCCTCAGGAATCTGACCCAATTGCTACGAAAACATTTTGCAGTGCTTGAAGGACATGTGCTCCTACACATAGTTAAGGAGCGTTTTGCTTTCTTTTTTGTTTAATTTTGTTCTATTTGACTCAGAAGAGCATCTGCAAGTCACACTAATTCTGCTTAGGGAAGGTGCAATATCTGAAGCTACCCAAATGACAGCAACTGTATCCCAACACACTTTGCCAAGCAGCACATGTTCTTGGCTCCAGGAAATCCCATGTCAATGGATGTGAAATGTAAAAGACATGCATACGCTCCATTAGGAGTGGGCTCCTCAGCTGATTAAAAGAAAGGAGTCAGTTCACTGAAGTCAGGACAGCTGCAATAATTTATATTAGCTCAGAACCCAGCCTAAGCTTCTTTAATGCATGTGGTTTTATTTCTTAATAATTTATTAAGCATGGTTTAAAAGACAAATCATTGATGGTGATTCCTGTCAGAGAGAAAGCTTTCATGCTAGCTGCATTGTGTCTGACAAGGCAACACGTACGGTGGTCCGGCTCCTATTGTACACAAAGGGTGGAATTCAATTGCTTAAACACTGGCATCTGTTGCCACTTGAGACATCTCAGGCGACCCCACCTGGTCTCCAGCTGCCTGTCTGGGAGGACACAGGTCTCTTGTAAGTCCTGTGACATACCTGTCAGGCAAATGCAGATGTCTTGGGTATCCTGGGAAATATCAAACTGCAGTACAAACATGTTCAGGCTACTGAATCATTCCCAAGGATTGCTAGGACAGTCAAAATAATGTCTGTTACACTAGTCCTCCTGATTTGTTGTCTGCTTCTTTTACTGTTTCAAAGAACCTTTGCTAGCAGACTTGCAAAAACTCGATACCATTCTTGTAAGATAAATTTTTTTAAGCAAAGGGGTTTTTTTGCAATGCTTTAGCTCTGCTAGGGGCTATGCAAAACATAAAATATTATGCAGCTCAGTAAGTCAAAAATAAAGCAAACAGGTAGAGCAGCTTTCTAACCCCATGGCAGACTACCATCTGTAAAAGTAAAAGCTTGCTAAAATGACAGATTTTATTTACAAGTTTACTAGAAACAAAATTAATTCCCCCTAGCTTTGGAAAAAGAATTCAGCACCAGATTGCAGACAGCTAAAGAACCAAATGTAAGTAGGTGTTTACATCTGAGACAGGTGTGAAAGCTCTCACAGTAGTGAACAGGATCTAGAGCTCAATTTACACACACCATGAGACATTATATTTTGCCTCCTACCAAAGGGTGTGGATCTTCTGCAGACACATTACACCTGATGGACAAGGTCTCGTGTATGTTAAGCCATGCCTGATTGCAAAGGATACTTGTGTTTAGGAAGTCACAGCATGCCCAGTTATGCAGAGTATAGAGAGCTATGTGCTCATCCCAAAAAGGGCATCTAGGTCTGGAATCACTCAGAGGAACACAGTAATATTTTATGTATCCTATGCTGTCTTAGACATTCACAAGGGCTGCAGGGCATGACACAAGACTTTCACATTAGTCCATGGCTGGAAGTGTCTAAAATTTCAGACTTTAAAAACTGCATGGTTAAGCTACTATAGTCTAGTCTTGACTTACATAAATACTAATAAGTAAATTTGCTAATGACAGTGTAGCAGCTCTGATCCAATGTTTTAACAGATTAATTGTGAAGGCTATAAATAGTCCTGTCTATATATATAGAACAATTTTAAATACTGTTTTTAAACCAGGACTTGTTTTATATGTTCAATGCATCATTAATATGCAGGGTACTTAATCACCTGAAACAAGTATTTCTTCATCAGTTTACGTCGGCAAATGAAAAATCCATGATGTGCATTGTGAAGACCCACTCAATCTTAACTCCAAAACCCACTAGAAAAACTACAGAAGATCGTCTCTAATCCAGTCAGCTGTACTTAAGTTTCTGCTGGTATTCTATAAATTTTGTAAACTTGAGTGGCAAAATATCATTCTTCTGACTGGCTGCTTTTCTTTTCTTGTTTCCATTTCTGAGTGTAGTGTTTTCATTGCTCATTGAACAGATCAGGTTCTTGAAGTCACTGAAGCAGTACCTCCATGACCATCAAATTACCTTTATGAACAACTACAATTTTCTAGATGACTAATTTTTTTAATATTTAAATAATTTTCATGTGAAGTTTTTCAAGGAAAGCTTTTTCATGAGCCCAAACTTCTGATATAGTCATCTGTGTCTCTCTTAATGCTGCAAAATCAGGTTCAAGTTTTTGTCTTAATAACAAAGTCAGTACAATTCTTAAAAAAAAAATTAAATTCCTGTGGGTTTACTTTGGAAGAGGTGCTGGATTTAAAAATTAAAGACTCAACAGTATTAAAGGCTACAAAACAACAATATCATTGAATTGAATAGTTTCTAGAGAGCATTTTGATATATAATTTATATATGTAAATTATTTAGTACTTATGCAAAATAGTCTATTATGAAGCACCCCTGTGCTGTGAATGGCACTTCAGCCCATGGACTCATCAACTGGTAATAAAATAAATATTGAGATAAAATTTGGGTTTAGTTGAAATTTATGTATAGTGATGGCATTAAGCTGCAGAGAAATTTTGAGAGCTTCTTTTTATACTGAAAATAAAATAATAAAATCATCCATGCATTTAATGAAGTGGCTCTAATAATGTGAATGTTGTGGAATAAATCTCAGTCACAATTGTAATTCATATCATTATGGGCCTCACTTGAAGTATGAGGATTTTTTTAGCTAGTGTTGTACACAAAAGTACTAGTCTGCCCTAGAGATCTAGGTATCTAAATAGGAAAAAAAAAATATATTTTAGTCACCACTTTTAAACAGAGGAAAAGGCTGTCACAATGCCAAGCATAACCACAAAAAACCTAAGAAGGGAACCACAGACCATCCTTCTCTTCAAAACAGTAAGGAACAATGCTAGTTTACCTAATTAAAAGAAAGGGAAGAAGGACAGAGCTTATCAAATGTAAGCTGTCACTATTACCAGAGATTTAGCTGAGCACTCCCTTGGTTCACTGTTCTGAAACAGCAGGACAGTACCAGTGAAATTTAAATGTCTTGCTGGAAATCACTGCTTCTCACTGGGTGGATATTTCAAGGGACTGTGAGCAATATTCAACCGTGGGGGAGCAATAAAAATAAAAATTTTTGTAAGGAATCTGCATACATATTGTCAACCACTGAACCACTGATTTCTAGCAAGATGTTAAAAATAGATCTTTCCCTCCCTGTAATTTACTTCATCTTTGACACAATGAAGACAATACTATTGATCCCAATTAAAACATAGCTTGACTATGCTGGGGATAAAACAAAGGTCAAACATCACACGTCCAGCAATTTCCTTATACTGGCCCCAGCAGGTCACTACTACATAAAACTGAATACACAGAAATGTTTGCATTTTAGACAGAAAGCTTCCCAAAGAATAAGAATAGAGCACTAGGAGACATTTCATAGGTCATCAACTGTGCTTCCCAGTTGTCTGACTAGGGTTTTCTGTCCTTTTACTGGAATATCCTCTCAAAGCTACACCAGAACCTCACTTTTGTATCAGGGCTTTCTTTTACTTGATGTTATTAATTAATCTAAAGAGTTTTTCTCCCTGTCTATTGTGTGTTTCCACATACACATTATTTTATTTGTATTATTTAGTGCAATCGCGTGCTCTTTACACCCCCTCTTCACCAAGCTATGCAAGTTGTACTCTTTCTCTTCTAATCAAGCTCTTCATCCTCTGTCCATCTTAACTCACTCATCTTAAATTCAAGATGAATTTATTGGTTTTGAACCTCTGCAGTGGTTGAGCATTATAGGTGAGATCTTGCAAAGCTTTGCACCATAGCAGCAATGCCCTTCTTCTGGTACTGGAAAATTTTTGATACTTCTAACAGACAACCACAAATTTCTTGCATGCCAGCAAGTTTCATAGCATATTCCTTTATTTTATTTATGGTCAATAAGGTTCTGTTCCACTCTCATACAAACATTCTCCACCATGTAGGAAGTAAATTGATCTTTGTGGTTAGACCTAACTTCTGTTGCAATTTCAGAACAAAGGATTCAGGATGGCCAAAGATGCACCAAGAAAAGAAATAGTCTGACAATAAGTAGCTCTGTACAATAATTGTTTAATCTAATTCCCAATGCTACTCACAGCACATATGGAACTGAGCTTGAAATCACTGCCATATCAATAACAAATACAGTATTATGGTCATTCTACACATCTGCAAAATGGTTGTTGAAAATTTTAATGCATGGGTACTTAGAGTCGTTGGCAAGGCCACCTCAGATTCACATCTCTTCTAGGAAATCAAGGAAATAGTGCAAAAATTAAAGAAGAGTGCCTCCTGGGAAGAGCTTTCAATGCCAGCTCTCTGGTTTTGTTGCCAATCATGAACATAGTCATGAGGAAATTGCAATAACACAACTAAATTGCAATTACCTCTGAGAAATAAATCTGATCCAGCATATTCAGAGGTAAATCCAGCTCATACTGAATAATCACTTCTGGCTATTCAGCTGAGGGCATTTCTGTTTCAAGACAGGGTAGAGAAGGGGGAACATGTTTAGACAAAAATCACTGAAGAAAACAAAAAGATTATTTCAAATCTTGCACTTTCTAATCTCCTCTTACACAAAACAAACATCCTAATGGTACTTCCTCTCCTTTCTTTCAGCATCTGCAGCCAAGGCAGGAAACAGAAATGCTGGTCTAAGGTGACATAAGAGTTTTGACAAGTCAAAACTTTTTGTAAGGCCTGTTGTGATAGCACAAGTGGGAACAATTTTAAACTGAAGGAGGGTCAATTTAGATTCTATATAAAGAATACATGTTTTACAATGAGGGTGGTAAAACATTAGAACAGCTTGTCCAGAGAGGTGGTATCTGCCACCAAGGTCAGGCTGGACAGGGCTCTGAGCAACTTGGTCTAGTGGAAGAGGTCCCTTGTCATTGCAGAGGAGTTGAATGGCATTTTGAAGGTCCCTTGCAACCCAAACCATTCTATGATCCTATGAAAACAGAATTGAAACAGCATGGAAACCTTTAGAAGATGTCTGTACCTGAGTATCTTTCAGTTTCCTTTGAATAATGCAGAGTTTTCAGATAAGAAATGAAGAAACATTCAAAAGTGTCTCTTCCTCTCTGAAGAAACAATCTGCAAAAGCCAGTTGTGCAAGGTCAGAGCATTCACAGAAGGACAATATCTGGCATTGCTTGAAATTCAACATATTGTTCATTAAAAAGCTAAGTGAACTCATAGAAAATGTAAATAAAACTGAGAATTAATTACTCATGTTTAGAAATTGGTCAGCCACTCTTTCTGGGTTGAGTTCTCATTCTGTGATAGACCAACAGCATTGAGTGGAAGAAACATAATTGGCTGAATTTCTTTTTTAATACATGGCATTGAAGTTTATTAGATTAACTCTGAAATATTTTGGTTTTCTCATAGCCTTAAAACTATACTGTTGTGTGATAAATAATGCAGAAAATTAATTAAATCCTCTTTAAAAACTGCTATCTCAGCAATTGACAACTGAGTCCAGTGAAATTCTATTTTGGGTAATGAAGGTGGGATTTAGCAGCACTTAGTGCTCAGGAAGAATAGAGTTAGTGATTTCCAGCCGTTGTAATATTCAAAGTGATATTGACCTTAGAAAATCTCAACAAACTACAAAGATTCAGCCAGGAGAATAAATGTTCTTATATTATATGGCAATATGTAGTTTTACTACCACCATTTTCCCAGTATTATCTTCTCTCTCTTCAGACAGCCAGATACCAGAAGCAGCTTTGGGAGTGAGAAGTCTTTACAGTTATATTTATTGCCTATCTGCAGACTGTTTTTCTACTAAAACAGTATTATTTCTGAAAAACTAAAAAGGGGAAGAGAAGAGAAGAGAAAAGAGAAGAGAAGAGAAGAGAAGAGAAGAGAAGAGAAGAGAAGAGAAGAGAAGAGAAGAGAAGAGAAGAGAAGAGAAGAGAAGAGGAGGAGTGATGTGTCTTAAAACTTGATATCTGAGCCAATACGTTTCCTGGCATAAGTCTGAAGACAAACTTAAATGTCTGCCTCAGATCCAGAAGCTGTAGAAAAATAACACCAGTCAAGAAAGGCACTTGAGGCCAATTGGAAGTTTTTAGAAACTCACTGTATACTTCAGCCTGTGTTAGTTCTTCTAAAATGATGCAACTAGATGAAAGGCATACAAGACTGAATACAACAACTAGTATTTTGCCATATAAGATGAACTGCCAGATAAAATGCATATGCTTACTTAAAATAACAGGCCACTGTGAAACAATACCTTTCTTTCCTTCTCTTCTCTTCTCTTCTCTTCTCTTCTCTTCTCTTCTCTTCTCTTCTCTTCTCTTCTCTTCTCTTCTCTTCTCTTCTCTTCTCTTCCCTCTCCTCTTTCTCTTTCCCCTTCCCTTCTCACATGTAGTACAAATTTAAGGACTTAGGACAGAGAACACTGTTCATATCGTTTTGGTGCTAAGACTTAAATCTCCAGGTTTTTTTAACCCCCATTGGGCAAAAGCATGAAAGAGAAATAAATCTTTACAAGTTGACATGAGCACAGAGTGAAGAGAGGAACTAAAAATATGCTAGTGGTCTAATGCTGTCCATAAATCACTAGAAAAGAAGAAGGTCTGTTGTCATATGCCTCAGGCATTGCTATAAAGTAGGTAGGGGAAAGAAAATCTATCCATAGGCTAAGTTATATACCATTCTTATAGTGCTTAACCTTTTCTTTTTGGTTGCAGAAATTTTTTGAGTGGTGCATACAAAAGACGAGGAGATGGAGACAGAAATAGAAAGATAGAGGTAGCAGTCTTGTCTCTCAAGAAGAGAGATCTGGCCATCATTGGGGTTCAGACATTAAGCACAGCAGAGCCACACACACGTACAACACAGCCTAGAGAAACTGGCGTGCTCTATCAGGGTCCCTCTCTGAGAGCAGGATTTGTGACATCAGTTTGTTCTCCTGCCACTCGGACTGTCTTGGTGTGAGCAAAATGTGTGAACGGGATTCACAGGAAGCAGGGAAATGGGGCAAGTAATGCAGTCAGTAAGAAGTCCTAAGGAGAGAGAATATCTTTGATCTAAATGTTTTTCTCATCCTCCAAAGAGGATGTCTCTGTAAAATGGGGATCTAAATTCCCAACTTCTATCTGGAACAGGAGGCAAACCAATATGCAGAGTCAAAGTACTGATGGATCTCCAATAACAGCCAAAGGTCATGTAAGACTGCCAGATTCAATTTTTTTTCAGATTAGGGCTTTTTTCTCCCAATTTAAAGTAAACCAAATGAATGAATATCAATCATTGGCCACATCAGATAATAACAGTTATGGAAGAATGAATGCTTGTTTGTTTATTAAAGTTCCTTTCCACATAATCAGCTTTTGCTACCAGACTAAAAAATCCCTGAACAAAATAGGTTTACTGGGATGAAAGTGTCCTTTCCACTGCTAAGTTACCTTGGGGAAATAAACCAAACAAAGCAATATTTCAAAAGAAAACAAATAAATTACATTGAAATGAAAATGGTAGGGTTTTTTAGCAAAGTGAAATCGATTTGATGATTTTCTCCTCGAAATAATCTTGGGTCTTTTCTGGAGTTTTTTAAGTCTGTCAAAACATGGACAAGGATAAGATTCATTTGATTAAAAGCGTATTTTCACATTAGATTTCCTTGTGACACAGTCAATGGTTTCTGCATAGATTTATTTGAAATTATTCCTTCTATGTGAACCCTTTTTAAAAATATTGCTCCTCTCTACCTTGCCAAAGCAACAGCAGTACTAAATAAACTCAATGAAAATGACACTTTAGTTAAGAGAAACGCGATTAAAAGAGCTAAAAGTGTTTATGATAAACTCTCTGCTGGGTGTTAGAAAAACTCTCTGTGATCAGTATCATATAGAGCCTGTCACTGGAAAGTAGATAAACTGCTGAAGTGATACCATCTGGCATATCCTTTGCTCCAAATAACAATTATCATCTGAATATACTGAAAGATAACTACATTGTTGACTTTTTTTCCTGTGGGGCTTTGTCTAAATTATTTTTTTTATTAAAAAATAACATAAAGCCCAATGGAATTTAACCTGTAGGATTTTTTTGACCCATGTTAAGGACAGCAAACTACTGACTGATTACCAGAAAATATTGTAAGACATTTCCCTAGTGCCTCTTTTTTTTTATTGTTATTTTTTTTCTTTCTCCCTGTATTTGTAATTACTTTCCTGGCTGTCTATCTGTTTGGTAGCCCAGCAATTGCTGTATCTCATTCAAACCACACTTGCATATTTTTCAGATTGTTACGTAATACCAAGTCCCTGATTTGCAATGCATAATGCCCTGTCTCCTGTGATAACTTTGTCTGCTTAACAGGACAGATGCTGCCTACAAAAGCCACGAGCAGCAAAGTGAAGCAGCCCTTCCTGGTTATTGCATGACTTTTTAACTGTTTGGCAGGGGAAGCAGGGAGGAAAGGTGTTCTGCTGCTGTCACACTGCTCTATTACAAAACTAGGGGACAGGAGACCAGGACTAGGTCTGCAGGAAGGCACGTTCTCTGAAGGAAAGGTAGGTGAATTGAATACCAGCTTGTTCATACCCTGAGTCACTGGAAGAGGCCTGCAGCTATTTAGGGAACACAGAAGATGAAACTGGAAGGAGAACTGGACTAGTGGAAGATTAAAGAGCAGGAAGTCCAAAAAGAGCCTTAAAGCCAAGGCTGAAGATATGATGCAAAACAAGGAACAATCTATTAAAAGACTCTTGAAAAAGATCAGTGTGGTCAAAATAAAATGTTATTTCCAATAAAAAGGAAATCATATTCATTTCAGAATTTGTGGAACTGTGGGTTTGGTTTTGCTGTTTTTTATACAAATTAGTCCATACATTGGAAATTCCTGTTTTCTTCAGTTGTTTGTTCACTGTATCTGGGTTGTGGGCCCAACAAGTTGAGCTTCTTGTCTCACTCAGCTCCACCAGGCCCAAGTGTCCTGCCCTGCCCTACACACAGCATGTCAGAGACACATGTCAGATGCCACGTGTGCCTTGGATGAGTCAGGCTAGCCAAGGGTTTTCTGTGAGGAGACAGAGACACCTAGGAGGCGTCTAGGAGGTAGAAGCAGTCGCATCAGAGAAGAGACCAAGGACTTAGGAGAAACCATTGGATGCAGTGGGACAATCTTGTCCCTGCCACAGAAGGTTTTTTCTGCCAGCACACCATTTTCTGTCTCTAAAGTTGTCCTCCTGACTACTGACTTTAAGGCAAAAATTTCTAATGAATATATCTAATTATTAAATAACTGCAGTGAAACTAGTAAGTGGAAAACCATCTCCCAGGTTAGCAGCTCTTCTGTTAGATAGGTTTTATTTATGCTAGGCTGGAAGCAGTCAAAAAGGCTGCTGTGCTAAATGTACAGGCTATATATGGCTGCATAAGCCCACTTTACTGAGGCTAAATTTATTAGTCCTTGGCCAATGTTTACTGAGCCACAATAAGACTACTGTAAATAATTAAAAGACCTCTTTGTTTCCTTTCTAGTTTGTGTGTTGTAGGGCTGGTTTATTGTTGTTGGGTGGCAAGTTACAAGGATTTCCTAGGCCAGGTCATTTATTTTATTTGGCTATTGGGCCTTGTTGCCATTTGGAAATTTCCTGATTTCATTGTATTTTCTGCATTGCTTTCAGAGGCCTTTAAGCATGAGCAGTCTAAAGGGAGAAACTTCGATGGTTAATAAAAGACTGTGGCTTTTGGCAAAAGCTTCACACAGCAGCCCTTTTGCCACCCTTCAACTCCTGGTATCTGACATCACCAACCTCCTAACCCTTTGTTCTCCTGACATCATGAAACAAAGTGATGTGGGAGATCAGGAGATGAAAAGCAGAGGCCACCTATCAATAATAAGTTTGTGAATACTCATGGTCCCAAAGGAAGGAATCATCCTGCATAAAATACACAGTGAAAAAGAGACTGAGAAAGCCCATACAAGTGACCCCAGCTCATGGCAGAGACCTGCAACAGAACAAATCATTGACACCAGCTCTTCCTGGTCACTGGGTAGCTCCTAAACATTTGGTCATTTTCCTCCTGATAATGCAGTGTGAAGAAGATGGAGAGTTTGAAATTAGAAATATCAACAAATACTCTATCGATAGTAGGTGGAAGGAATTTCTGGTGGTAGAGACCTGAAGAGTGTTTTAATGCCACCCATGTCAAAGAGAGTCCACATGGGGGATATTCAAGAACTGTCTGGATGCAATCCTGTGCAACGTGCTCAAGGATGATCATGTTTAAACAAGAAGGCAGGACCAGATGACCCCCTGTGGTACTAACTAACCTGACTGATTCTGAGATTCTGGGATTCACAAAATTAGTGCCACACAACATTAGTATTGATTTCCTCATTTGCCAGAATTAAGAGGTCTATAAGATGATGTGTAATAATGTGGTACAAAGGATGAATTTTGCATTTCCTGGGCTGATTGTTCCACTTGGCCACACTCTGATTCTATATCACAGGTTCAAAAATGAACCATACACTTCCTCCTACCTTCAAAGCTTTCTTAAGAAAACATGATCATTCAGGCCAAAGAGCAGATGAGGCAATTCAGAGTAAATAAGTCTAAATTGAGCCTGATTTTGTTCAGTCTGTGTCATTTCAGCTGTGACAGCTGATGGTGCCAGTTAGTATGAACTGTGCCACTGCCTCTGTGCTATGGCAGTATTTTGCAGGCTGGGATGCTGAACTGACAAACAGGTTTTGCTGTTTGCCATGTGCTCCTGCATTTGCTCATCCATCTGGATTGATATGCCTAGCAAGAGATTAGCTCAACGGGCCCTTGATCCTTTGCAAAGGCCTCTAGGCAGTTCCGTCTCACACACGATAAATAATAAATAACATTAATGGAATGCCAAGAATGTCATTAATAATTTTCAGATATGTAATTCATATTTAGAAGCATTTCAGACATTATGAAATGCTCATGGATTGTTGACATGGAAATGATTGTCTGAGTGTGTGACAAAGAAGGAATCATGGCCAGTAAGAACGTGTCACAATTGTTGTTCGGCAGGGTCTGGTTTTTTTTTTGAGGGGGAGGGCTTGCTGCTTTGTTCCTTTTTTTTTTTTACCTGAGACTAATTAGAACTGACTGAAAACTTGACAGATGAAAACCGATAAGAACTGAGCTTATAACTTAAAAGCTCATGACCATGAACAGGACTATCGAGGTTGTTCAAGGCTAATGATATCAATACACATAGTCCATGCAAATAATGAGGCTCTGGACCTAACAAATGAGTCATTACAGATGGTTTGAATGTGAAATCAATTGACAGCAAATGGGTCCATGGAAACATACATAAATACTATGCAACAATTTGTATGGAGGGACGTCACTAATAAATGACCATAAGTCCCCACAGAGAAGGCTAATAAAATTATTTACCATTGAAACACAAACAGCACTGGCAGCTGTATGTATAAAGAGATAAACAATCAAGTCGTGCCTTTTACTGTGTTGGGGGCAATTTAGTGAAGACTTACTTCAGACTATTAGAAACTCGTCCTTCAGTTACTGAAGTCGGACAGTAAGATTTTTCAAATAAAATCCCAAGTCACTGAACCACCTCAACTGATGCAAGATTATCTTGTTCTTGTATCTTGTTCATGTGATAACAGAAATAGGCCTGGCCTATAATGAAAGAAGTCAAAAAGAGTTTTACAGGTTCATTCCTGCAAATTGCCAGCAATGTCAGACAATTAAAGGTAAGTCCATTGTTAAAATATCTTTGTGATCACCACAGGACCAGTATTTTCTGGACTGAAACTTAAGGCCAAACTTTGGTAGAAGTCTGAAGACCAGCAAATCCATGTGCTGGAACAACTCCCTGTCAGTTGAGGGGAGTTGGGGCAGGAGTCCATCTGAAACAACAGGTATTTAAATGCAGGCATCCCTAGATTGGTATCTGTGCTCACATTGTAGTCAACACAATCATTCCCAATACATTGCTCACCCTTTGATATGGTTCTTGTTGACCCATGCAGAGTATCTCTCCTGATATAGACCAGCTGCCATTCCAGTAACGGAGCTGTAATGGATGTGCCACCAGTAGTGTGTGGATCCTGTACCACCTCTGCCAGCCTTATGCAGATGTTTTGGTTACTACAAGGTATCTAAGATTAAATGCAAAGAAATCTAGAGGGATTTTCAACTGATTAAAAACAGGAGTCCACTTGAGTGCTAGAAGGTGAAATTTATTTTTCTCTTTAATAAATTTAACCCTGATAATCCTTTCAGTAATTCCAGAGGACAAGATTTGTGCTCCCAAATGCTGCTGCTGGCCACTGTATGAGACACCCCATAGTATTCAAAATGTCCGCTTATAAATTGCAGGTGAGACACAGAGCTTTGGGAAAACCTTTGCACTTTCCAAGTGGGTTTGATGATGCAGGTTTTAAACTGTAGTTGTCTAAATACAGTTTTCTCTCTACTATCCCCTGAGATACCCTAGCTTACCTCACCCGGCCTCCATCTGTAGCTCTAGAGGTCATATGTGTCCCAAAGATCCTGTAATGCTTCTACCAGCCATGAGGATTTTCTGCATACATTAGAATATCACAAATAGCATTGAGCACTTACATTTAGTGAACTGAATCAGTGGAGACCACTGCTAAAAAATAAACAGCACAAGAGATGGAGGTGTAGGCAGCAAGAAGTGTAAAGGTTCTTTTTTGCACCAGAAATGAAACACCTTGCATTAAACTACAAGTACTCAGTTCACCTCAAATAATTATTAGATACAATTTAGATGTTGTTTTCAATCTAATTTTTGAAACAGTCCTTTCAAGATGATGACACAAAAGAAGATAGGACCAATTTCATTCATGGAAGCTACATGCTATTTCAAGTGCCAGTTACAGATATGTAGTGGATATTGCCCATCTCTACCTCGTTTCACGCTCTTCTCTTTAGTAAACGTCAAAACAAAGTAATTCATATCACATACCTACACAATGAGTAGGTCTTTGTAAATTATTTGAACAGGTTTTAAAATTATTTTAACTGATGCTTAGAATACTGCAACTGTACAGTGTTTCTGTTTGTGAAACTATGCTTAAATAAGAAATCAAACATAGCAAATGTCTAGAGCTCTGTAAGCCATACAGATACAAGTAATTGTCAAACAAACAAGTTAATGCATTTGTATTCTGGAAAAATTAGAAAAGAGTTTTCTTCTTTCTCCTATATTTTTGCACTATTAATCCCCAGGGGGATTGGGATATTTTTCCTTCTTATCTGAGATTATTTTTCAGTGTTAATGCATCACAGCACAGAAATTTAATATGAGATTAGTGGTCATTGATATGGAAAATAAAGAATATATACTGTTCATATTTTTTCTAAGGTAGTAGAGAGGCAACAAATGGAAAAGACATGACTGGTTCGAACACACACAAAATACTACAAAAGTCATCAGTTCTCCTGTTACTTAAGACATGTAGCATGGCACTAGGATTGTGATAATACTTTATAGTCTAAACTGTGCCATGAATTACTTTAAAATGCAACAGAAAAACAAAGTAATTTTACAATATTTTATTGTATCTTCATAAAGTCACATACTTAGGCATAAGTGTAACAGATGTTTTCTTCTACTAAATATATGGAATATATGTTACTTTCAGAGTAGAAGGATAGGTGATGAATGACAGGTTTTGCTGAGTTCAGTGCTTGAAATCTAACTAACCCATCAAAATGCTCTTTATTTACAGTAGGTAGATCTGACCTTTACAATTACAGCATTGAAGGGTCGCCCACCCTGAAGTCCAAATTAGAAGAAATCCCCAACATTTTCTGATATCTGTCATAAGTCTCAACTAGTATTTTTAGGCCATCCACAGTCTTTCCCATTATGTCTTTGGTCTAACTTCCTTAGAAATTATCTTCCTTAGAAATTTTGTAAGATCATGTAAGACACTGAGGCTAAGGCTTCAGATCTAGATAATTTTGAGGGTGTCTTCTAAGTTAGATGAATGACGTGCTTGTTAAATTTCCACAATTTAGTAATTTAAAAGTTTCAGTGTTATCAAAGCCCAGGGCATTTCTCTTAAAAGCCCCTTTACCTCAGATTCACTTCCTTTCTCATTTAAACACAGACATATTTAATTTATTTCCAGGCCATCATACTGGCCCCAGTGCTGGTGTTAAACAGTCATTAGTCCCAAGCTGTTCCATAGTCACTACAGCATCAGCTGAGCCTCTGACTTTATACAGCTTCAGAAAGTTTTACTGTAGGCTGCTCATTTTGAGAAAAGGAAAAGGACTCCTACTCAGACTCACACAAATTTCATTGGGAATTATTCCACTTAGGTCAAGGGGAAAGCTGTCTTTTTCAAAGATACAGTGCCTGCTCTAAGAAAAACATGGATAATTCTTTCAGGGTGTATGCTTATCTTTTTCAGTTTTACACATGGAAGTTAGTATGACATGTAATTGAAAACATAAATAATTAATGTATTACTGGCATATGAGTTAGATGTAGTTTCTTCAGTTGTTGGCTCACGCCAGTGGAAACAAAAGTGTGGCATATTTTTCATGTGGTTTAAAATCCAAGCTGTTATAAATATTACTGAGCATCAAGCAAAGTAGTAACTTAAGTCCATTAGGCTTCCTAAGAATTTCCTCCTTGGATTGTACCTGGGACTAGCCAACTAAAACCACAGTATTCTACTCATCTTTCTGGAATTACTTAGTAGATTTGTAGGCTTTCTGATGTGTTCATTTCCAGACTATCTGACAAATAACAAGTTCATTGTCGTAACACAGACATTCCCCTTTAGCAAACACGTCAATGAGGTTCAGAGTGGCTCGTTTAATATCCATAGGAGGTCAGTAACAGGACATGACTGGCAGGTTAGATCTTCTCAGGCCTAGACTTCTATCTGAACAACTCCTATTTAATTTCTTGGTGACTAATTCATTAGAAGAAAATTTCCCCTTGCAGTGGTGAAATAAACCAAAGGACATACTCATCATTTCTCTGGATTCTGCAAACCTGGCAAATATTTTCAGTATCAAGAGCCTGAGAAAGCAGACTTAGTCCAGCTCCACAGCAGCACAAAAGTGGCAAGCCACCTGCAAACCTCAGAAGGTTCAGAGGTTCAGTTTGAAGACCTACCAAAAAGTTCAAATACTTGTACAGAGTTTATCCAAACTATCTGAACCCTCAAGAATGTAGACATGGGCCTCTTGAGAAAAGACATTTTAGTCCAATTTCTATTCGTTTCTGTTTCCTTTTATGCCAGAAATGCAACAAAACCTGCCTTTGAGTTTGGATTGTTTTTTGTTTGGGTGTTTTGGTTTTTTTCTTCAGCTCGAGAGGTCTAAGTGGAGCCAGAAGCATCACTCAGAAGCACAGATTTACACTGAAGTAAAGTGCAGTGGGGACTTTATCTAAACTCATCAAGGTTTGGCTTGAATTTCCAAGAATGTGTATGTGCTTGTGCACGCACGCATTCGTATGAGTGTAACTTATTTTTCAGTCTCTACTTGCTGGCTCATTCAGAAGGGATACTATTACAATTAATTCCCCACAGCCCCCAGGGATGAGAAAGTAGCCACCTGGTACGTCAACATGCTGCTATTTGAGCATTTTTCATTAACACCCAAGAGCCCAGCCAACTCAGAAATTGCTTTCAATACCTGGTTGCCTCCAGGACTGAAGGAAATTGCAGCTACCCAGTGCCGACGTGGGCAGGTTCAGTCTGCTGCTCACTCAGCTGCCCGTCTGGGAGGGAAGCTTGCTGCATGCTCAGGGAGCAATTGCTGATGGAGATGTTAGCATTGCTATCTCTAAGTCATACACTGTAAGGAGCTGCTGAATTGGCATCATTCATTCACTCACTCCACGTGTGTCAGGACAGGGCTCCATGGGAAGGCCTGCAATGATTGATGGAAGTAGGACCAGTCCATCACCTTTTCAGCACATTGAGAGGGTGGGGTTGCAAAATGCTATCCACTGCACAAAGCACTGATATGCCAACCATTGTTGAATAATTATACAGAATATAACAGAGATTTATATTTCTTTGCTTACTCTTATATTTTTGGTATTTGTCCTCCTCCGTCATATATCCTTCAAAATAAAAGCTGACTTTTCAAAGAAAAAAGCTAGAAAGAATTGCCACCTTTGGGTACTAAGGTTCTTGAGAACCAAGGTTCAGTATCTATTTTAGCTTCTGCAACCCACAGGAAAAAAGGGAGTGAAAATTCCTCTTCATGCTTTGCACCAAAGAAAGCCCAAGAGGTATCTGATTAGCTATAATTTTTTGAGAGTGTTGCCCACAGACACATGACTAGTAAATTGACACCATAATATAACGCCGCTTTCTTAAAATTTTTCTTGTTTTCAATAAAATTATTCAGCAAATGTCACAACCTTCTAACCCTGTACACCTTTCAAGGGCATTTGAATATGAAAAAATAAGCACAGGAAAAGTTTCAGACACTTATATTGTCCTGCTCAGTAGATGTACAGAGCAATCCTTCTCAGATTTTCTAAATATAGCTGGGTTTAGTCAAAAATTTTGAACCTAATAGCCTTAACACATTGTACAAAAATATTTGCTCAGGTTCATTGTTCACAAGTATTTTCCTTTCACCCCTCCTTCCTCCCGCCCCATACTCTCTCTCCTTAACTAAACACATAGGAAATTAACGAAGTCTATGACCTAACAAGTGGCAATTCATAAATTCATTAGATTAAAAAAGACTAGCAACATAGCAATTCCTTTAATAGGTTTCCTTCCAATCTCCAATTTACATTTCTGTCTGCCCTGGCAAAGATATTACTTCGTTAAGACTTTTTTTTTCCTTCCCCTAAATTAGAGAAATGTTAATGACTTCTCTTATTTATTGCTTCCATATGCGAGTAGTTATCTTTCTTGCAAATGGAAATGAGACCCAAAATTGCAACAAATGGGGCCAAGCCGCTGAGTGCATATGTTCCTTTTTGGAGAAAGTACATATGCCTGATTGAATTAACTTTAACCTCTCTGTCCATTGAACAGACATCCTCTAATGTGGGGGCTTTTAAAACTGTTCTCGTTAAATTTATTTTGAATCGCTGAGAACACTCTATCACGGTTTCAGCAAATAACCTCTGATAATATTAAACACCTGGTAAGCACAGTACCCAAGGGACCCCGTGCTGCCGTGTTTGACCTGTGACCTCCGGCAGTGAAGTTCGGCCCTTGTGATCCACTTGGATTCAGACAAGAAAGCTATTCTGAAGGAAAACACCTGCTTGCGAGGGCTGACCCCAAGCCAGTGCACAGTTGAAAAAAGTCAGCTGGGTAGAAAGAGACCAGAGCCCCATGCAGGTGTTTCCTACAGCACCACACACCTAAAAAACAAGGAAAAATAAAGGATAATGTGGGTAACAGTTAGGCACTCTCTCACCTGTTTATTTGGGTTAGTGTTGCTCAAACTTCTCACGGTGGTTGCCAAGGAAATGAAGAAGAACTTAGTGGTTTTGCATTTCTGAGGCTCCAGGGACTAAGATTTGGCCAGCAGAGAACCCTATATTGGTGGACTTCCATGAGACAGCTATGGCACGAGAAATCTGGTGGCCTCAACCTTTCTTTCCTACCCATAGCCTTTGCTGCAGCTTCCCTGTTCAGGAAAAAAAAAAAAAAAAAACAACAAAAAACCCCCAAAAAACCAACCAAAAAACAGTGGATGGCTTCTTCTTCGGGAAGATCTTTTTGGCTCTTATTTTCCTGTTATTGAGATGTCCTTTCAAATAATCTATTTCAGAAATGCATTTTAAATTAAGGGTTAAAGGCACCAAAAACAGAACCTCTTGCTAGTAGAGGAAGATGAAAAATCTTCACTTGCTGAGTTAAGGTTTTTATAGCAATTCATTTTATGCTGTGTGATAATGACTCTTTTAAAGTAAAGTGGGCCCTACATTCAGTCAGGCTTTTTAGTCAAATGTCACATTACTTATTTTTGTCAGCAAGTCTGCACAGTGACAGGGCAATGAGTGGAAAATATTTAATCTATCTCTTTATTTATTAAGTGAGTATCACAAAATAAGATGACAGGGATGGAAACCTAACCCTGTTGAAATTCTTCTGTTAATTCCTTCATACACTTTTCTCCAAGGTCACTGTTCAATGAGGGACTTGAATGTCTCTCAGCCGCACAGCCAAGGGCTGTCAACACACCTCCATTCACCTGATGAGAGCACCATCAGCTGGCATCAATAAAATCCTTCCATTCCCAACAGTTCCAGACCCTGGAATGTATTCTGATACATTAAACAGCCAATTCTGGCCAATTCAGAAAGAGCTGTGTGGCAGTATTAGAGGGTACAGAGAATTCTTCTGCAAGAAAAATTCAGCTATGACTTGACAGAATTCGTTTCAGCTTGGCTTTTTATAGCCCTCAGATCTGAATTGCTTTCCATCACTCTGCCAAAGGCAGGGTTTGTAAGCCTGTCCCAGATATGAGGGGTCAGTGCAGTGTGCCTTGCTCAACTAGTCTCATGAATACAACTGGATAAAAGAAAAAAAAAACTTAAAAAAAGAAAAAAACAAGAAAGGAAGAAAGGAAGGAAAGAGAAATAAAAAAAAAAAGAAAGAAGGAATTATTGGCAAGCAGAGTGGTACTAGCAATTTGCCTTCATCTTTTGCCCCGCATCTTGAGCCTGATAAAGACCAACATCTGAAAACAATCATTGAAGCATATTAGGGTTTTATTCCAAGTCATATCAAACTACAGTGTAATAATGAGACATTTACTCTGCAGTATTTTAGGGTTTAAGCAATTTGCAATCTATTTCCAAGATGACTGAGATGGAAGCAGGAAGAACACAAGTTCTTTAAGTAACTTCCTCACTGTTCCCTAGTCATACACTGGGAACACTTGACACCCAATTGCATTCATCCTGCTGGAAGTAAATGCAAGTCATCACTTCGCATAAGGCTCTTGGTATGATTTCTGCCAGGGCTGATAACAATGTCCTATTGCTGATGAGCCTCTGTCAGTTTCATTTAGCAGTGAGAATGTCAAATTGTCAAGTGTTTTTAAGAGTGGAAGGTGAGAGACAACCAGTACCAATTTCACTTGGAGCCAGAGGGTTGAATGCCCCCCACATGTCCTCACTATACTGGGTAACTCAATGTGATGGGAGGCTGTAGCCACTGGAAAAACAGTGAAGACATTTTTTAAGATTACGCTCCTGGGAGTGTAAAAGGACAGTATCTTTGCTTATTCTTTAGAGAAACTCCAGGCTGTCTCTAACAACAGCATAAAAATTAAATTAAATCTAGACATTAGGCCTGAATATTCCGAGTCCATCTGTAAGTCCTCTGTTCTTCAGGGACCTCCTTCTGCCTGCCTATAGCACTCCTATTGCTTTAACTTCCCTACTGTTCCCAAATAGTGGTGTACAGCCATTATTACATGCAGAAGGAAATCTGTGCTGTAAAGAATCACAACAGATAATCAGGCTGCTTATACTGTGCTTACACATTAAAGCACTGCCAGTGCAACCCAGGTCCTAGCAGACAAAAGCCTACTTTGCACCAGTGTCCCCAGCAAGGCTTGCTGGGCTGAATGAGCAGAGGGAGTTGAATTTATCTCACCTGCATTCCACCAAGGTTCCCTGTACTTCTCGCCAACAGAGAAAGCAAGGTGCCTCTGAGGTTCCTGATCACTTAAATAGCCAAAAAAACACCTCAAACAAGGGGGTTGCCTAGCAGAAACATTAAAAAGAATTTGGGCTTTGAACTTAGGAGTGATGAGAGTAACCTGCATCCTTTTGCATCTCTCAGGGAAGTTTTTTTCAGGCTGAGCCTGGTAAGGAAGCCAGCCTACTACAAGTCAACTTCTTACTGTTCTGCAGCCAAGTCACATATCATTTTCAGGACTATTAGCTTGGTGGCTTTCACTAAAATATGAACACCAAACAATTCAGAAAAATACCACTACAAAGACAACTTTCCTCTTTATTAAACTTTATCTTCTGGTTTAACCTCAAGTAATTAACTTTCCACACTGTCTGTTCTAATAGCTTCCTCTTCTGCTCTCCATCAGCTGCCTATTCCAAACCCTCTCTGCATGAGCAGAGACCCACTACAGCAGACAAGACTTGATACACTCCCAGAACTATCCCTTTATTTCCCATTTGCTGGATGCCTGTTTAGTTTCCTCACTGCTTCTCTTCTCATGCATGTTATGTCACGGCATTGTCCACACAGCAATCTCAGTTTCCAGCTGAGAACTAATCTTAGCAGAAGCTTTTCAATAAAGTTTTATTCACTGTTTTGCAGTCTGAAATAATTACTACTGTCTCCCAATTTCTAGGTGTTAATGACAATTTTGTGAGAGGGGAAGGAATAAATCATAAAGAGGCTGTGTTTTCTCTTTCCTCAACATCTGTCTCAAGCGCTCTGCCTAAAGTGTTCTATTGAATTTAGGAAAGGTTATTTATTTATTTTAAATTGATTTTTTTTCCTCTTGCTTTGCTCTCATGAGTAAAATAGAAAAGGAAAACAGCTGTTTGAGATAAAGTCATCCTACACAACAGCCACCTGGTAATGAGACTATCCAAATTGTTAACAGTAAGGATAAAAGTGAGCAAAGAGTTTTAGAAAAATACGTATTTCTTTTGGTCTTGGGCATATGCTACCCTCTAATTAATGTAGTTAAGGCTTTTTTTCCTCACTGCAAAGGTAAATTTTTCCAAAGATGCTTAATGCAGCCACTAACGAAGCAACAAGTTTAAGAGACAGAGCTGCAGTGCAGTGAGTCATTTAGTTTGGTACAGAAAAGCTATACTTATCTTACTAAGGTTTTCTCTAAAGGATTTAAAGGTGCAGCATTTTCATATCATGCTACACCATCTGGATCAGGCTTGGAGCAGACAAACCACAATTCAAAATACTACTCCTATGATACTCAAAAAAGTATAGATTCATGCAGACATGAAGGGATTCCCATCAGGATTATTTCCTTTATTATGTCCTTTGAAACATCATCCTGATCTTCTAACACTGGAGTTTCCCCTCTCTTTCACTTATCTGTACTTCTCCAAATGAAGAACAAGTGGGAGATGGTGAGACAGTCTTAACTCCACTGTTAAAACATGTTCAGAAAGAACAAAAAAAGAAAAAATCATTGATAGACCTTGGAAAAAAAGCAGCACCTCTCCAGTTGCTCTCTAATCAGTCCCAGGTACAGATTTATTATGGGCTAAGAAGGAAAGCAGAATTGCTTTTACTACTGCCTGCCAAATGCATAATTGTAGCTGTTTAGGAAAGAATGTTCTCCTTTTCCCCAGCTTGTTGGAGTGGTAAATTACTCTTTCCTTAGTTTTGTGGAAAAACACATTCTCTCTGGAAAGTAAACCTGATACTATACATACTTTGATTTTTATGCCCTTTCTATTAAACAAGTTTAGCTGAGTAATATGTGATCTCCTTTGGTACTACACATGTGTATAATCAAATCAAAGGCCTGACAGAGTTCTCCACATAACATGTAGTATTTTAAATACTGTCTTATTCAGACAACTGGTGATGAATTTACAAAAGCTCTTACCTGCCATTCTGGAAAGGTTCACTCGAGCAACTCTGAAAAGGCAAAGAGAAAAAGAAGGAAAAAGAAGGTGCATAAATTATTGTAGCCCTGGGGCAGTGTGTGAGTTTTACAGGGCTATTTATTTTGCTTTTCAATAAAAATGTGTAATAGACCCACTGGACCTATTACTTGCCCACTGGACCCATTACCTCTATTGAACAAGGGTAGCATAGCTTAAAGAGAGGGGTGATTGGCAGCCAAGCTTCCTCCAGTCCAGCCAGGGCTGCACCAGGGACACAGCCTGCTGCAGCTCCTGCTCGCCGGCTTCCCACCTTCCCCGCAGCAAGGCAATGCACAGACAGACAGAGAGGCTGCAGGAAGCCCTGGTGTCAGAGTGGCAGCAGAAAAGTACATTATAGCCATGACAAAAAGCAGGTGTGAGCTTTTTGTTGTTCAGCCAAACATCTTCACAACTCGAAGCTGTTTAACAGGACAAGTCTGGCCAGGCAGAGCTGCAGCTGGGACAAGATGTCCTCAGTTAGGAAGGGATCAATGGCAAGCTGTCCTTCCTGAGGCCTTGATCTAGCAAGGTGCTGAGCACCAGGACCCCAGCCTGGCCAAGCACGAAGTTCAGGCTTACGTATTTAGAGTTAGGCACATACAAAAGGGCTCTCCAGCTAAATCCTTCCTTGTTTCCCAAACCCTGATTACATTCTTGTCACGGTGTTCTGTACTTTTAAGGTTAAACACATTTTACACAAATATTCAGATTTCATGCAATTGCTAAATAATTAATCTCCGTAAACACAAAATTTAGAAAAACCTGTTTAATACTGGCAATTATAAATTAAACATTTCATATTAGTTGAAATCTCACATTACTGATGTCCTCTTTCTGTTGGTGCAAACTGATACAGAAACAACACCATACTTTGCCTGTCTTCTTACCAAGTCTGGTATGTGGCAGGAATGTGAAAGTACCCAGCAGTTTCCCAAGGTTACAGCATTCTTAGAAGAAACAGAAAAAAAGAGAATTTACAACATCACTAGAATAATTCCTACAAAATTCCAGTCAAAATAGCTCTCACACTCCATGAATTTAAAAGGTTCAGGTATATTTCTCCTTGGGAAAAAAAAGAGGGAAATAAATTGTAATAACATAAATTTTTTAACATAAAATGAATAAATAGAAGGAAAATTTGTTAGGTTTTGGGTGTTTTTTTTTTTCATTTTGTTCAGTTGGTTTGTCTGGGGTTTGTTGAAACTGATTTAGCTTTAAGTTATGTCTCGCCCATCAAGGATGCATTTTACTTAAACATAATACCAAAATCTACCAGAGCAGCCATAAAAGACAGTATTATGTAATTCAACACTGACACTTCTGAAATTTTTTGTGTGGGCAAGCTTCAAAAACTCTTTCAAGAAAAATAAGCATTCTTACTTGCATTCTGTAGTTGTGAAAACTGATGAGAAATGGTTTACCTGTTCAAGGAGATATTGCCTGTCATTGGAATGGAAGTGCTGGAGAACTCTGTTCCTTCAGCACTTGGAGGTTGCAGTTCCATTGCTATTGCAAACAACTTCAACAGATTTGCTTCAGTTTGCAGTACTGAAGCCTTCCCAAAATCCCTGGTTCACTTGCGTCTAGAGCCCACCAAGAAACTCTTGGTAGTTTTGTACAAAGATAGCTCATATCTTGATCTGCAGAGTTGTGTCAAGGCATAATGGTGTCCTCACATCTCAGCCACTCCCCCTGCTACCTGTACCTTCCTCAGTCTGTGCTGCATCAAATAAGAACCTTACAGTGCCAGGCTTGAAGCCTTCCTAATGCCCATTACTTCTAATTTTGGTCCCAGTGTACCAAAAACCAATCTGGAAGCAGTGAAGGTGCACCCCTGGCCAATACTTCTGTGAAGAGAGAGTACTCTTATACACATCTATTTGGCACATTCCCCAAAAGGAGTGCTGCTCAATGCTTTTAAAACATAAAATCAATGGTCTTGAGCTTCCAGAAATGGCATATGAAGTTGCTAGGCTTTCTTTTGTGGCAGCTGAGGCCACAGGAAACAGATGCTCTTCCATTCCCATCCAAGCACATGTTCATGTAGCACACTTTTTCTGCTGTTTTAATTCAGCCTCTAATCCTTTTTTAAAAAGTATTTAATAGTGATAATAATGATTATGATGATAATAATAATAAATGGGTTATCTCATAGGTCCTTCTCCTAGCTCCTAGAGGCTTGCCTATAACAGAGCTACTCGTTGGTATAGCAACAAGCTAGAGGAAAGAAGAGTGGTGGTTGCTGCTCTTTGAATACTGGTACATATACATGTTGGAACTGATATTTTTATAATTTCACACAGGGAAAAGAAATTTAGAATAGAAATTTTCTAGTTTAGAATTTTCTAGATTGCTTTTGGAAAATCTGTGAACAACGACAACTAGAAATCTAAAATGCACTTAGATATTTGCTCTCTATTTGTTTTCTTTTTATTGCATAATGCAATCAAAGGAGGGACATTTCTATTTAAGTGCTAAGTAGGCTGCCAATGGTGATTTGTACTTTAATCTTTTTAATTTTTAGTTGTTTTTGTCTGTATAAAAAAAATTATAAAGATTGGATGTAACATGAGCATGAAGCAGAGTATAAACTGGAATGAAATTCAGTCCCTGGGCTGGAGTCTAAAGCTGTAAAACAATCCTTCCCAGCCACTGTCTTGGCCCATAAATTGGGAATGAAGCCACTGAACTTTCTATTCCTTTTTAAGGGCAGTGAGAATCACTCACATGTAGCTGCCAAACCAGAGCATTTTTTAAAAAAAGCTGGCTCAGCCTGAACTAAATTAAACAGGTTTTGTTTCTTCTTGAAGAAATGAGGGGGAAAAAAGTGTTTGGGTCAATTGGGAACAGAGCACTTCATTTAGAGGCACTGCATATAAAAGCAAATGAAGCAAAGAGACAGGTCCCAGAAGGAGAGAGATGGTTCACCCCTTTTATCCAAGAGGCCAGTAGTTAAAACGCCATATAAGACACAGGAGACCTGCATTCCACACCACTTGTGAGAATTTAATATATAGCCTAACTCCCAGTCTACAGCTACTTCTACCATCTGTTAATCTCATTTTCTGAAATGAAGGATATTCCATGGAACTGCACATGAGGGACACGGCGGGAAGAAGGGACTCAGTGAATCAGACCATCACACAACCACACAGAAGGTTGAGAAGGACCTCAAGAGCTCTCTGGCCTACCTTCTACTCAGAGGAGGTCCATTCAAATCAGGTTGTGCAGGACTATCTCCAGTTTAATCCTGAACAACTCCAAGGACAGAGATCCCACAGATTCACTGGTTAACCTCATCCTGTGTTGACCAATCTAATGTTTGATCAAAAACCAATGTCTTACATCAAGAATTTTTGTATTTTCATGTGTTTCAAACTGTGTCAGTTGCCTCCCGTCCTATCCCTGCACACATCTGGAAAGAGTTTGTCTTTTCTTCTCTCTTGCTGGGTAGCTGTAGACAGAAAATGGATCCCTCTGAAAACTTCTCCAGGATTAGCAGACCCAACTGCCCCAGCCTCTCCTCATATGGCGTGGAGTTTGCTATGTGGACTGGGAAACCCCAAACGGGGCACAATATTTCACACATGCCAGATAGAGGGGAAAGATCATTTCCTCCACCTTTGACTAGGTAAGGAAAGAGCCAACACAGCCCAGGATGCCCCCGGCCTCCATTGCTCCAAGGGCACATTTCTGGCATATGCTTGATTTATCCTCCAGGACCTCCCAGATCCTTTTCTCTAAAGCTGGTATCCTAGGTGGTAATTACTGAAAGTCCAGGTGTCCAAAAATGCTAGATAAACAGCTACTATATGCACAGTAGGTCTGTGGATATGTGGTCATTCAAACCAGACGTCAATCCCACAGTCTCACACAACAAGGCTGTGAAGTTTTTGACACAGTTTCATATCCTTCTCTCTAAACTGGAGACAGGTGGATTTGATTGCTGGACTGTTTGATGAGGATAAAGAATTGTTAGGACAGCTGCATCCAGAGGGTCGTGGTTAATGGGTCACAATCCCAATGGACATTAGTGACAAGTGGTATTCCTCAGGGGTCTGTGCTAGGACCAGTGTTATTTAGCATCTTCATTAGTGACACAAAGGGATCAAGTGCATCCTCAGCAAACTTGAGGATGACACCAAGCTGAGTGGTGATGTTGCCACACCTGAAGGATGGGATGGCATCCAGAGGAACCTGAACAAGCTCAAGAACTGGGCCCATGGGAATGTAATAACAAGGCAGGGGGAGTTGAACTAGATGATCTTTAAGGAGCCTTCCAACCTGTACCATTCTATGATTCCACGATTTTTAATTTTTTTTCCTGGTGAAAAGCCTGGAATTCTTAAGTGGTCATCAACTTATTGTCCTCTGATATGTGTTACTGATTAACATAATAATGGAATTACATTAGTAAGAACTGTCTTGCAAAGAGCAGAAAAGGTTTTTTGATTGCTGAGTTAGCAGTGGTAGGATGGGAGTGGTGGAATATTTGGGATTATTTAGGATTAACCAAACATTAGTACCTCTAAAATTAAAGAGAAGAATGCTATAATCTTCAAGAACATATCATGAACTGGTGTTATAGGGGAGAAACAAGCCAAGGAAATTGTGTGGCACCTAATGACGTGTTCAGTGAGCTTCCCCCAAGGGAGTGACTGACACCAGTACAAATTGCTTCACCATTTCAGCTCAGTTACAAATGCAGCCATGCAAAGATGGCTGGAAACCTCTCTTTCACTCTCTCACTTACCCATACATGCACACACATCCGCATTCCCCCACAGACACACACAGACATCTGATGTGTACTGTAAATTTCCATAATGTGCTTAAGGATATGAGGAATTATTTAAAAAGGCTAATTACTATCACTGCCTCTTTTATACTGTCCTACAGATTGCAGAGGCTCCTTGAAAGCTCACTTACCCTTTCATATCTTGTCTAGCGATAGAACACAGAATTGTGGCTTACAGACTTGCGCTATGTCCTCATTTAAAAACACTGTGCAAAATCATTGCATGCTTTTGTTGGGGAGAAGGAAAATCAAATACTGCAGCAGTATTGCTCTGTTAAAGATCATATGAATATAACAGATATTTTGGGTGATCATAGACTAGAAATCTTCTCTTTAAGCAGAATATGGATCATATAAAGAAATAGCACATCATAGGGGCATTGAAAAAATTATTTTTTTTCAAACTGGAATTTGTTAAAATCCTTTCACATTCAGAATAGAAGTCAAAGCGTTAGAACAATGGAATTGTGAAAGACTTCAATTTCCTCAAATGTGAGAATTTTCACTTCAGCTGGATTTATGAATAATGTGCATATAAGCAATTTGTGTGTGTGTGTACGGGTGTTCTATGGTAAATATATGTAAATATATATTTTATGCATATATATAATAGTCTAACACAAAATTATATCTTTCCACTTTGGACAAGTATTGAATTACCTCAAGAAACAGAATCCAAAGCATGTGGTTCAGTTATTCATAAAATTCAAAGTGCTAAAAACGTATCATCCTTGTGTGGACTCTCAGAAGTATCATTAACATCAACAAACCTACACCTCGGACAGATTATCACTGCAGAGGTATAGTTTGCGAGAAAGGTGTGTGTCCAGACACCATTTCACAAACTAGTTTTTGTGGACACAGACTTCCCCTCTATGAACAGCAGATCATTTACATGGAGTTCAAGGAGATACTCCGCTGGGGCTGGGTTTCACATGGAGGACCTGATGATGTCATGAGACCTCGCCTTTTGGCCATAATTTGGGGCTCACCTCTGAGCCAGAGGTTTGCCTGTTAATGCCTCCATACTGACTGTGCCATCAGCTGTAACTGGCATTATGCAGAAGGCTGACAAATACAGTATCTGATGCTGTACCTTTGCTGCTCTCCAAGGTTTGCCTCTGTTCACCTCATTTACCCAGAGAGCAGATTCGTCAGCAGACAAACTCCGAGCAGCCAGTCAGTTCTCTGAGCATATTAAGTGACAGAGTTTTAATGGTTCCTTAGGACATGCCTGACCATACAGGGTCCAATGTGCTCCTCATGGTAGGAAATGGTAGCACTGCAGGTAGCACTTGTAGGCTTCTTTGCCAAGATCATCTCAACTTTTTGTGAAGTCCCCCAAAATGCTATACAGGCTTAGTCGTAACATAGCCAGTCATGACTCCCATCTGACAGAGACAACAGGTTCAGGGTTTCAAAAGAAGAGCTTTCCATTCAAAACTAGCATGTTTTCTTTCCTGTCCTTTAAATGAACTTTTACTACAGTTTTCATTTTTGCCTCTGGATTGCTTAGGTCATAGAATCATAGAATCATAGAATTAGAATTATAGAGTCATAGAATCATAGAATAGCATGGGCTGGAAGGGACCTTAAAGATCATCTAGTTCCAACTGCCCTACCCCGGGCAGGGACACCTCCCACTGTATGAAGTTCCTCTAAGCACCATCAAAAGTGGCTGGGTGGGGTCTCACCAGAGCAGAGCAAAGGGGCAGAATCCCCTCCCTCGCCCTGTTGGCCACACTGGTTTGGATGCAGCCCAGACCACTATTGTCTTTCTGGGATGCAAGTGCACATTGCTGGATCATATCCAATCTCTCATCCACCAGCACCGCCAAGTACTTCTCAGCAGGGCTGCTCTCCATCTGTCCATTCCCCAGTCTGTGTTGATACCGGAGGTTGCCCTGACCCAGGCGCCATTCCTGGCACTTGGCCTTGTTAATCCTCATGAAATTCCCATGGGCCCAGTTCTTGAGCTTGTTCAGGTTCCTCTGGATGCCATCTCATCCTTCAGGTGTGGTAACAGCACCACTCAGCTTGGTGTCATCCATGAGGGCATCTTTGATACTTTCTTCTATGTAACTGGTGAAGTTATTAAATAACACTGGTCCCAGGATGGGCTCCTGAGGGGCACCACTTGTCACTGATGTCAGATGGCACTCAGAGGTGTTGACCACTGCCCACTGGATATGACCATCCAACTGCTCTCTTACCCATCAAACAGTCCACTCTTCAAATAGGTCTCTCTCCAACTTAAAAAATAGGATGTTATGGGAGATCATGTCAAAGGCCCTACAGAAGACCAGATAAATGATGTCATTAGCCCTTCCCTTTCCACTGATGTATTCACTTCATCAAAGAAGGGGCACTAGGTTGGTCTGATAGGGCATGCACTTGATGTCAGCTATGCTGGCTGTCTCAAATCACCTCCCTGCTCTCCATGTGCGTTAGCACAGCTTCTGGAAGGGTCTGTTCCATGATCTTCCCAGATACAGAGGTGAGGACACGTCAGTAGTTCCCAAGGTGCTCCTTTCCACCCTTTTTAAAGATGGGTATAATGTTTCCCTTTTTTCAGTCACTTGGGATTTCACCTGACTTCCACGACTTTTCAAATATCAGGGAGAGTGGTTTGGCTTGTAAATCACACATTAGTACACAGGTTTTTGTCAGTCTCCTTTAAGCGTTTCTAAAGGTTTAATGCCTTACAATTCACCAATATTGATGTTCATAAACCACTAGGAAATTATTCATGCCTAGGCTAACTCTTTACAGGTGTTCTGTGACTGATTGTAATATGTTGTGAAATACAGAATATTAGACTCTATTGGAAGAGCATCAATGGTATTTTTTGATTAAAGCAGAACTAATATCTGGTCTGTAAAGTTTAATGGCTTCACAGCCCTTATTTCTTTTCACTGTTCAGACATTTGCATTCATTAATATCATGCACACATGCATTTAACTGACAACACTATCAGCAGAACTGGGCTGTGACTCTCAGCATGTATGAGTTTGTATCTCCATGTATTTCTACAGGGAGATTTCTCTGCGCATGTACATGTACAATACAAGTGCTGAACCATGTCTCACTTTTTCCAAGTGTTTCTTTTATCTAGAGATGCTAAATCTTGCTATATCTGGATTTCAGTTACTTCCGGGAAGGACTAATTAAGAATCTGAATTTTAGCTTCGGGGCATGCACATCAGATTTTGCCAACAAAATGAGAAATACAGAATCTGACTCTGTACTTTATGTAACAGGCTATCAATAAAATCCTTTCAATTCTACAAATGCAACAAAACAAAAGTTGAATTTTCAATTTTTTCAACGATATGAAAATTGAGCATCCAGTCTAAACTGGCCACTGAGGCTAGATATAATGTCACTGCAAGCAGCAATAAATCTGTAGAGGGCAATTGATCCTCAAAATGAGCATCTAAATAGATGGAATGAACTGCCTCCAAAACACGTGTGCCTCTAACTGCAGTGACTATAAATGGACTCTACATGACCATTTGAAATAGGACATCCCACTGCTGGATCACCAAAATTAGGCTGAGACATATCCCACCTGTAAAAAAGAATTGCTTGCCAAGACAAATTCATAATATCACAAGTATCTTTAAAGATGCTTAAGTCCCTCTGGTTCTGCTGAGGCGGATCTTAAAGAACTCCAACTCTGGGTTACAGTAAGTAGGAAACGTCGCTGGAAACTTCTCAAAAATTAACCCATTATGTGTTTCTCAATGTTTTTGAGATGTGCGCCTAACAGATAAAAAATATTCTAAAGAACTGAGATGTTTTCTCAACAACTTCAGAAACCCACAGTTGGAAGGCAGCATTGCCACTTAGCAACTGCTCCTTAACAGAAGTTTTAGTATTCCTGTATTGCCAAAGGGTGAAAAGAAATGCCGGCTGGAAAGCAACATGACAAATGAAGACAAGGACATTGCAGTACACACTGCAAATACTGAGAGGTGACCTGCAGGCTTCAAGAATCCTGTTAAAGTAACAGAAACTTCAAAACACAAGGCTATAAATGGCTGATGACATTCAGTAGGGTCCTTTGATGCTGCTCGCAATCCTATGCACTGGACGATCAGCCCAGCCTAATTTCAAAGTCTCTGCCAATACAAAATAACAAATGTTAAAAATCCGTACAAAAGCATCAAAGTTACAGGTGCTACAAAGGGCAAAAGGAAAAAAAAAGCAATAATCAAAAAATCATAAGGAAAATCAAGAGCATTGCCAATATCCTAGATGATAAATCCTGGAGACCTAAAGTAAGTAAAGCGTTAAATGTTATTTAGAAAGGGCAAAATAAAGGGTCATTATCCAGAAGCTGTATAAGCAACAGTGTACATATAAATATATACATACGTATTAGTAGGTATGAAAGAAGGTATGTAGGTAGCTTGGTAGATTGATAGATATAGAAATAGATAGATAGATAGATAGATAGACAGATAGATAGATAGACAGACAGATAGATAGATAGATAGATAGATAGATAGACAGATAGATAGATAGATAGATAGATAGATAGATAGATAGATAGATACAGGAAGAACTTCCAAAAGATGTCCAATTACTGACCTGAACCTGAGCAGAAAAGTATGATTAACTGAAGGATTTGAAATGCCTTGACATGCTTTTGTCCTAAATAACTAATACTTTGTTTTATTACTTTTTCTAAGAGAGCAGGCACAAGACTGGCACAGTCATATGATAAGAATAAGCATTTGTGAAACCATGGGCTAGTCCAAAAGAACAAGGGCCAACAGGCCTATAAGTGAAGAGTTTCATGCCTGATCATAGAGGGTGAGTCAAGTCCAAGTGGATTTGTAGCTGGAATGTCTAAGCAAAAATAAAGTATCATATTGATTAGAAAGACACTTAGTATAGGGGCAAGAATATTCCAGAGTCAACTCCTTGGCTTGCATACAGCAACAGCTTTTTCAGACTTAGCTTTGTGCACTGTGAGAAGTTGCAGTGACTCCAGAGGGAGTTGGTCTGCCAGGTAAAGCCCGTGTGCAAGTCTTTACAGGATGTAAAAACTCCACTAAAACTGCCTTAACTATCTAATAGCCTATGTAGTCCTGAGTTTGGCAAAATATGTAGATGTTCATATTGCAGGAAATGACACCATTTATAGTAAAATGCCTTAAAGTAAATGGCTGCACTAAAGAAGGTAGATTTATAAATTTTTCCCAACCCCGTATCTTCCTGGAACTGCTCTAGCTATGTACAGATATCATACCACCACATTTCAGGGTCAGATACCTGAGCAACAATGTGTCTAGTATTTGTTTGGATCAGTAATTTACCTGAAGAATTTGGGGTCTAGAAAATCTATTGAGAAAATTGGAATGCTAATTACAACTTCGGAAAAATATCGCTTAGGTCTCTTGAAGGAATATATTGTCATTCGTGAGCTCATTTTTTTGTTCACATTTTTGTAAAGGAAGACAAAATAATTGGCATGAAAAGTTATGAGGCATTAGATAAAGGTCAGATGCCAAATTATATCAAATTATACATAGAGGTATTTCCTGTGATTTAATGTATCAGTGAGATATGCATCTTTTACTATTTGTACCATGTTCTGTACCAAAATGTAAAAAAAAAAAGAAACTGAACAAAGAAAATGCAAGAAACTTAGCTTATTACCATGAGTGTCTCTTTTTGCCATGTTCATTCAATCCTCTTTAGCAAACTATAGGGACAATTGCCTAATTACCGGTAATTAAAGGTTTTTCTCTATCAGAAGAGGTGACATGTGATATCTGATTTTTAATTATGAATAAATCTTGGTCTATTCATACCTGTAGTCTCCTAATTGACTTCTAAAATATTTATGAAGGGTTTAAAAAAACAGCCCTGAATTTAATTTTATGTTTCTTTGCAGTGTTGTTAATAGAATAATGGCTATTATATGGGGAACTATAAGGTATTTTAATTATCCAGTTTTTTGGGTATAAAACAATCCATGACTACAGAGGAAAAGGAAAATGTCTTACAGAGCAGAATCTCAGCTCATATTACTCAGTATATAAGTTTACAAGCTTATTTAATTGCAAATTTCACCGTAAGTGATTTTCACGTCTGAATAATATTCCTACAGTAACTGTTACACCAAACTGAAACACATCTCATCTTTGGGTTAGATTTTTGGTCATCATCCAGGGATTAGCAAAAATATCTAATAAATCATAAATCTGCCTAACAATCTATTATTCTTCCATCCACAGATACAATCCTGTCCATAGGCAAATGCTACTGGAATGCCTATAAATATGTGCACATATGCTAGCAAATAACACACATATTTGTAGGTTTAAAAATTGGTAATCAAATGTGAATATATTGCAGCAGGTCAAATTACCAGCAAATGTTTTACTAATTAACAGTAGAATATTATGCAAAAAGAAAGGACTTACTTCCCAAAACTACAGCATGCCCATACTTTACACATATTTTTCAAATAGGAAAATGTAAGAACCAGTGTGATGGCAGCACACATTCATTATTTGTGCAGACACACCACTTTCAGCAAGCTAAGTAAAAACATCCAGCAGAAGCAATGTGTAGGAAACTATTTTACATACAAGAACTCATTTTCATATGGGTTCATTTTTACGGTAATTTTTTTGGAGACTAGGGAGAAAAAAACATCTGCATAAAGTTGATTTTAGCCTAGGTTACAGTGGGGGAAAATACATGCAGAGACAACCAAGTACTACTGAATAATAGTGTTTGGTTTTGATAGACCAAATATGCTTGAAAAAAACATGCCATAAATATTATCTGTTGGGGGAAAAAATGATCACACAGGATACAACTGCAAGTTTTTATTTTGCTCATAAAATCACTTTACTGAAACTGCAGAATTTTTAGTCTGTCAGTGTGTACTTGCACATATAAAGCAAATGAAAGTCTGAAAGATGAATTCTCCCATTCACAAACAATCTAAAGGGGAAGTATGGAAAAAAGATTATACTGTTTAATGTATTTGTATATAGCATTATAAGGGCTATGTAAGACTGTATTCTGGTTTTATAGAAATATAGCATACCAGAAAATGCTATTATATTCTCACATGAATCCACCATCATAATAAAAAATGGCTTCTTTGATTTCAGGGAAATACACAATCTACTGATTATGGAACATAAATCCACTTTACACTTTTGAAATGCATCCAAAAGAGCTGAATCACAGCAATTTGCAGTGGAAATACCAATAAACAACATGGTTTTACATGCATATGTAAAAATTAAATACTCATTTAAGGCTAAAATGTGACTAAACCATTTTAAATGGCTTCTCCATTTCACAAACCACAAGCACCTATACAAAATTAGTCAGCATCTAATGTCTTTAAGAAACACTGAAACAATAACCATAAAACTTTAACCTCATCCTTAACCTCATCCTGCCATACACTTACTCTTGCTATAGTTTTACATGTATTTAGTATCAGTAATTGTATTGACACTACTCAATCCTCCCCTGTGAGCTGCTCTTGCTTTACAACACTGTGTCTACTGCTGGATCTCCTTATAAACCCAATTCACTATAATAGTATCAAACAATGAATAATGCAACTCTACACTTGTATAAACAGTGCACTGATATTCTCCATGCACATCTCCCACCTCTTGCACCATGGTTTAGGTGCAAATGACTGAAAGATCAGTTTGCAAGCTTGGCTTTACACCATGTGGTTATTTCCATTGAATCTGGAAATTATTTGCAGCCGTTAATGTCAAGCATTTGACTGGCAAATGTCTACAAGTCTGGGATCTCAGCTGATTAACTGATGAAGGGGACATGAAGAAGTGGTGGGAGAGGGCAGATGGAAGATGGGGAATCATCTCCTTTCCACCTTCACAAAGAATGGATGCTGATGCTCAGGTATGGAAGACGAATGAACAGTTAACTTCTCCATGGTGTTCCAATATATAGTGACACAAACCTGCTGGCTCCAGCAGGGTCTGCACAAATGTAAGGGATCTGCATGTCTTAACAGACATCAGTGTAGAGTCAGGACCAAATGCCAAACCACGCAAACCCCTTTTACCAGTATTGCTTTCTGAAGGCTTAGATGAGCAATTGTTAATTCCCTGTACAAGGGTTGCTGGGAGTGGGCTCTCTGCTTGTAAATCACCAAGGCAAGGGATTTCAGGGAACATCTGATAAAGTACTTGAGTGCTTTAGGAACAGGTAGCGGGAACACTTGGTGGTGCCATTTAAGGATACCACTAAACACAGAATAAAGCTCAGTTAAAGACAAATGAGAACATGGCACCAGCTCAGGATCATTTATTGTATGATAATGATGTTGCAACACTCAAAGAAGCTTTGTGCTGCATGTGTGACTAAAAGCAACTCAAAGCCAAGATAGTATTTTACATGTAGATTAATAATATACATACTAATACAAAGTTTCATGTATAAAAAGGAATTTCCATGTACATATGTACATCTATACGTGTATATGTATGTGTGTGTCTCCATATGTGTCTACATGTACATAACAGTGTAGTTGTTCTGTACAATGTTCTGCAGAGATACAAATTTTCAAATCAGAATGTCTTACTTCTCTGGGTGTGCATATATAATCTTTGGTTGCTAGTAGCTGTAGTTAAATTAGAAGCATTTCTAAGGCTGTTACATTTTTTAAGGACCATTAGTCCTCCTGGAGCTCATGCTATGTGAATAACGAATGTATCAGTCATACTGCAATGGATAAACCAAACTGCAAACATAAACTTTTAAAGCCTTGCTGTTTCTCTAAAGCAACTTTAATCTGTGCTTTGCCAGTCCGTGTGCTTATTCCTGGCTGTTGAGTAATGTGCCGAGCTTGTTTCAAGGGTTTACACTTGCAACCTAAAAATCAATTATATGAAAAACAATAAAAAATATTCTTATTGCATGCCATTAAAAAAAAAAAAAGATACAAAAGGTTAAGCAGAGCAGCCGGCATCTGCACACTAATGACATGATTGTTATGATAGGTGTTTGCTTTACCCTGGAGTGGTAACATTATAATTCATCCACTGCTGAATGAGTGGGGACAATTAATGCAGTCAATGTGTCCCACGTGTTCCCTGCAGCATTAACAAGGCAGCTCCAGGCCCCTCGGCATACACGGGGCTGAAAATTGAGCCGGCTCTCCCGTTGAATGTGATCCTGATTACCTCCGCGGGGGCCACCTGCTGCTTCGCGCCTGCTGGTTTTGTGCGCCGGCCGCCCCTGCCCGCGGGGCCCCCGGGGAGCGCGGCCCGGGCCGGGGCAGCTGACACCGATGGGGCCGCGGGCAGCTGACACCAATCTGTCGCGCCGGGCAGCGACAATCGCGCCCCACGTGCCCGGCAGCGACACGCCGCGCTTGGCCACGCCGAGCGGCCGCGGCAGGCCGGGTCAGGGCGCTGCCCCCACCGCTGCTCTGTGGGGCACCGCGAGCAGCGCTGCGGGCCGCGGGTGTGGCATTGCCTCTGCCAGCGCTGGGGTGAGGGAGATGTTGGGGTGCTGTAATGCTGGGGGAGTTTTCTGGCGTTCAAAATGCTCTGCGGTTGTGGGGCTGGAAATGGCTGGCTGGAAATGGTTGTGGGGCTGGAAATGGGCCCCTCTGTAAGATGTGGGAACCAACTGGTGGAGTCCTGAAGTGTGTCTGTGTCCAGTGATAATGGCGATCAACTTTTCCTCTGGTTGTTGCAGTGCTTCTAAAGTAAACCCATGAAACAAGATGAAAACCGGCTTCCATCTCTGGGCCAGCACGTGATGGGCCCTTGCCACCCCCAGCTCAGGTATTGACAGGTGAGGACCATGCGTGCAGCAGCTCCGTGGTGCTTTTCATCTCCTCAGTCTATCCCCAAAAGCAGGAGGGCTCCTGCGAGGCCGTGATCGGTTCTGCAGGGCTGTGCTGCCGCAGCTGTGGTCAGAGGGGCAGCATCAGGGATCCATGCCTGAAAACGCGAGGAGGAGTCAGAAGGGAAGAGAGCGGTGAAAGAGCTGAGTGGTACCAGGTTAGCACTGCTGTGCTGCAGGGTGGCAAACACAGGTTTCATTATTCCGTAGTGCGAGCTTCTTGCACAGGAAGTTTGGAGGGGCTTAGCAATCTGCTTTCCTTTGCCCTCTGCTAAGCGAAGGGCATTTGCTTCATGAATATTCCATTACCCTGCTGTTCTCTGTAAGCCCTGAACCAACTTTTGAAAATAAACAAGTGTACATACTTCTAGGCAACAGCGTCCAGGCCTTACTTTCTTTTTTTTTTTCCTCTCCTCTAAATAGTAAAAAAATGCCAAATGTTTTTTGCATGTAATTCGTAATCTCTTAGATAGATCTCAAGCAAAATATGAAAGTGTACTGCAGATAGATCCCAAGATACTATTATCTCCTCATGCCAGGCTATTAATCTTCAGTTTACTGATTTAAATTATTTTAAGAAACTCACTTCTTCTATAAAGCTTCCCAACAAGGGCCTCAAAACTCTTTTAAAAAGTATATTTTGATTTCTGGAGAATATGCCACCAATGAACATTATAAATCTGAACTCCTATGGCTACCTGTGTTACTGCATAAGCCAGCTGGATCTAGGCCAGGATCATTTTCTCTGTTTGTAGACCACACAGCCGAGGTAACATGAAAGAAATAGAGAAATTTCTATGTATTACTCATATTAATTATTTGTATTCAACTGAGATTGGACTCTTTGTGATACGTGTCTTAAAAGATGTGTCATTGGTATAAATGTGCAAGAAGTGGGATTTCAGTTCTGGAGGGATATTTGTGTTTCCAGACCTTCTTGCTTTTCATTCAAGTTGGGCACAAAAATCTACCTAAAATAACAGTAGAAAAAGATATAACCAATATTTTCGTGGTTTCTCCCCCATTCTTCACATCTAAACCACTTCCAAATCTGGAGTTTAATCTAATATTTAGCTGATATTCTTATTATGAGTTGGGGTGTCTGAGTTTGCAATCTTAGACTTGTGTGTCTTGTCATCTCTTAAGGGAAATAAGGTGACTTGTCTCAGGGAGAGAGCTGGAAGATGAGCCTGATGTTAACAGAAAGGCTCAGATAATGGTGTGTCTGTGTATTTGTAGGTAGATAGAAGAATATTTGATGGAATTTATCCAAGAGAAGTAATAAGGTGACATCATCCAAGATTTGGAGGGTAAGAGGAGTAAGGCAAGGAAGATGATTCCTCCACATGTAGTAAAAGGAAATTGGTAAGTCAAATACAAGCTTTCAAAAAAGAAATCCTTTTTGTTTTGCTTTTTCTTACAATGGAGTGATATTTTTATGAGAAAAAAAAAAACAACTCCAGTGTTTTAAAGGAAACAAAACTGTACTCTGAGAATTGTGACTCATTAAAAGTATTTCTCAACTGGTTCCACAATGCAAGAAAACTCAAATGCCCTAACTCCCAGACCAGAGCCCACCCACTGAGTTATTTGCCTCCCCAGAGGAAACAGATAATTTTGATGCCATGGAAATAATATTAATGCACAAAATTTAGACTCCTAAGGATATTAGCATCTTTTCAGCCCCGAATTAATGAACAAATTTAGTTCAGAGTTGCAGCGAGCAATTTTTTTACTGTGTGCTATCCAATTCAAAAGGAATTTATCAGCTTCCATCTGCTATTATGAAAAATACTGAAATTAAAGATTTTAGTAAAGAAACCTGAAAGCTGCAGCCGCTGAACTTTGAGCTAGGAGCCATGGTTGGTAACTCTAGGCTGTAAATAATTCTCTTTCTCTGAGGACTGGATAAAAAGTTAGACATAGAGTGGTGTGTGATCAATTGATTTTACCAGCAGCTGGTCAGGTCAGGAGGACCAGAAGAAAGGCTATAGTAGCATAGCCAGTGAATAAATTGCTGGCTCAACCTAGAGTGTAGCCAGTTTGTTCTGAAAAGTATATCATCATATGACTAAGTGTACTGCACCATGCTGCAGAGGCTTTGCTCAGGGCTCTATTCAGACTTCTCTGTCTAGAAAATAAAAATACAGTGTAAATAACATTCAAACCTTTATTTTGGATCAAACCCAATGGCATTTGAGCTTTTCTCCAAGATGAGTCAATTCATATTCATTTCAGCAGGAGCATAATTGAGTAGAAGAATGCTCGGCCCCAAAGGCTGTGTGAAGTCTTGTTTAAGCTGTTATTGTAGGTGTAGGTGGCCCTAGGAAATGGGAATCTCAAAGTTTCAACAGTTTCCTTACTTCAGTTTTGAATAAATTTTTAATGTGTCCACAGATTTTTTGCTATATCTGCTCTAGATCCTGGCTCAAGTTCAAATGGTCTTTGATCACTTCATATCACTCTTCCCTTAAAAACTTAGCTTCCTCCAGGTTTCATGTATATTGAAGCCTCTACCTGAATCTTGTAGAGAGTATCAATTTGGAGTCAAAACACTAAGATCAGAGATTTTTTTCATGCTTCTCAGCTTCACATCTGGGAGTGTCCAGTTTGTGGAGTATAACATTTTTGTAATTTGGTGAATGTCAGCAACTGGATTCTTCCCTGTGTGGTTACACAAGACACCCATACAGAGGTAACCTTTGTCAGTCAGTCATAGTCCTGCTTCCATAATGCCCATTTGATAAATTATACATGGGTACCTAATGTACTCTCATAAATTATTATAGGCTCTTATAGCCCTGCATTTTATGGTGATATGTCATAGCACAGGAGCAGACAATATATTGTCCCAGAAGATGCCATGGACTCTGAGATGGCATTACCAATTCTACCAGTAAAAAATAACAAATTAAGAGATCTAAAAGTAGAATGCTTGACAATGCCTCCCTTAATTGAAGAAAACATTCCTAATGAAAGAGAGTTGTCACAGGCATCGGTGCGCTGGTGAGTGAGAGGCAGGGCTTGATTTAGGATCCCCTCTGGCTCTCTTGTTCCCCAAGCAATCAGGAGGAGCTTTGAGTGCTCAGTCCCTCGGGACAGGCAAGCCTTACATCACTTACCAACCACGCCTCGTGTGATTAAGGGAAGAGGTAGAAGCTTTCAAAAGGATTTTTGTCCAGTTATTTTCGTTAGGAAGAGGCTGAATAATATCTTCGAACTGTGGACTTAATATCTAGAAAGGTGGAATGAAGAAGTGTGAGTGGAATCCAATACCTGAAAGATGCAATAGCCATATCCTGTCCCAGCAACAGAATGCAATGAAAAAGTTTTGGACCACTTAAAATGGGTCTGCTTTTTGTCTCAAGATTAATATTAATCATTTAGGGTGCTGCTCTCCAACATATGTTACAGCTATACCTAGAAGGGGCTGTAGGACAACACTCAGGAGAAGGTACTACTCAGTGTGAGAAGGGTTACCACAACTGCACAACAGACTGAAGTTTTCTTTCTCCACCAAAGTGCAAAAACCATAGCACTCACAAAGGAATTACATTTAATTTTAAATGTCCTGAATTATCTGAAATAGACAGGATGGTGGATATATGTATTTAAGATGTTCTCATACCTTAGGATTTAGAAGTCTTTTTCTTTTAAAGGATTTTTAGCATTTTATATCAGAGGTGCATTGATTTTCATCTAATTTTTCCAAAACACATTTGAGCTGTACACCAGAACTTCAAGGCTGATGTGGCCTTAAGGTTAGGATCTGTAAAACAATAGTTGGCTGAAATATTTTCCCACACATTTTAGTGGACAACTACTTTTCCCTTTTTTTTTTCTAAAGCCTTTACTTCAAGAGTTTTTCTTTAAAAAGAAATCAATGTATTTGATGTATAGGAGAAATTTTACAGTTTTACGGAGGAAGATTAACTGTTTTCAGGATAAAATGTAAAACTTCCTTTTTTTCTTTTTTTCTGCCTGCCTTTTCTCCACAACAGTGTCAAGTCAACTGTAGGAAAAAGTTCACCAGTCTAACTTGAAGAGTTACTGCTGCAGATTTAGAGCCGTAGTGTACATGACATTACAGTCAGGAAAATATTTCTCATGAAACCAGAAATGCCATACTTGAGAGGCTAGAAAAGTTTTTACACAAAAAAATTAAAAACCTCTTGTTCTTACATCTTAGAGGTTTTGAGTATTCTTTTTTAATACACTACTCCAGCTGAGTGCTAGCTGACTGTGTGCCTTGTTATCTGAAAGAGAGCAGTTATCTTGAAAGTGTGTGAAGTGACTGTAATCTTTAAGAAACTCCTGTGCTTTAAAACTTGGGTAGCATATACTACCTCACAGTAGATATCGGTGAATATCTGATTTGTGAAATAGGGACTTTCACACTCTTTGGGTTGGTTGTGTGTTATAATGCCGTGGCAGTGAGTACTATGAGCAGCCAATGGTACTTTTTAATAAGAGCAGATGTACAAAGTTCAGTCATTAGAAATGGGATGGTTACCAAGACAAGGTCATATGGTAAATGTGGAAATTAATAAAGTAGTAGCTAATGATGATATATGGGTTGTTAGGAAATGTCATATCTGAAGATTTTTAGGCTCCTACCCAAGAAAGAAGCACTGATCACCTATTTCTACTATTGCAAATAAAGAAATTGAGATCCAGGAAGAAGTGACTCAGGTAAATGCAGTGTTGACAAATGCCATGACATTTCTTGGCAGTCTTCTGTGGATTAGCTAATGCAAGTAGTTGACAGTCACTCACCAGGAAAAAAAATACTTGAATAAAAGGAATAATTTGATCAAAAATAATTGTACCAGGGCACGTATTACACCATGCTGAATACCATCTTAAACAGCAGTGCTTCATGCGCTGGATTAGTTGATAGTGGAAGAAAAGCAGTTAGGTGAGTGGAACTATCCTTTTAATGTCATCTTCTGAATTTCTGGCAAGCATGGATGACCCTTCTCCACATTTAGACAAAATGCAAGGCCGCGCTACCTCTGGTGAATATTTGGCAAAGCTAAAGAAGAGATTAGAAATGAGCAGTGATCAACATCTTAAGTCTTCTTCAGGATAAACTATCAAGAGTTGACACTGTGTCATTGAAAACAGAATTTCTCTTTGGTGTTTTTATTTTGTTGCCTTGTTTTTGGGGTTGTTATTTCCCAAAGGGGGAAATTACCCTCAGTGACTTCAGGTAGCTCTCACTGACATTAGATCCTTCCACTGACTTCAAAAGAAATTATGTTGAGCCCAAGCAGTCTAGAAATGAAAGAGTGCATGGGCAAAAAAAATTAATTTGCTGAAATAGCAAATGCTGACAACCAGAGAAGGCTGCTTGGCTGTCTTCTGAAAGGTGATGTGTGAAGAATAGATTCTCTCACTGTTTACATATACACCATATTTTATAAGAACATAAAACACAGGCCTGAAGTGAGACTTCTATGGTTCAGTCAGAGGCTTCCTTAGGCTGAACTATGATAACTACAAGACACTTGGTCAGATTAAAGTGATTTACAGAAGTTCTGGTGATCTGGCCCACTGCATCTGTAGGGAAATTGCTTTATGTGAATACAGTTCCTCTGTGGCCTGTTTTACCAGCATATACAGGCATCAGGGCAGATGAAATTTCATTCACTAGTGTGTTTGTGTTCAGAAACAACTAGGTAGGCAATCCAACACCAGTAACTTCATCCAACATAGTGTTTCTGTTGATAACATTGTTTTATCTTTTTTCATATTTGCTCGCTAAAAATGCTGATGATTTTTGCTAATTTATTGTCCTGTGAGTGGTATCTCCCTAGAGCAGAAAGGACTCAGTTATCTTATTCTCATTGAAGCTGATATACCTCAAGGGATCCAAAATTCGTGCAGCTGCTTCAGACCAGCAATGAATAAAGGAACATCACCAGAGTGGGATTTACAGCCTCCTCTGACCACTGTTAAGTACCAGTTCAACAAATCTAAGTTACAGTCACAGGTAGGAAGCAGCTAGAAGGGTTGGAAGCTGGTTGGAAAAGGCTGAACATCTCCTTTTGCTGTCATGGATGCTGTAATGCTGCAGTACACAAGCATATGGGCGCAGCAAAAAAGGATGTAGAAAGAAGCACTCTAGTCTGCAAGGAAATTCAGAACAAAAAAAAAAAATCTGAAACCGCTAGAGAAATAAGACAACATTTTGCCAAACTTTCTACTGCTCACTTGCAGCTTTATAACATTTAAGTTTTTGAAAAATTTTAGAATTCAATTACTTTATTTCTTAAATATGTTTCAGAGCCTTAACACATCTAATAACAGCAGATCAATAGGCTCATTGTCCTACAGTGTATCACAGCACCAGCAAATACCTATGTTATGAAACTAAGTGAATTTACTGGAGTGTAAACCCCCAGTGAGTTGTCTGTAATCAGCCAGCAGGCCTTCAGGGCAAGAGAATTAATGTATTTTAATATTTTAGGTTATCTTCCATATGGCATAATGCTATACCCCATCTGTATGTGTGCGTGTGCAAACAAATGTAGGAGATTTTTTTCCAGAAATAATTTTCCCTTAGTGGAATCTCACCTGCATTGTAATATCTTTTATCATCTAGTCCTTCAAACAAGCAAAACTTTGAAGAGTGTGAGTCTACAAATAGCATTAATGTCTGTAGAGCTGAATTAGATTATTTCAAATCTTTTTTCTCTTTGGAGTGTTGAAATAACTGTTCTATTCTATTTTAAAGGATTCCACTATTTAAAAAACAAGACATCCTTGAAAGAGGATGGAACCTAAGACGTGGAACCTATCATTGAATCACAAAAAAGAATGTTCAAGGCTTCATATAATCATTGTCATGTAGGTGTTTTGAGGAAGCTTAGCTCTCGTGGTATCCCTTTGTAGACATACTGGCACAGCAGCCATTGGCCACCGGGTGTCTAGTTGGCTTAATGTGCTCAGAAAGACAGCTGTTAGTAAGAGCAGGTAAAGGGTGATGCCAAAAGAGAAAAACTCATGCACATTGATATTTACATAGGCATTTATACTAGTTCCCATGGAGCATTGCAGAGAACTTTTAATAACTTCAGAAAAGTAGTGGGGAGTAACAAAGGGGAGCAAGCATCCCTTGCTGAATCCTCATGTCCTGATCGATAGTCAGGATTTCACCTCCTTGATTTCACCTCCTTCACTTGTTCTTGGCTTATACAGACCTGGTGTACAGTGAGCTCAGCAGTAGAGGTGTCAGTGACAGCTCTGTCAGGGGACCACACAGCTTTCCCATACCTGGCTGCATCAGGTTGAGTGAATCTCCTGTGAGGAACTCAAAGGAAGTAATTCTGGCACCAGCGTTAGATAATGTCCACTGTTAAAAAATGTAGGTTGCTAATGATTTAAATTCAGTCTCGCTTCACGAGTTGTACAAACTAGGACAGAAGCACTCTGCATTTGTGCCTGCAGTAAAATATTTTTAAAGTCAGGCTTTTTAAGTTAAAGGAGAGGCTGCAACACTGTCAGCAGTACCACAGATTCAGCAAGAGAGACTACAGCCTGACAATCACACATTGGCTGTCATGTGCCTTTGTAGTAGAGGTGTTATTTACTACTTCAAGAAAAAATAAACAGCAGTCTTTGTTTAATCTGTATCTCAGAGAAGAAACAAACTGCAGAGATTTAAAAAGTGGCATTGTTAACTAGCACTGTTGGATAAATTCTTTTATGAAAAAAGGAAGAAATTTTAAAAACAAGTTACATAATAGACCACCTTTTGTAGCATTTTTTCTACTGAATCTTGAAATTATTAATGCATTACTGATATTGTAAGAAACTCATTGAAGCACTGGTGCTGTGAACAGTAGAATGGAATTTACAGAAGAAAACTCCCTTTTCAGAGACATGCTGTTCAGGTAAATGTATTAATTGTCTTGGTGACAGTTGTGAAAAAAAAGTAATTTAAAAATATTTCCTTCTTCCTTTCAGTGTTTTGTTCTTGTTTTTTGTTTTTTGGTTGGTTAGTTGGTTTTTGTGGCTGGGTTTTTTTTTTGGGGGGGGGGTTTGTTTTGGTTTTGGAGGGATTTTTATTTTATTTTGTTTGTTTGTATGGTAATCACGTGGGGAAATACATTTTGCAAGAGTGTTGGCAATGGAAGAAATTATTTTCACAGATGCAGATGTTCTGTCAGGAAAACAGTCTGTGAGGGGCTTCCATGGAATCCTGTTAGCCCCACATGGCATGATGAGCAGTTTTGTGCCCTCTGGTGCAGCTAGGCACCATTTTTCAGGGTGGTACAACCTGTGCTGCCTCTGCTCCCCCTCCTGCTCCTCCTGTGTTAGGAGTTACCTGCAGCCCAGAGATAAAATTCATCCACAGCTGCAGATTTTGCAGAGTTGGAGACCAGAGTTTGGTGAGAAAGTGGGAAGCAAAATAAAAGCCAGGATGTGGTTGCAGAACAGGAGGTATTCGAATCCTGTTCCTAAGAGAATTTTTACAAAGTTTTGGGGGAGAAGACAGAGGAACTTAACATACCAAATGGTTGAGCCCTATCAGCTAATCACACACCTACATCATCCCTACTCATGTTGATTTAGGCCGTGTCCTCAGCATTCCTCAAAGCCTAAAACCAGTCTTTCACCCTGTTGCTACATATTTTTGCATAGACCTCCTTGAAGTAATTTTTCAAAGTCCTCATTTTGGGTTGTTGCCTAATGAAATGGGTTATGTATTCATGCTATTCATTCATCTGTGTCTGTTTCATACAATTCCCAATCCTTTCTTCCTAACCTAACCTCTATTTTTAATGACCAGGTACAACAGTCATGCTAACTTCTTTCACAACCAAAATAAGTTAACCAAAATAAACTAAGCAAGGTGTGGATTATTTTTACCACATTTTTCCCTAACTAAACTAATGTCACTGGCTTCTTTCTGACATATCCCATTATTTATACATCTTAAGTTTTATGTTGATTTTCTACATCTAAGAAAAACTGAAGGAGAGAAAAAAAAATGAAGCCGTGTAATGGCACAAAAACATAAATTGAATCCATAGTGCATGGCAAGTTCATGCTAGAATCAAAATTGTCAGTTACATTTGCAGTTTCCTCAAAGCAGCTCCCAACCCACTGCTGCATTTACAGTTGATCAGTTTTTAAGTGTGCAAACTATTAAAAAAGAGAGTTCCTTGCAGAAACTAATGATGCAGATCACAGTTTTTTTCATTAACTTTTTCACAGCTTGACACAGTTCTAGCTGGGTTGTTCTTCATTTTGACTTGAAAACTTGCTATTAATTTTGCCTGTTTCTTGGAATGGGAACATTTTGTGTTGAGATCTTTTTCGGGTAAACGGGTTTAATTCTGGGAGTTGATGGTCATCCTATCCCTATTGATATAAAGCACTCTGAGACAGCTCTGCCTTAGACCATCAATATTCACCTCAGTGTGAGTTTTCCTTTGAACATGCAATTGTGTCTATTTAAACAGCAATTCTAATAATATCTTTCATAATAAATGCAGATGTGTATGCATATATATATATACACACACATATATATACATGCTCAAACACCCGTATTTTTTATCTCTAACTGGACTACCTTCAGAATTTCATTGATCCAGGGATCAATGGGTAAAAGAATAACATCTATCTATTTCTCTTCAAACAAAGCTTGAACATATTGTAGAATTGAAAATACCAAATAATTGATCATGGATATGTATATTGGAAACTGAAAAACAAAGTGATTCTCATGGACATTCTAAAGTAAACTGATACTGAAATTAGAAAGTGATCCAAAAAGTAAAACTGAGTAATCTGTCACTAAATACTAAGGGTTTCCTCTGCACTGTGTGTTAATTGGTATTCATTAATTTGTATTCACAACTTCTCTACAGAGTATACACTTCATTTTTAGACAAATTGAGGCAGTGAAAGAAGAGAAATTCACAAGATTTAACCTTGGAAAAAAAGAAGAGAGCAATATCAATCAAGGATTCTAGTTCAAGAGTTCCTGGCATGACCATCATAGTATCTAGGTCAGTGCGAATGAAATGAAACAGTCCTGTCATAACACAAAAGCAGCAGGAGGACTGCTACCTGTACAGACTGCTGGCTTCATAGGAAAAATACACCTCTCTTTCCACTCTCAGCTGTAAGAGTATGAAACCAGGATGAAAGTAATGTGTTTGGCTCTCTTTTTAGTCTAGTTTTTGTCTGCCTTCTACACAAATCTCATGTTATCTCCTTTTTCTAGTTGTAAAAGGAAGGACAGCTACACTTGTTGTTATGGTTAAGATTTTTGCATCATATTTCATTGGCACCAGCACCATTCAGTGGCCTGAAGTAAGGTGGGCCTGAGTGGGATTTTAAAGCACGTGAGGGCCATATTTTATAAAGTTCTTTAGAAATCCGAAGATGTTAACAAGCATACAGTTCATTGAATGATACGTATCTTACCAGTTCAGGTACTTGTCAAGGTTCTCAATTTTCATGTTTTATGAACTAAGTGCTAGAAATGGTTAAACACTTTAGGTGAAATGGTTTTCCATCTGCAAAGGCATTTTTTTCTCAGATTCAAAGCATTTCACAGAGATATGGCAAAGTGTATGACATTTCCTACAATTGAAAGTCAAACTAAATTGGATTGAACTTATCTCATTAAAGTAGACATTATTTCATACAAATAGAGGGAAGAGTATAACTTTACTGTTTTCTTATCTTTCATTTTGAAATTTTATTATGTATTCAATAATATAAAAAGCTAGACAACAAACATAATTTTGTTACATTATTAACAAACAATCTGAAAAATGAATATGTTGGTGCTTGCAAACTGAAATTTTAGTTCTAGGAGAAATTTTGAATCTGTGTTTTGATTTGAAATAAAAAATAAACTTCAGAGTTTCCTAAGCAAAGGGAATTATTATTTTTTTAAGCAGTTCTAATAAAAACTCTGAAAATCTGGCACTTAGAGCTGGCTTAACTCAGTTGGCTTTCATGTTCTTTGTAATATTCCTAGAGACTTCAAAGGAATCAATTAGCTTAATGCTAAGGATTTTTAAAAATCTCATTCTCTTTCTGTTCACAATCTGTATAATGGGGAAGTGATTAGAATATCTATACTACAGAGGTATTCTGAAGTTTTAATTAAGTTCTAGAAATTAATTCAGGATCCTGAGATGGGAGAAGTGGAAAGAAATAACATCCTAATGTGCTCTGGAGCCTCTGGCTGCAGGCTGTGAAACTGTAGCCACTTTTACCACTTGAAAATATGGAACTTTTAACTCCCAACAGTATGATGTGGAGCTAAATGTCTCTCTTTCTAAGTTGTGAAATGTGGAAAATCTTTGTGTATTTAGAAAACTCTTTGCTCATGTTTTGTAATGAGATGTTCATTACAGTCTTCAGTCTTTAATATTATTCCTCACTAGGATTGTTTTTGTCAGCTACTAGTAGATGTTCCTCTGACTGCTCAGTCTTCTTTCCATCTCATCAAAATTCCTCATTTCAATAACAACACAGGCATTTTTATGATAGATTTTTGTTGGTTTTTTCATCATTTCCTGGTGCCTTAGGAAATACTGTTTCTGTCTGACTATGGTCAAGACTGACATCTCTGTAAATCTGAGTATTGGTGTGCATTCTAGTACACATATCTCTGGAAGAAAAATTATTTAAATGTTTCCCTTCCCCACTATAAAATGCCGGCCTCTTTAAAATCTCTTGAGTGTAAAAGCCCTGTGTGATTGAAGAGTGTGGGAGAATAGCTGCTACCCCTCCTTTGGTCCTTCTGAGACACACTAGACATGGCTCATATCCTCCTGATTCTGTGAGGACATGACCTCCATGTAATCCCCACAAGGTAAAGGTAGATTAAAACTGCTACATCTTCCTCTCTTGGATTAAGAAGGCAGGTTCCCTCAGAAGTGGGCATTCAGGAAACCCCACAGTGAGGGTGGGAGTTCTCTGAACTGTTGCAGACGTGAGGGGGAGTGATGATCCATAGATGATCCACAGCACTCAGTCAGCAGGTTTTCAGTCAGAGTCAACATGTGACAGTTGTCACCCTGCTCTACAGGTAAATTAAATGAGGTGGGCTGTATCTACACACTGAAAGCACATACCTACATGATGCACAGACTGAGAAACACCTGCACAGCCATCCATGCTAGACAGCTTTGGAAAGCTTCTAGATTGTAAGAGCCTGAAGGAGAGATGCAAGACTTCAGGCGGCTCTTTAAAATGCTATCTATTGTATCCAAGATGTTACAGCAGTCCAGGGTTGTGGGTGACAGAGCCTGTGCCTACAGCTGTCAGCTCCAGCTGCAGACACGCCTGAAGACCCTTTAATTTTGGTTACAATGCATTATATACTTTTCTTTGCTGAGCATCTTAATACATAACAACCAATCTATACCTTCACTATTACCTATAGCCTATAATAACTACTATAATTACCACATTGATGTTACTATAGTCCAATCAGAAAAGGTTAGTATGTTACAGTTTAAGCTAGAAGTTGTTTTTCAGTTTTCTTGCAGTGGAAAATTCTGAGACTTTTTTTCTACATGCAATATCGGCAATCGTGTTTGCCTGTGGAATCTTTCTGCTTGGTAAAAACATCTTTTTGTTTGTGGTCAGCCTATCCTTTGCTCTAAGCCATAAAAACCCCTTCTAACTAACATACCCTTTGCCTTCTTAGTTATCCAGTATGACTGGCTCAGCAATTCTTTTCTTCTATATCAAAACTTGCTTCCATCTCTATTTCTTTCTCAGATTCTACATTCAGAAATCTTTCTGCCAAGCATGCATATCTGTGAGACTTTCTTCCTAACACTAGATAGTCTAGTCCACAACATGTAATGCACAAGGCTAGACAACTCATATTTTCCTTTCTAGTGGATTTTGATACTCACTCTGCTTCCACTCTGAGCCTGACACTGAAACTATCCTTTCCGATTGAAGATATTTCTGTAACTGCCCTAACCTCAGAGCTCAGCTGTGGCTTTTTTGCCTCTGGGCACATTTCCTTGCTTGATGGTAAAGTACCTATCACAAACAGTATCTCAGAAACCACTGCCCCTTACAGCATCCCTTGTCACATAATACCTCTAAACATAACCTTTTACTGCCAGATGAGGCCAGTGGGACTTGCCAGCAGGAGCATGGGCAGGACCCAGGGGCAGGATGTGATGGGCAAGGCTAACGCGCAGCTGCAGCAGCGCCACAAAACAGAGGAGTGTGGGCCACCTCATCAGGTGTTGATGGGCTATGAAGGGGTCATAACTTCTGGTTAAAACCCTCCCTTGCTTCTTTGGTTAATCTGCATCTCTAGTGTTTTTGTGATCAAGCAATTTAGAAAACCAGTCTGCTTGAAATGGATTGCATTGGTCTTAGGTGGGGAAGTGCAGGGAATAGTATCCCAAAAATATGGTGAAGCTTTGAACTTTAAAACACCAGCAGTTTTCTACCCATAAAATACACTGTGGGAATTAAAGGAGGGGAAAAAAGGGAGAAATTGGTTTAGTTGTATTCTGAATAAGTGCCATATAAAAAATTTTACATTTTGAAGTGGAAAATTAGAAAAATGTCATCCAGAGGACTGTTTTCGTCATGTTCTTCCAGAGTGTTTAGCCCCTGTGAAAACAAAATGGTATTGTTAAAAATAGAAAAATGGGCACCACGTTAGAAATGCAGCAACTGTAAAATCTGAAGTTTCTCATGCTACTGAGTATATCAAATGCCTAATGTGACTGGCATTCCTATATTAATTGTTTTCATTTTTTTTCCCTGTACTGCTGTATTACAGTTTCACACACAAAGTGGCTGCATTGGGGAAACAGATAAAATAGTCCCTACTCATAAGGCTTCTGCAGTGTTGGTTTATAGCCATAAACTGTTGTGGTTTATGATTTGCCAAGGTGAAAGTATGCAACAAATATCAGATCCCTCCATGGCTCATGAGTTTTTCTCACAAAATGAGACCTTTTCATAATTCAGGAACTCTGCCTATGCAATGTAAATAGATGCTAAGATGAAGCAACAAGTTTCTTTGAGCTCCGTTTCATTGCTGTGATAATCAGACATGACTTCAGCACTGCAGTCTTTACTGTTCAGGCACCTCTCTTTCTTTTTTGCATGACACTTAGTTACTGTCTCCAGAATGGAGAAGAAAAAAATAAAATTTTCAGCCTAAACAATTTAACCGAATGCAACTGTTCAGAATGTAAGGAGTGGATCTCCTGTTTGCCCCGTGTAACGGGGAAAACTTTGAAGTTTGTCCTGTCTGTTCCCTCCCTTCTTTCTTTCTCCAACCATCTCCCAACCAAACATTTATGGTTATTCAGTTGACAGCCAATAAATAGCGAAGTGTTTGGGGGAAATCTGTAGTTTTTTGGAAAGAAACCTATAAAAGAAAGAGACGCAGAGAGAAAGAGGAGGAGAGAGAGCATAATCTGTACACCATCTGTTGCCTAGTGCAACCCATGCTGACACAGGGCTTTTTGACATTTTATACCTCGAATGCAAGCACATAGATCATTTCTACCTTGTACTTTTCCCGTCTCATTATCGGAATTTATTCCCTCGCTTTGTTGTTGGTGGAGTCCCTATTCTAATTGTTTCTTACATGTGCTGTAAATCTGTCCTCCAATCAGTAAAACCCTGGAACATGAAACTGAGACCTAGCAATTTCCTTTGCTTACCAGTGCATCTGCTGGAACGTAGTGTTGAAATAAAATGAAACATGTTTGCACTCTTTTTCTATCATACTGTAATGCGCCTTTCATTTCGCTCAAGGAATTTTTAATATTCAAGCCATACCCTGTGCATGAAGTCATTTCCCTTCGATATAATTGTAATGGTAATACGCATGGCCTAACTGGCAGTGGCACAGCTGGCTGCTTGCCACAGCTGAGCCTCTGACTCAAAGACTTTAATTCTGTCATGCCTCATCTGGTTTTATGTACTCTTTTGTAGTTAGTTCACAAATTTATTCTAGGGTATCCATTGAGATGGGCAGGCCATTGACTTTTCTCTAAAGATAGCACACTAAACTAATGAAGGGCACCAAATATGTGCATTGATAACCTGTGTGCATGCTGAATAGAAATCAGATTATAAGTCAATGTGCCTGTGTGGTCAGGACTTATTGACAGATGCTTAGACCCTGATTGTGCAAAGATTTAGTGGCGGTGAATAAAGGTAAGCACAGGCAAAAGTCTTGCCTCATCGCTGCCTGCAGGATCTGCTGTCACAAATAGCAAGTGGCACAGGGTCTGCACAAGCTGCATTAGCAGCTTGTTACCCCACAGGACCACTTAATTAATTAATAGCTGTGTTTTGTTTTGCTGGTTTTAATTAACTGAGTCTTTCTGCAAAATTGTGCTGTGGCTTCAGTCCCAAGGAACTTTTAAAGTATCTCTTTGGGTTTGTTTTCACGTACAAGGTCAGAAAAAAGTTCTTCAGCCTAAACTGCCATGTGCTGATGCTTTATACACCTACCATACCTCTTTCCCTTCATCTATCACTAGGCCCAAAATGCACGCTCCTAAAGCAAGGTTCTGTGTTTTTCTTTCTGGTTTCATCCCTTTCTGCTTTCACTAAGGCCTTCCATCTTTATTCCTCCAACTCCCCTAAAAAAGTGATTGTTTCAAGAAGCCAGAATGTCTGACCTCTGCTTCCAATTACCCACTGGAAATATACTTCAAATGATGGTTACCATCTTCATCCATCCTTACCTTTCTGAGTCTGCTGTTTTTCTCCTCTCTATTTGTCCATAATAACTTAGAAGGTTTGCTTTTATCTATAAAGCTCAATGCACATCTACTGAGTTACAAGAGCAATAAAGTGTTGTTTACCAGGTTTATGGATCACTCACTTTCAGTCTATTGTTCAAATGTGAGCCCCCTCTGAAAGTTAAAAGCTGTTGGTGTGAATCGATTAGGACTTCATTTTATGCTAGCTGAAATCAATGACCAAGCCTGTTTCTTACTGTGGAAGAAAGGGCTTACTAGCTGCACACACTACAGATTTTCTTGTTTTGATGGTCAAGCCATAATGCTAAAAAAGTGTTATTTGAACAAAAAAATTCATTCAACCTGAGATGAAAACTTTATTTTAGTTGTGCATTAATTATAACAATGTGAAAACGATGAAGCGAAATTTAAAAGAAAATGCTGATTCACACTGGAAAAATAAGACTTTAGGGAAATTAGAAAGAGTTTTGTCTTCTTTTAAATTCACTTCTTTTTCCTGACCTTTTGGGGAAAAAAAAATTGTACCAGATCCTTTTATAGGATTGAGGAAGTAAAAAAATACAGTAAAGCAAATTAGTTCTGTCAACCTCATATTTACTACCACTCTCAAGTAGTTACTCATGCAATCTCCTATATAGATCGCCTCTGATCTGTATTTTGGAATGCAGGAGTAAATAAGTATAAATAAGGGAATATTGGGAATATTGGTGCCTTTTCAAGGCTTGCCCTGATAAGAAGCCAAACATAGACATGTCTACATGTAAATTGAAGTTCAGAGATACCAGTGTTTAAGGAAAAGAGCATCACAGCCCTTTCAAGAACACATTCTGCCATTCTCTTGTGAAGACTGCTTTAGGAATAACAGCTACCACAAACAAGAAAAAGTTTTCCGATTTGAAATCTAGGAGCTGAATGTGGCAGACCTAAGGAGAAAAGAATGAGGGGAGACTTCATCACATCTACAAGTTTCTTGTGAGGGGAAGCAGAAGGGCAGGCACTGATCTCTTCTCTCAGGCAACCAGTGACAGGACCCAAAGGAATGGCCTGAAGCTTGTCAGGGGAGGTTTAGGTTGGATATTAGAAAAAGGTTCCTCACCCAGAGGGTGTTTGGGCACTGCAACAGCTCCCCAGGGAAGTAGTCACAGCAGCAGCCAGATAGAGTTCAAACTATTTGATATTTGGACACACGGTGTGATTCTTGGGGATGGTCCTGTACAGAGCTTGGACTTGGTGATCCTTTTGGATCCCTTCCAACTCAGGATATACTATGATTCAGTGAAAACTCACAATTTAAGGGCTTAAATTCCCAGAAATTAATGCTAATTTTCATTTGAATTATTTGCATTTGAATTATTCCTTGATTTATGTACCCACTTGAAAAATTCAGACAGCTTTTCTCATGCTCCAGCTACTAAGTACTTAACTATAAACATTTAATTTGCAAACTCCTGATTCTCCTCTCTATGCTTTTCCCCTTCCTTCATCTCGAAAGAATCTAAGTTTGGAGTGTGTGCCAAGCAACCACTTTCCTAATCTTCCTGATAATCCATGCAACTGAATGATATGATAATAAGGTACAGAAGTTAATTACATTTGATGAAAACAGAAAAAAAAATCATTTAGTGCCACCCCTATCTCTGAAATACTATCCTGGCCCATGCTGTTCATACATACCCATGTCAAAGGTAGCCTAAGGAAAAAAAAAACACTTGTGCCTCTAGTACGTGCTTGGGTTTAGAATTTTCCAGCCCTTGTTACTCTGTTCACAATTTATTTTCTTCATATCAGCTTTAAATATGAAGTAGGTTCCCAATGTTTACTTAAATTTTTCAGTTTTTAAAAATAGTATTGCAAGCATATGATTCTCATAAAGCATTTTGTGCAGGGAGAAAAGTAAGCCTAGAGGCAAATCCTGTAACTCTCCAGACTGTAAAGACAGAATGATGACAAATTGTATAAATATGTGCAAATTGTCCAAATGATGTCATGTATTCAGGCTTGCAAAAGGCAGGAAGAATACTTGAGTCTAAGGTCAGCACAGACTCTGTCTTGGAATAAAATTGAGCAATTAGATTCAATTTGCTTAAATTTATCACCAAGAAAAATGTTTTGTTTAATCTTAATCTTTGTCTTATTTTTCAAGCATTTTAGAACCTACTGTATTACTACATCAGTGAAGGCCCCCAGTAAATTCAGGAAAAGCCAGATAGCAGCATGCATTAAGCAGGCTGCCTGTTGGAAAGGATTGGTGAAATAGGGCAGGGTGCTTGTGACCTACCACGTGAAACTTCTCGATACAATTTAAATAGCAAATTGCAGAGCCTTGCAAAGGTGGGGGCTTTTTTAAAGCAGCACTTTAGATTACTTGGGAAAATTGTATATTGAAACTTTCTGGGGCTAGACAGCAGAAGTATATTCTCTGGGCTCCAACTGGTCTGTAAATGCTTATATTGAAGTATTTTTTATTTACTTTACACAGGTCTTCGTTTCTCTCTTCTGCTTTTTCTCTCTCTCCCCCTCTCCTCCCCTCCCCTTTCAGTATCGAGGTCAACCTTCTCCAATTATTTGTCTGCAAACCATTTCTTTCTTCAAGTTTTCCCATTTACATTACATAGGTCAGTGTCTCCTTGGGTCAAGCTGCTTTAACTTCCACTGCATTATTTTCTCACCTTCCAATGCTTAGCTTCCTCTCTGGTCTCACCCTCCACCCCCAGCCGTTCCAGATTTGGAGAGAGAAAATTAATGTAAAAAGGGAAAGAAAATTTTATTTTTTCTGCTTTCCTGACAAATTTCTTCTAGCCACAACCACTGGAACACAGGTCCAGCTGAATATGCAGATGTTTTTTAACCATGCATTGAGTTGCTTGTTGTCCCCTACATCTGCTTTTAGTGGAGACAATTCATTATCTGTTGTTCAGGTTGCATACTTTGGTGGTGGGTGGGAATGTCTATGTAGACATTGTCAAACCTACTGATGTCTGAACACTTTGGAGCACCTCAGTAATATTCATTTGACAGACTGTGAAACTGTAGTATTTGACACTAGACCTCTAGTCCCAGTATCAGCTGGACTTCAGTTCCTATCATTAAAAGAAACAAACTTATATTTACTTATTTTTATAGGTTTAAGAATGCATGTTCAAAGAGAGAAGGATGACAAATTAAAAACCTAAAGCATTAAAATACAAAAAAATCATAAAAATTAATGTTGTGGCTCTGCCTGTGTGATACACAGCTTGGTACATTAACAGTAGTGCCTACTGCATTTGAGAGGTCAAAGAGATTTGTTGTAAATATATAACATGCACTTGCCTCTATCTCAGGATCAGAGCGCCTGCACACTTCTGTGAGCCATGACTCATACAAGGAGGCAATGTGAGTAAAGGGTTTGCTTTCTAGCCTGCCTGTTTAGGAAAGAAATTAAGAACAGATGGAACCTGTTACAAAAGAATTTCTGAAGTAAAAGCTTTAAAAATGGTTGTGTTTTTTCGATTTTTTTTTTAAGAAAAAGAGAAGCTCTTGTGATGTTAGTGGGATGATATGTGTTGTATGGCTAGTTTGGCATCACGCAATCCGATCTAACACAAAGTTAATGCTGGAGCTGCTGAATGAGCAGCTATTCTCCAAACATGTTTCAGCTGCATACGTTAAAACCCCTGTAACTGTTACTTTTAAGAGTACATTAAAAAGGTTGTGAAAACTGCTCCTTGTAATGATTTCTACAACAGGATCTCTGCAAACTCACAGCTGGAGGCTATCAAACACACACCTCCCTAATAGACAACACTGTGTGTACAATTAACACATTAATTTATAGAGTAAACTGATCAGGGGAGACTAGAGCTTCAAAGCCAAACACTCACCATTAAGGAAGAAGTGAAGTTACATGGCAGGAGCTTGCTCACTGCCGCCCTCCCTGACACAAAGCCCTTCCTGACAACAAATGCCTGTGCTGCTGAGCCCAGAGGTGCTCCCTGGCTCCTGTGCCCAGGTGCATGCCTCTGCCAGACCCCAATTCTGAATAGGGATAGGAGCAAGCTGTGCTCCTCCCCATCCTGTTGTCCAGTCCTTCTCTTGGCATTAGAGGAAACCTCAGGCCATAGACCAGACCGGCATGCTGCAACAAAATGCTCCACCTGGCTGACTGGGGAGGAGGTGGATAGGACATAATCTCCTGCCTGCATGGTGTATCCATCCAGCAGAAAAATACCAAACCAACCAAAGACACAATAAGACAATCACCATAATAATTTAGCACTAGGAATACTTTGTGTATCTCTCAGAGTGGTTTCCTTGCTGAGTTTGTGATCTGCTCCTACATGGAAGAGGAGAGTTTGGCAGAATGAGGCACAAGACAATCCTGCTTAAGCATGGACCCACCAAAAGTCAGTCCCATTCGTCATGCCAGGACTTGGATTTAGCCAGAGAGGAAGCAGCATGACCTGGCTAACCATTGTCACTTCTCAGTGGTGGAGATGCAGGTCTGAATTGAAGATGCAGAACTCAGAACTGCCTCTTAGAGCAGGATGTTTAGGCTTTTTCTGGAGAAGACAGCCTCAACTTTTTTCTTAATTATGTGAGGATTTAGGCTCCTTTTTTGTTACAACTTGTTGATTAGAGCAGTCATGAGGAGTTGACTCAAGCTGAAGTCTCAACAAGATTCATCCATACAGCCAGGTGTGCTCTACAGATTTTGTCAAAGGGTGTTTTGCAGAGTACCACTCTACTCTCAGCCTTCCCAGCCCCATCTGATTTTCAGGTTCCTTCTCCCTCTGATGCCCTGTCCAGACATGTTCTGTACACCTGCACTTACTTACTCCTCATGGAGTCACAGATTTATCTGGATGTCTCCTTCTGGATGTCTCCCATCAGGAGAGAAGTGCTAAGATTTTCAAGCTCAGAATGAGTTGTTGGGAGTTTTAGTTCTTTTTTTTAAAAGTCCAATACCAGGTATCCTCTTTCTCTTTCCACTCTCTACAGCTCCTCAAGGGACAAAGCAATTGGATAATTCCTCCATCTCAGAAGGATCCTGTACTTTCTCACCACACACACTCCCTTCTCTGGAGGTTAATGCAGTGAGTGTGGGCAGCATGCACAGAGCACTAAGGGCTAACCAGATCAGCAGTGCAGTGAGGAAAAAATATGACCTGCCTGAAGGAAGAGAAGCTCAGCTTTGAGTAACCAGAGAATCAGTTCTTAACATTACTGTCCCTGAAGAGAGCAATGACTGGTCTGGCCAATATTTGTTTGTGTGGTTCATCATTAGATTAATTTTTGAGGTCAAAATAATAGTGTTGCTGAGAGAGATTCAGATACTTTGAGGTTAGGAGTTTGGTTTCTTATTTGCTTTCATTGCCACAGCCACAATAGACACAGGCCAGGTGCAGCCTCCATGAACTTTCCTTTGCTGGGTTTGGGTTTTTTGAGTAAAACTCATAACTGCCAACTCTGACACTCCTGGCCATAGATTTTCACTTCTGTGAGTCATTTACCTCCCCTTACACATTTTGCTGCTGATTTCCTGTGGAGTCAAAAGGAATTTGGTCATTTGCTCACAGTTTCTGAATCTATTGAGTTTCCAAGCACTTGAAAATCCTGGACAAGTGGTCATCTGCTGTATAAACCTTCTTAACATCTCACATTCAACGCTGGTTGCACTGAGCTTGCTGAGATATATTTCACAGTGACAACACAGGAAATCAGATGCATCCTGGGTATACCTGGATTCTTTGTCTGTAAAACTCTGTATAAATCGTGAGTAGTTTGATAGACCTAGGGCACAAGTTTACCCATTTTCTTTTTCACACAGCACCTATAGATTCACAAGATTATCTATCCACTAAAGAGAAAATAATTTGCTTTTCTAATCTCATTTAAGGATTTCAAATATGGAATCAATTTCACCTTGCTTCATGCAAATAACTTAATAATGTGTCTGTTAAATACTTCTCCTCATAATCCATCTTTCCACTGTGCTGACCAGTTTTCCTCTTTGTGCCCTAGAAATATACCTGCCAGCACTAGACTTCTGGTCCATCATGCTCATTTTGCAAAATTTCTACCACTGCTAAAATGACTGGCACAGGATACCCTGCAGGGTACCCTGCTCAGAGGATCAGTGAGGTCTTGCCTTTTCAAACACCAGCTGCAGGAGGATTCAAGCAGGGAGTGCCTGACTTTTCAGGAGGGAAAGCCAGCCTGCAAGAGCAAGATCCTGCTGGCCTCTCCAAGTGGCATGGAGCGGGGGAGCAAGAGGCTCTGCAGGAGCAGGCAGCCATAAGAACCAGACTCAGCCTATCTGCCAAGTCTACCACTTTTAGCATTGGAAATGTTGGCAGGTATGAAGCCAGAGCATGGTTTCAAGAGCACTTGTAACACCTTGGACTTCTCTCACACCTCCAATGTTCACTGACAGCTCTCATTAAATTAATCCCTATAAAGCAGTGGGGATTTTGACAATTTTGCCACTCTCTCAGAAGGTGTTACACCTCTACTTCACCACCATTAAGAAGCCTGGCCACCCAGTCTCTTGTCCCAGAAGAACTAAGTATTTGAAAAAAAAATCTCATCAACAGAATTGTAGGAAAAACAAGGTTGCCCAGAGAAATCTAACAGCTAACTCTTCTGGACTCAGAGACCTACAAGAAGACATCATAAAATTAACATTTTAATGGAAACTGAGGGAGGCATTCTTATAAAATTCAAAACAGTTGCAGCCACAGGATGTATCAATTTCTTTAGAAGGACAGTTTATCATACAATGATTTAAAGCTTTGTAGCTTAATTTTGTTTTTTAAGTTTCTCACAGGTAATGTTTATATGTGCTATCCTTGGACTGGACCCTTAGGCTATCAGTGAACATATTGCCTTGGTTAAACCATTTCTAATTCTGGATGGAAATAAAAATCTATTCACCACCATTTTCAAGCTAAAAATGTTCAGACTCTGCCTTAACTCCAAAAATTACTTCATAAAAGTATCTTCTGCCAAGAGATCATGAGGTAAAATTAATGACATTAAATTATTTGCCTGTCTTCTCCTTTTGCGTCTGCAATGCCAAACTGTCCTTTCCTCTAATACATATCATCAGAAAAACAGCTAGAAATAAACTTGTGAAAGTCCTGCTGTGATAAGCTGATGAGACACAAGGGATTCTGGAGAGCATGACTTGTCTGCAATGATGGCAGAAAGATCCTATATTCACCTTGCCAGCATCTTTTGCTGGAATAACTAACCCCTTTATTTTACACAGTGAAGCTCAGACACATCTGAGAAGCCTTATTAGCCACCAGGAACTAATAAAAAATAGCCTGAAAGTGAATTATTCTCTGTCCAAGAACATGACCCCTTCAGACAAGTTGTCATGGAACATGGAACATGGACAACTCACCAAATAAACTTTTGTGCTGCTGACCCCTGGAAAGCCAGACATAATAGAGAACACATGCAATCACTCCTCATGGATACCAAAGACAATTTTCATAACTAATCAAAGAGCAAAAGTCTCCTTTTCAAGGATACCTTTTACTGTAGATTATGACCTATTTAAAGATTTAGAAACTTTGTTTAGGAGCCTTTTTAGGTTTTTTTTTAGGTGTGATGCTTAGCACAGGACCTCACATGCAGATATCTTAGCCTTTAGCTCTTATCTGATCTATACCCAGAATTTGGACTCACCTGCTAAAGAAGGAAAAATAACTTTACTGATTTCAAAGCTTAAACTAGAACTTTTTCAGTTGTCAACTTTTCAGTTTTCATTTCGAAGAATAACAAAAGTCAAATCTTTCTTTCACGGTAAAGGAGAAATGTTGAAGGGTATTTTTAATTCCTAGAAAAATCTGAAGATCTCAGGTTTAAAAAAACCATAGATTTAATGCAATTAGACTACTTAAACTTGGTTAAACTGTTAACTGGATTTAGGGTGTGAAATTTTAAATGTTTCCTGCAGTCCAGGCAGAGCTAGTCAGCAAACCTATGTCAACCATAAACACGCTTTGCTGTATTAAAAGTCAGGTTGGGAAATTTTTATTAGATTTGTGCATTTTACTTTTTGACCCAACATGAAGCAAGAGCAAAATACCTTCTCAATTGGAGCAAAACACATTAAAATAATCTCTGCCAAACCATTGCAGTTAGAAGTGGAATATAACCCACAATTCCAAAATTCAAAATCTATGGATTACATGGAATAGAAAGTAATATTAATAATTGTCAGTTATTAGCCTGAAGCTTCTTAAAGTGAGTATGATTCTAAATAAAATAATTTTTTTCATTTTCATTTGAACCTGCATGGAGGAGTAACCACTCAAACGTATGAATATATGTACATTAATCATGTTAATGTTGATTCTCTTGTAGCTAGAAGAAAGAATGTCAAAAATTTGGTAGTCTTTTATCTCTGGAAACCAAGAAATGGTAAACCCTCCAGTGGTTTAAGAGCTAAAGTTCATCTGAAATGTAATGGGGCAAAGGTGTCTGTGTTGAAATAAGCATAATCAAATCCAAGGAGATCAATAAACATTTATTTGGGTGCTGTTTCAGATCAAAACCCTGGACCATTTTTAACTACTAATCACTCAGTCATTTACATATTTGTATCAGAAAATAATTGAGGTCAACTCCCTTTAATTATGTGTTTAATTTAAAATTTGGAACCTAATAAAATATTTGAAAAAATTAGGCATAACCCCATTCTTTATCCTGTATGGCTGATGGCTTTCTCCAAATTAGGCAAAACCCCATTCTTTATCCTGTATGGCTGATGGCTTTCTCCAAATTAGGCAAAACCCCATTCTTTATCCTGTATGGCTGATGGCTTTCTCCAAATTAGGCAAAACCCCATTCTTTATCCTGTATGGCTGATGGCTTTCTCCTGGTCAGTCTGAAACCACTGCCAGCAGTTTGAGGGGGTCTTGTCATCTTTTAGACACACCCACTCCTGAACACCTGACTTTTTTTTTTTCATTTTCATTTTTATTTGGAAATGGTCACCATGATGGAAAACCAATTTATTCTCTGCTTGCTTCTTGCTTGCTTGCTGAGATAAAACATCTCAGCTATGTGCAGCTTATCAACCCCACAATTAATACAATTGGGAGTGAAAAACCCATCAAATTTTTTAGGTTGCCAAAGTGACAACTGGAGACAAAGACTGTTGTCATAAAATGGAATTGTGCTAGGGTTTTAGTAGTCACCTGATACAGAACAAGGTCCTTCTCTCAAACTGTGCTGGAGACACCTGTGCTTTCCTGCACTGGGGAATTTAGAAAAGATTCAGGGCAGGAAAACTGGCTGAGGCAAGAAGCATTTCTTCTAACCAATTGTATTAAAGTTTCTTTTTACAGCCCAATATCAAAAATATTTTTATTTTTTTTTATTCCTGACACCCTCAGAACAATCAGTGCAATCACAATTACTTTGACAGGCGTGCTGGAATTGGAGTAGGCAGAAAATGGCCTTAATGGGAATCTTTTACAAAGCAGCTGTTAGAGTGTGGTAACAAGACTCTGAATAAATGGCAGCTACATAACTTCCCCTAATCAGATTGGAGCAATCAGCTTGAAAAATTTTCCCATATGTTGAAGAGTGGAGCTTAGGCCTAGGGTTATGGCAGGGACACAGGCCATGGTAAGGTTACAAAGTCTGGCTACAATTAAACACTCAGTGCAGAAATTGTGATGATGCTTCGGGGAGCTATTGCACTTTAGCCATTTGTAATTGCACGTTCGGAAATTACTCACTCCAAAATTACTCGGGGCCCAGTTACACGGTTTACAAACATATGTTCTCAGAGCGAGGGAAAAACATTATCCTTCCAATGGGCACCATTTATAGATTTTTTTTTATGGTTATTAATGATATGTAACTTTGTGAGATTGTTTACTAGTAAGTTCATGTGATTTTTAGGGAGTTGTATTTATCATTAATTAAATTATTAAGGCACATTTCTGCCTAGCAGGGTCAAATCTGCAATTCTTGCTGTCTTTTAATGCCCTGGTTTAATGCTTCTCCTGTCAGCACTCATTGAGTAACCCAGACAGAGCATTTCTCCTTAGTAGAGGTATTTCTTAGCTGTTTGCAGACTGCACCACACTTCTGTGGGTCACGTTATCTAGAGCAGGATATGTGGTCTGGCACCTGATCTGTGTATCAGTGTATCAGTGCTGCCACTTCAGATATATTTTAGGGCTGATAAAGTGTGAAAGTTATGTGGAAAATTAGCATGTCACAAGCTTTGTAATTATACAGCTTTTTATGAATTTAATGAAGAAAGACAAGGCCTTCAGGGTGTCTCTTTTTACTGGTAGTTAATACAAGGAAATTTTCCATTATGTTCCAAAGCCTATCCTTCCTGCATTTCCGAATTCTGGGAAACAGACAGCAAGCCCAATGTGCTCTACAGCTCTAGAGAGCAAGATGTACTGGTGACTGACAGCACTAATGACCTGTACCCTTTATTGAATGTGAAAGGAGAAGCATAGGGCACCAAGTATGTTCATGGTACAAATGGGGCTGATCAGCAGACCAACAGGAGGAGGTAAGAATCATTTTAGAAAGTGCAATCCACGCCCTTTTCAAATGCACTTGGTTCACACACAGAGCTTCAGAAACATGAGGAGATGTAGTGTTTGATATGCTGTTTGGAGACTTCAGTCTGTACAGCAGGACCTCCAGTAGTTTCCAAACAATGTTTTGTACAAAGAATGAGGCATGATCCTCTATATCTCATGGGAGGCTCTAGAAGTGAGAGAATTTTTCCAGTGCTGTGGGCCACTGTTAAGATCTTCAGGGTTGTCTCATGACAGAAACTGAATGCAAAAACATACAAATGAACAGCCACATCATTTGCTTTAAACAGAGTAGATGTGATTCCCCATGCTTTTATTTATTTATTTTAGCTTCCAACAGAGGTGAAAAGTTACATAACTTGGGGAGCAACTCAGAAAACAAGTTGCTCCCCTGTAGGTGACTGAAGTTAACCAGATGACCTTCCTCATCTCCATGCATAGTCAGGAAACAAGAGTTGGCTGTTTGAGAAGGCAGCTCAGACCTGTTGCTGTGAGTGGACGAGTTTTGGCACTGAAGCGTGTTCAGGGCTGGGATAACAGCTCTGAGTGTGTGCATGTTACCGTGAGCCAAGGAGCTCCCTGTGACTACCTGTTTCTCCCTTGCTCTGTGTAAAATATGTTGGTCTCACCCTTACAGGTGTTCCAAGTGGCATAAAATTATGTAAGATCCTGCTTTAGGATTTAGGATGTTTCAGACCCCCCTTTCTGTTTTGTGGCGAGTAAAATCTTAAGTTCTGTAAATATGAATTAGTTAGGTTTTGACAACAATGTGCTTGAATTCACTTGCTAGGCCAAATATTTTAGTTTGTTTGTTTTTCACAAGAATTTTTAAAAAAAAATTTACAATCCTCTTATTCAAAAAGAAGGTTTTTTAGTGTGCTTGTATTTTCTCACATGGGACTTTTTATTTTGTCTCGTTCTCATTCTATGATCTGAGATACAGTTGGTGGGCAGGATGCCTTTAAAAAGTGCTTGTACTAATATAGTCCTGATGCCAATTGCTGCACTTTTTATTGGAGACTGTAGATACTAGCTTTGGATTTGAATTTCATCTGGAAGTAGATGTTGGGTGACAAGATTGTTCATGCTGCCTTCTGGAGAAACAGCACTGCACTTTATCCTTTCTTAGATGCATATAGAGCTAATGTGAAAAGGTTTGGGTTTTTTTTTATTTTGGGAAAAATTAAAATTACTCCTACTATTATCATACATTTAATTTAAAATATGAATCCAGAAAATTATTTGGTTTGTTTCCTTTTCAGTCTTTCTTTCCTTTTACTACAGTGAAAAGGATATGAAGAAAAAGTAATTCAGGTTTTGACAAAGTATCTTAAATCCCTGTTTGGTGAGAAAATTCAAACAAAAAGGATATTTGTATCTTTCAACAGCGTTTATTTAATTTTCACCCTATTCTGATGCTGACACAAGAAAAGGGGTGACATAAATAGTGAATACTTCAGTGTAGACAGCTTTCTGGCTCAGAAGCCATTTCCAGGACATGTCAAGCACAAAGAGCACTGTCGATGGCTTCTGGAGCCAGGCAGCTGTCTACACTAGGGCTCACTCTCCTGTTAATACCAGGCTAGTGGAATCAGTGCCTCTTCAGATTTTAATCAAACTACCTGAAATGTTGCTGAATACGGTGTGAGCTGGGGGACAGAAGGACTTAAATTGTTTTCAGCACTGTTCAGACGTGGTCACCGTTGACACCAGTCGTCAGCAGCCAGTACTTTTCCTAGAGTACGTGAGACCATAACATCCTCACAGCTTGAAAATCATTCATTCTCACAACACCCACACATTCTTTATGTGGCATGTTTTCTTGAGGAAAAAAAAAAAGCAATAGTCCAAATAAAACAATACTTGCATTAAAAAACATGGCTATTCACAGGGGTTGTAGAAATGTAACCATTTGTAAATTGGTTATAAAGATTAAAAAACTTAAAGAGACAGATGCAGTCTGTGGTTGTTAGATATGTGGATTTCTCTCTCCCTCTCAGAGAAAAGAAAACATTTATGTTCAGCTTAAAAATTGTTTTTGGAACTAAGCTGCAATTGTGCATATTCATTGAAAGAGAATGGAAAGAGAGTGGAATAGTGGTCTGTCACCCGAGACCCCCAAATATAAATGAACGACTCTTAGAAAGAAAGCATAGCTATCCATCCTACTATCCATCACTGAGGTGTTAAGGTTAAAATGTATCCCCCTCGGTACCATGTCTAGTATTTGTGTAATGTGAGGAAAGTGTAGAGCTAGACCATAACCTGATTCTCCGGTACTTACCCACACAAAGCTTTTCAACACCCTGGATATGTGCCAGCAGTAGAAACCAGGGCTGTTTCTAGCTGAACAAGGCATATTGGGTGACATAGGCAGAACCCCACACGTGGGTATATGGGCTGTTCTTGTCTGGGGATCATTCCTGCTTCAGAGCTACTACACCCTGTGGGTTTTGCCCAGCACTAAGTTCTCTGAGCAGATGCCAAGCTCCTGCACCTACACCCTCTGGTCTGTGTGAGCATATCCCCCTCAGAGGGAGGTAGGGCTGCCAGCCATCTAGCTCATGGATCTCACAGAGTGACAGTGACAGCAGGGGCAGTAACCCTGAAGATGGACTTGGCAGCCTTGTCATTTCAGGGGATCTTGAAGGCTGTGGAAGAGCAAAAGGGATCTTCAGAGAAGTCTTTGCATGCAAGGTTGTGGCTTCTGTTTGCACAGGATAAAGGCCATGCAAGTTTAATGTGAAACACTCCAGTAATGATTTGAAGAATTCATAGTCAATGTAATATGAGGGCATTGTGGGAGGGGATAGTGCGGAATGGTGGGNAAAGAAAGAAAGAAAGAAAATAATTTCTGACTGAGTTAATAGTGAGAAAATTTACAGCTGGTCAAAATTCCACAGGTTTGCCTCCAATGTTGATGAATGTGTTAAAACTGGTGGGAGCCACAACCACAGTTTTCATTAAACCTATCAAAAAAGCTAAGCAAAATGGTGGTAAAAATAGCTACATTCATAGACATCTTGTCTACCCTGTGGTTCCCACCAGTGGGAATTTTTTTCTTATTTGCACACTTCCGCAAATCAAGTGTATAGCATGGACATGAGGTATTTTACAACCAAGTTAGAAGGGCCAACCACTTCTTAGAATGGTATGTTTCCAGAGTTTAGACAAGGCTTAAGGAATTGAACTAGCAATGAAAAGGAATCCCTGGTTGATCATAACACTTCTGAAATGGTACCTAAGAGTTTTGTCTGGTCTGCTGTATTCCTTGCTTTTATTTCCAGCTTGTTCAATGGAACCTCTGACTGCAAGAGATTGATCCATTTTTGTGTATGTGATCCAACTTAGAGTAACTCAGTTGGGAGTTTTACCTGAGTAAAACCTGCAGGAACATGGTTTAGCCTTACAATAGTGTCAGTTCCAAAATCCATCACATTTAAAAATCAGGAAGATTTAAAATGCATAGATATCCTAATTTTCATACCACTCTGGGAAGATCTTGGCCACTAAATATACAGAAATTTGGAGTGACTATAGGTCAGGAAGTTTGATGATTAGTGGTCAAGAAACAAAATACCTTCCTTGTCTTACACCCTTACCTAAATTTCTTCAAGGAAAATGAGCAGCTCTATTTGCCTAATTAGCACTCACACAAAGGGAAAATGCTATTCAGCTGTTCAGATGAAATTAATAACTTCTTGGCCAGCCCATAAAACATTTATTCCGATTGCTCCAATTTCTAAGAAACAGAAGCTGAAACTTTCTGTTTTAAAACAACGAGAAAGGATGTTGTGAACAAATTTTCCCACCAAGTTGTGCAGAGTCTTCAATAAGTTAGTGTATCTTGTATGTTTATATACTGTACTGAACTATTTTTCCCCTGGCATCCCCTTCAAATGTCAGGTTAGTTCTGTGCTGTGTAACTACAGGAAAGAAAGGATTAGGAAGCAAAATCAGTCCACAAAAAAAAAGCTGTTTACCTTTACTTGCATGTGAAGTTCATTTGCTCCAAGCATTAGAAACAAATATCATATCTCGTCTGCCCAAGACCTGTTTGGATCCCCCCAACAAAGTGAAGAACTTTGAGTTTTCAGAAGAATGTTGCTCCATTCAAAAGGAGATGGTTTCTCACTGGAGGCTTAGACAGATATTCCTGTTGTCTTGGTTTATTTTTCTCATAAAAACAACAACCTGGATCAATGTTACTTTGGGAAACTAAGAATTTAATGAAGATGGAAAATGCAGCCAAGTCTCATGACAAAACTCTCATCTTGAAGTCAGAGTGCAAAGGAGGTTTTTGAGGACAGTGTTAGGAGCTGCAGTAGTTACTACTACCCTGACAATATGCATATATTCCTTACAGATATCCTCCATTCATCCCTCTTTCATTCACTGGGCTCTTCCAAGTTGTGACAACTATCAGGCTCCAAACCTCTGGCCTGGGTGAGAGGAATAAGATCTTTACAACTTCCTCTGTCTCTGGGGAGTCCTTAGTGGAGGTGAAGCGAGAGCAGCTCATGTGAGATCAGAGTAGAAAGGTACAGTGGCACAGGTGGTGGAAACCTGTGAGCTCCACCAACTTCAGTAGGGCAGCACACATTAATACAAGCGGGCAATGAGTCCTCAGCAGTACTCTTGTCATTCTATGCTGTCCACCACATAGGTTGTCACCCTGCTCCTACTGCCTCCTAAACAGAACTCATCTGCCAGTTGAATACACAGGGCTTTTTTCCCCTTTAAAATCCTGGTTTCTCTCCTCACTTCAGAGCAGTAATAACTTCAAAGGATTTACACAAGAGACACCAATGATAGGCTTTGGTTGAAGATGCTGACTTCAGCAAAGACACTGAAGGTCTTAGGGCTTAAGTTCTCTGTGCTAATATATTAATGATAATTCAATATTTACAGCATGAAAGCTTGAGCTTCTTTTTTTTTAAGGAAAACAACCCATATTGTGCAGCAAAGGCTAACATCAAAATTTTTCAAGGCTGATTGCAGTTATACGTTACCAGTATGACTGTAAATTTAAGGGGGTTTTGGGTAATATTTTATCACTGGTAGGAGAAAGGGCCAAGAACTGCTTGCTTTATCGCAGCCAATATCCTTCTTAAAGTTGGAAGAACTATTCATCTGAGCCTTGGAAAAAGCTTTGTTCCCTAGATATGAAATCTTACAGATCAGTAAAACTCCAAGGGTTGCTAGTAGGCAAAACAGCTCCTTGGTAAAACCGTGTGCCTGCAAGTATGTTTGAGCTACCCGAGCACTCCAGAAAATGTGCATTGAGAAGCCTTGCAGTGGAAATGCTGCCTGCCCCCCTCAGAGGCAGTGTGGCACAGAGGCACCAGTATCCTTCTAGTACATCATTCTCAGCTGCAGTGCAGCAACTGTAGAGGAAAAAATTTATTTCCTGTCCCCTTGTCTGACAGACTTCCAGTCACAGCTGCCAGCAACAGCTGAAGTGTTATGGCAATTTCAGATTTCAGTATCAGTGAGTGTCAGTTGGCATGAGCTCACATAGTCACCTATCATCACCACATCGCCCCCTTCGTAGGTTAATAAAAAGCAAAGACTTGACAAGTGAGGAAGGATGCTCCAGAAATGAGAGAGCTGGAGAAGCCCTCTGCTTCATTACTATTTATCTGAGTGACTTTGCCTTACCACAGAGCAGTGGAGCAATATTCTCAGCATGATTTCAGTGTTGTGGTGCCCAAGAGAGCAAGGTAAAAAAACTAGGTTATTTAAAGGAGTGGTATCCATTGCAGCCTGGACAAGCATTTGATGTCCAGATAGTGAATGATAGTTTTATACACAGAGGGTCTCCACCTGAAAGTCAGGCATCCCAGAGCATCAGGAGTTAGTCCTGTGCACATAAAAACCCTCTATGACTAAAAACCTGTTTCCCTTGCCTAAATGTACCAGGGGAGAGGCCACCTGAGACTGTACATTTCTACAAAAGGGCAGTTGCAGTACTAGCTTGAGTGTCTCAGCGAAGTACCTAAAATAGGTGAAATAAATTTAGACCTTAGTGAGCGTAGACAGATCTCCCTCACTTACTGTTTTTTGCTAATATTTAAAATATAGCGAATAAAACTTTGCCACCTTGAAGGGGAGTTATGTGTATACCTACAAGAAGGATGGTGACATGCTTAGAGATTGCAGTATTAGAGACCACAGGAGCACTTTAAAATCAGGAATACAATTAAGTGGGTACTTATCTTTACTTAGCTGTGTTGCCATCAGCAGCAAAGCAGAAGATAGTGATTAGTTCCCTCTTCATTCTTAATCTACATTTTAATTCAAGCTCGAGTTTTGCTGGGTTTTTTTTTTTCTTTTTTCCTGACAGTCAGTTTTCTTCTCTTTTCTTTCAAAGCTTCCTTAAGACAATGGAAATGTCACAGATCACACTGGGTGGAATTCAAATTGAGGTCTCTGAGATGCTACAAACGACATTTAAACTTTGATCATCAGCTTGTCCAACTTCTGTTATTCTTGATTTCATTGTGGGTGAAAGGAAAGTAGTCTGAGCAAAAAGTGCTTTGTGCAAAATATTTCACAAAATCCCATGAACAATTAAATAATGTATTTTCCTATGTTAACTCTCTTCTGGACCAGGAAATGACTGCTTTGCAAACGGGTATTTCCAATATTTGGGAGGAAGCATCTCTTTGCAAAAGTATCATGTTAGAGTTCCATGTTTGGGAACTATTTACTAGTCATAGTTTAATAATTCATTAAAAATCATATTTGCTGAATATAGCTGTCCATTCATGCACTCTTTCTGCACAAACTGATTTTGTCAAATATATTCATTATTTTAAAAAAGCATTCATTATTCTGTAAGGTCTTAAACAGCATGTAGATTATGCACTGTTCATCGCTACCAAAGTCTCAATATATTTTGAGGTGTGAAATTATGTGATATACATTCCTGTGTCCTGGCTAGAGGAGAATCAGCTTATTTAAGCAAATGCTTGCAATTGCCAGTTTCTCTCTCCTTCTGTAAATATTCTGTCATCCATCTGTCTATATATTTGCTATGAAACCACCTAAAATAAGTACAAAAAGGCATGTACTTACTTGAACCCTTCCCAGCACAGAAGACTACAATTTTTTTGTTTACTGCAGAACTGAACTAAGGATCATTACATTAAGGTTTTATAAAGAAGGATAGCGTCTAGTTAACATAAGTCAGAGAGTGAACAGAAAATGCTGTCTGCACCTGATTATGAATTTCACTATGGAGAGGAAAAAGAAGCAGAAAGCTTTTTCTTTATTTTCACCTGTACATTTTGTGGTCTTGTCAAGATTTACTTCCAGCTCTAGCAAAATGAATTATAATCCCACTTCACCCTTGTACAATTTGATATACAGCTTTAAAACGTTGGCCCTAGCCTCTTACAAAAGTATGAAGGAAATAATTTTCCAACATGACATTCCGCAGTGTTCATATAACCATCCAAAATCCAAATTTCTGAAAAAGGCTCTAAATGTGTATGTCCAAGGTTTCCTTAGCATAAGAATCTTTAAACTATGCATAATATTAAAATTTTAAAGGATGTTCCATTACTTACATGCCAATATTGACAAATGCACCAATGAGCTTTTCTGAAATTGAAATTAACTTCAAGACACTCACAATGTAAGATGTTACCTGGGGAAATCTTACTGAAGTGAAGATGACATGATAATGCCCTCTTTTCAGTAAGTGAAATTACATGTCATTAGAAAAATACATGCTTTTGTGTTGAGCAGCTTTCTGATGTTATGTATAAAATACACAAATCTACTTTTTGCTCACTTAAAGAGAACAGATAATTCTTCTTCTTGGCTCATTTGTATACCATGAATCATATTGTATTTGCTATACAGAGTTACAGTTCAGGGAAGGGGCAGATAGCAAGACAAGAAGAGTAGGAAACGATCCAAATAATCATTAGTTAGTCCCTGGGTGGAAAACTCAGAAATAGAAAAAAAGATCACTTGCATAAGCTAAAAACTGTTGACTACATCGTGCCAGAGAACTCCAGCTATTTCATGGAAAGCTAGCAGACCCTGTGGACATTACAGCTATCAGCACTTACGATTGCATTGTTTGCAAGCTGTGAACCACCTACAATTCTACAGAAAACTAGTAATGGTAAGCTAGTACATGTATCATATAGCCCAGCTGTACTTATCTCTTTAAGTCCCACTTTTCTAGAGGAAAAATATAAAAAAATATACCTGCTCCAAGTGTTCCTGACCCACAAGAGCCTAGGACACAATAAAAGGGAGCCGTCCTCACCTTCAGGGATGAGTTGTAGGTAAAGTCAATAGAAAAGGCCATGGCTAAACATTCCTTGGCATTCTTTTCGGTGTATGCTATTGGCAAACTTAAAACACCTGTACCTAAACTGTTCTCATGAGTCTGCCTATTTCTGAAACCACTGTTGAGATGCAACATTCCCAGTTTTGAGTACATGACTGAGTAGCGTTACTGAGTAGTGTTAAGTAGCAAGATTTAGAGCTTGGATACAATTAACCAAGGACAAAATGAAGAACCATAAGCCCCAAAACTGCTGAACAGCTGAGCAAATGAAATCTGTGTCTACAAGGAGATTCACTTGTTGTGCTCTTGCAGCAGTGGTGAAGAAGATTTTTATGAACTGGATAACAAGAGAAATGCTTTTTCCGGCTAAAGACAGATAAGAGAATTCTAGGCTCAAATCAGCTAAAATCTTGCTCAACTAAAAAAATTTAAAGAGGAGCTGCATGCCATCAAAAAGAAAGATGTTAAAAAGTGCTGAAAGGAGAAAGCTGCTATAGGGCAGCACTTGTTCACAAGCAGAGGAGCCTGATGCTCTCTCTGCTGAGGAGAAATGCACTGCAAACTGGAGCATGGAGGGTTTAGCAAGCCCTGAACCCACAGCTGCTAGAAGCTTGTATGGGCCAGGCCTCCTGATGACCCACCTAAAAGGAACTAATAATTTTGCAATATGTGAAAAGAAAAACTGGGTTATTAAAGGGTTTTTTAGTTTTGGAGGGAAATGCTGAAGGATACATGTACTCAGTAATAAAGAAATGTTAAAGTTAACAAAATATATTGATGGTAATGATCTGTCACAAACATTGCAACAACATAAAGTCACTGCATGTTAAGCTTCGTTGTGATGGCTAAAGGTGAAATAAACACTAAGATGGAAGGTGATAGTCATCTAGGTATATGATAAAGGTTAGCTTCTTAAATCTAGCAAAGACTATAAATAATCTTATTATATTCATAAAAATTATGAGAGAAAAGTGCATAAGTTATGTAAATGAAAATTCAGTTTTTCATAAACAGTTTATTAGTCCACCAGAAAACTTGTATTCCCTCTTCAAGACACAGTTGAATTCTGTGCAAAAATTCATTCTGATCCACAAATGGCAGTAATTTTACTCAACATTTATACACAAATGCAGATAACATATACAGTACATATATATGGGTTTAATTACTCTGTGTTATGTATGAAATATGTGTTTTCTGTCAAAGCATATTGTATTTGTGGCATAAGTTCACGCACATGGGGAGTAACAGCAAGAATTTCTTCTGAGGGCTAATCAGTTTAAAATAAGAAGGGAGCAGAGAGACACATTTATGCCAAGAAGGCTTCAATGAGATATATTTCTGTCAGCTTGTTTCCCCTTTGCCTTCAAACCACTCTGTAATGCAAAGCTGTCTTGAATTCAGTGGTGCTTTGGCTTTTTTACTCACAGGTGATTTTGTGAAAAAACTGGGGAAATATCAGTGGTGAAACAGTTATTGGATGGGGAAGTTTTTTGCAAAAGTAATTATAAACTACCTACTGATCCATTTTTTTATTAACTTCAGTAAAAGAATTGCAAATGCATTCATGGAGTCTTCAGATTAAGCCATCTGGAAAGGAACACAACATGTTGGAGGTTGCAGTTAAATTTTAAGATTGATAAAGTGAAGAAGTGTTCAGGAAAAAAAATTAGTGCATGATTCAGTAAAGAATACTGCAGATTTCTACCCTGCATGAAAATAATCAAGTAGTAGATGGAGAATGATCTGTGATTTTAATGTATTACAAAATGGCAAAAAGTCAAATTTTAGAAACAAACTCTTAATAAATTTGTGTGAGCATTAAGAAAGCTCCTTATTACTTGAGTGATCAGATTCTAAAGCAGTCTTCTAGATGGAATGATATAAAAAATAACCTTGTGTTACTCATTTAACTTGTGTCAGTTGACTCAATATTTAAATGGAGATAGCAATATTAATTTAGCTCTTCAGAATATCAAATGGCTTGCTTATATAAATCTTTTAACACAACTTGATCAAGAATATTTCTAAGTATTCTGACCTACAATATGATGTGATACACAGATATCTATACATGTATGTTGGTGTGATCACCTCTCATAACCCTCAGAAATGTGGCACAGCTCACTCCTGATATGCTGAGTACACTCCTTGTCTTAGTGGATGTTTTAGGTTTCTTCTGAAACATAGATTCTGTCTTATTGCAGTTTTTTACTTGCTGCACCTTTTTCCTTCATTACAAAGAGTTAGAGATTGCAGTTTCTTTATTGTGTGCTATGTATTTTGTCTGAGGCACTGGGTCTGATTTTGACATCTCTTCCACTTCGGAGTGATCTCTCAACTAAACTATAAACAGGGCTTTAAATCTGAATGTTTGAATTAGCCACAGGGATTTTAAATAGACTTTTTGACCTACGACTGTAAAATTCTATGTATTGTTATACACCTCTCTGTGGGACCGTTTGATCACTTTATTATTTATAGATTAAAGAACATTGTTGCTAATTAATACTGTTCTAATTGTTGGCAGTGTATACGTGCTTGCTTTGATGTTTTTTTGATCCTGTATTTTGGGGATTTCACTTACTACTTTTTTTTGGATGATTTGGGATTTTGGAACCTGCATTTTCAAGCCCTTGTTTCATTTTCTTATTATGAGGTCTTCTCTATTCTAACTTCTTTGCTTCTCATCATGTAATTCCTTTTTCTTTTTAATCAACTCTTATGAAATGGGGCAGCCCCAATTAATTCCTCAACACTACACAAGTAGATTCATTTTTCATTGTCTTCTGAAAAAAAAATTACTAGTACAAAGGTTAATATTTAGTTACCTATATGGCATTAGCCTTATATTGTAGCTTGTTAAGAGGAATGCAGTTAATGCAATACAGTGATTTCAGGCTAATCGAAAAGGGCAAGCTAGAAGTCTGCTAACATTTAAGTTCGTTCCTCTGATGAAGTATTTCTCCCACAATCTCTTGGATGCACACTTTTCAGAGCGAGTAAAGTCACATCATGGGAATTTCTCTCTCACGGTCTGCCAGATGAGCATTTGAGTACATAAGGTCAGACTGCATGGTTGAATCCGTTTCTGCTGGTCTTAAAGTCTGTGAATGATTCAATCAAAAATCCCAGGTTTTGAATGCATTGAATTGAAGTCTTTGCATTTAGCATATTACTAAGAAGTTACTAAAATATATAGTTATTACACATATCTTTGCATGACTATTTAGACCCATTAAGTAATGTGTTTTATTAATTAAATATGACCAACATGAGCTAATTGAAATGTTGTTTGTTTTGTTTCTTTTTTTTTCTTTAATGATCAGCAGAAATTAAACCTTTTCAACAGAAAAAAAGCCTTACATCTGGTTTTGTGATAAAATTCTACACCTACCATCCAACACCAGAATTCATATGGACCACAAATGCTCTTAATTTTTGCAGATAGAGTGATGCTACGCTTTTAAAAGTACAAAAAATAATTGTACATAATGTCTCAAACAAGAATATTATAAGGCATTAGGCAGACAACTACAGTTAAGTTATAATTAGTTCCATTGTGAGTTTCAGCTTCAAAGAAACCCAAAACTTCTAAGAAAAAATTCAGCTGACTCCACCAAGCTTTGCCTGTATGCTATGGCCTAGATCCACTAAAAGAATTAGGAGCCTAACAGCCATTGTAAACATCTAAGTCCAAAATGTAGATCTTCAAACCCCCAGCTGAGCTGCTGCCTCACCCCGAGGGAAGATGGTTGTCTTCCCATGGCACCTAAGTTTCTGCTAATAATGTTCTCTAGATATGTTAGACCACATATGGAAAGACAGGTAGGTGTCACTAGCAGGAATTAGGAAAAAATGTTTATTTCTCTACACCAGACTGTAACCCCAAGAAGGTCCATTAAGCTGCCACCTGACCTGCCAGGCACTGGTCACACTTTTTCCCTTAAAGTTTCTGCAGGAAACAAAACTTCTGTCTGTACAAGTGTCCTGATGTGACTCGGTTTTGATCTTTGTCTTGCCTCTTGGTTATGCATAGCCAGCATCCAAAAACTTGTTTTTCTCTAGTTAAATTTTCTGAGGATATGTTTGCACTGCTAGCTAAGAGGTAGAAATAACAACTTTGTGCATAGCCCACATTGTTTTACTGTCAGCATGATCTCTGGCTCTGTTTTGGACCACTCCTAGTACCTTCCCACCAGCCCACGTCTGCCTGTGGTTCTGGGGTCAGCCTATACATGCCCAAACAGCAGAGCAGGCAGCACTTCACCAGGCCAAGGAGAGAGTGGAAAGCTGAGACAAAATGCTTTCAGTGGCATCTTATGGGGCTACCTACGCAACACACTGAATTTCATGGAAAACTTTGCCAGGTCCTATCTCATCTCACCCTGCACACAGAGTTGGGGGAGTTAACTCAGTCCTGGGGGTCCCATCAAAGAGAAGAGGCACAGAATGTTAGATGAAGGTCCATCCAGCTACAGGAGATTTGCCATTTGACCAAATGAAAATTTTGTACTCTCTCACACATCTCATCCCTTTAAACTCAGCTCAGTTTCTACCAGGACTAAAATTCAAGTCAGGGACAATCTGAAAAACTTTACAGTCTCTAACACAAGGCAGACTGCAGGTGGGTTTGACATTTACTTCCTTTGCACAGACCTGCAGATCACAGAATCATGGAATATTCTGTGTTGGAATAGCTCCACAAGGATCATGGAGTCCAGTTCTTAGGTGAGTTGTCCATATGGGGATAAATTCCATGACCTTGGCATTATTAACACCATGTTCCATTTACAGAAGCAGTGAAAGTGGTGAAAGGTAGAGAAGCCATGTGCAAAGGGTGAAGTCTTAATCTCTTAAAATAAAATGTAGAAACTGCCCAGAAAGACCCACAATCATTTGCATAACCCCCATTTTCATAAGCCTTCCTCATCCACATCCAGCCTTCATGATGCCAGCCTGCTTCCTGCCTTTTCATTCTAGAAAATTGTGCTCAACTTTTTTTCCCAGGAATTTTTGTGGGGTGCATCTACTCAGACTTAAATTACCAGAAGAGTCTTTAAAGTATCCCTCCATTTGATTTAGTCCATGAGGAAAACACAAGAACTTTTAATTTCTGTGGGAAGTGGAAGTGTAGAACACAGTAAAGAGAAGAGTCCCATGACAATGAACAGCATTAATGATTAATGTTTTTGCCTGCAAAAAATTCTGTCTAATTTCTATTCCTTTAAGTCTAGAAAGTCAGTTTGAATGAAATACTTTAATTTTATTTTTGGTGTAGGAGAAAACGGCTTGCTTATCTTTTAGAGGGGAATTCTGATAGTGGGTTGTGCTCTAGCAGAAATGGAATTTAACTTTTTTTCCATATTACACATTAACTTACTGACACCAGCAGTTCCTCCAAAAAATGGCAAAAGTTTGATCCTTTTCCCAGGCGCCAGAGTTAATAAATGGAGGGACTCTGGCTGAACTCTAGTCCCGTTGAAGTTTGTAAGAAAACTGTTAGAGGTTAATAAGAGCAAAGCTAGGCCAGTGTGGAAGGCACTTGCAGTTCTCCTATTACTTACACAATATTCTCATTTAGTTGATTTTGCTTATAAAAATGGAAAATTATTTTATTATTTTAAACTTTCAGAAATAAAGCTCCAGTTTCCAATACAGTAAAAATCATACACCACTGCTTCATGTCTTCTGCTTACATAAGACTCCTTCTCATATTTATAGTCTTGTTATAATTTGGAGAATTCTCAGAATGGCTTAAATTAAAATCTTTCACATTTTAATTTTTTTAAGTAAAGAGGAATGCACAGGCTTTTCTAGGCTAAACCTTGTAACTAATAAAACATCAAAGAAAGATGATGAAAGAGATACAAAGATAGTATATGTAAATGCTACCAAGTGATCGTAGGTTATAAGAGGAATTTAGTATAGCAAAGATTTGGAATTGCCAATTGAGATTTAAAAAAATGAACGACTAAAATCTTACCTCTAGATTCACTAAGGAGCTTTAACTATCTATTTCCCTCTAGAACCCTTGGAAATTGCCTAAGAACACCTCTGCTTTGCTTTCCAAATTTAGGGTTGGTGTGCACTCCCTGCACAACGTACACCAAAGGTGGCCTGACTCGCCTCTCTGGTGTGTTCCTGCCACTGCCATGTCCCCAAAAAGCTGTCTCCAGTGGCACTGTATGAAGCTCATGCTCAGCCAGGGTAGCTGGATACCAAGAGCTACCATGTTTCTGGAGTTCTCCACCTGCCCCTGAGCTCTTGGGGAAAATCAGCAGAAATCTGCTGAGGGTAAACTGAGTAACTTCCAGCTCTGCTGTGTGACTACTGATCCAAGTCCTCCACTGTTAGGCAGTCATCAATCATTTTTCCACCTTACTTATGGCCAAATTCCATTCTCAGACGTGCATTCGCAAATCCTGTTGACGTCAGTGGTTAGCGGTTTACCAAAGGAGAACAATTTAACTCTTCATATCATTTTCTCCACTTTCTGGAGATACTTTTTGCCTTTCCTGAGGCAATAATTTTCCCTTATATTTATATTTAAATTTAAATGTCATAAAATGTTAGAAAGGGTGACATTGCCACTGTCTTATATCACCTCATTGAGCTGATAAAAAATTTCTAAAACTGATGGTGACCCCTTTGCATTCCTGTTTTGATTGGTAAGATACCCTTCTAGGAAATGGGCTACAGTGGCAAACTTAGATTTACAGAAACTTTATGGTAAAAATATCTCATGTCTTAGGAATTGCTTAAAGAACCAGGGAAAAAGGTCTGTATAAAAGAAAAACAAAAACAAAAACAAAAACAAAAAAAAAAAAAAAATCAGCATTTCAGGGTAACTTGTCATGAGATTTCAAGTCTTCCAAAAGGCCATGTCATTAGGGACTAAACTCTTTTTAAAAAATACAACCTAATTTTGTGTGTGTCTGATATGGGCTAAGGACTAAATGAGCTTCCTGAGAATTCAGTTCTTTGTTGTATTTTTGATGTATTTTTGAGGGCTAGGATGAGCCCTTGTGAGCCCAGTATAGAGACAAATTTATTGTAGTCCTGAGAATCACGATTTTGTTTTGTTGGAGTCTTTCTTCTCAAGCTAGAAATGAAAATGTTCTTTATTTTCAAATGTGGGAAGTATCCTGGCTAGCTTTAAAGTTTACTCTCAACAGTGCAATTTATTGCTGATTGAACAATTTGAAATAAAGTTTGAAACTTACTCGGAGATGTGGCTGAAGTGGGAAGATGTTAATCTTCAGTCCTCAGCTATTCCTACCAAATAACATTACTAGCTGTTAAAATATAGTCCTGCAGAATTGGTGCACCAGGACAAGTCAGTCTTTCCCTAGGATGTTCTTACATAATCTCAGAGGTCATAGAGTGTTTCGTGGGGTGTCATCAGTCTCTGGGAGGAAGAAAAGAAAGTGAAGAAAAGGAAAAGAAAAATAAGGATTTGGTCATTCACAGCTCTCTTCAAGAATCTAGATTTCTTATTTTACAGCATAACTTTCAATTAGCTGGATCTGATTCGGGGCCAACTGCTGAATCCTCACACTGCAGGCTGCAGCTCAGCTGCACAGTAGTATCTTTACATCTGTGCCAGCTAGGGTTATTACTGAGTTTTATAACTTCTGCTATAAATAAAGTCTTGTCATCTAAGCATTCAATTTAAATACCTCTCAGTTTATTTTTGAACACTGGAAGTTAATAATAAATATCATCTTTGTTTTCTAATTTTTTTACTGAGTTGATTTAAATGCTCTTGACAGCTCCAATCCAATCCTCCCATCCAAGCTGACAAGCATGACATGCATCTCTGCATACAAGCTCTCAATTATGCATAATCCAATGTTTTCTAGGGTTTTAATTGAATCACTAGTCTCAAACTTGTTATTTTTAATTTACAACATTTGATTTCTGACACCGGCCCCTCTATGTCATAAATTATGCAAGCAAGAGCCTTAGTTGTGTGGGTGATTAAAAAAAACTAATTAGGCATGATTAAAAAAAAATAAAACAGAGACCACTTAAATATGTGCATGTTACCATGTAAGAGAGGCTTATTTCACTGGAAATGCCTGGGTGATTTTTTTTTTAAGAGATTATGTTCAGTTCAGTACAATTTGATTGATTTTGACAGAAATGAAAGAAAATGTAGGATTTTTTCTTCCTGCATATATACCAGAAATTGCATTACATGCCCGTTGATGTGAATTTCTCCCACAGCTCATTGAATGTAATTTTGTTAAGTGGGCAGGAAAATGAATATGAAGAAAACTGAATAGAATCCAACATTTTCCTTGGCACCAGTAGCAAAGTGAGACATGGCATATATAGATATAAATATATGTGTATATATACATGAGGTACAATTAGAGGTATTAACCTTTTATGCCTTAGCTAAGAGCAGCAAAAAGGAAAATTTGCAGAATGGTAAACACCACTAAAAGACAGATAGCAGAGGAATGATGTGCCTGCAAAGGCTATAGAACTATAGCAGCAAATTAAAGGAAAATAATTATTTTCTCTTAAATGAATTAAAGAAGTTACAATGTACTTGCTACGTGAACTTGTAGATGTTTATCATTATTTTTCACTAACAGCTTAAATCTGGCTATTTCAAATACACTGTGTCAAAAAGAGCAGGATCTCCACACTTTTTAACATGTTCTTATCCCAGCAATCTGGGGAAAAAGAGGAAGAACCATTGCTTCCCTCCAGCTGTGCTACATGATCTCTGTGCTCTGAGCCTCGAGTCTGTGCACAATGGACATACACAGGACAGCTGCTTTATCACCCTAATTCAAGCTGTGGTGATAATATCAATGAGCTAAGCAGTTGCTTCATCAGAAGCTTCCAGTTCAGGGAAGAATTTAAGCTTATACTCAATGTTGAACCAGTGCATAGCTCCCAAAATGCTGCTCTTCCACTCACATGTAGTCGTATGCTTAAACAGTTTGCTGGATTAGGACCAAGGACTCAGATGGAGGTGCCTGAGGAGGAAGCTGGCAGATTTGTTAGTGCTAACACCCTTAACAGCTTTAAAAATTCATGGTGCTGGTAGAAAATCCAGGATGATCAGTTGATCCTCTGCAAAACTCACTGTGAATTCTGGATTTGAGATGACATTTCACCTGCATCCAGGCAGGAGATATTTCACAGGAACAGGGGACTTTTCAACTACTGATGTCCCCAGAAATGTTTCACTGAAAAGCTCTTCTCTTTTCCCCATGAGGAGGCCCCATCAGAAATGGGACAGGGATATTGGAAAAGTCTGAGGGGAGACCAAAATGCAGGGCTGAGCCCTCAGTATTTTTCTACAGTGGGCAAAGCTACAAAAGCAAGAGAATAATCCACCCTTCCAGTTCAGCCATCCTGGGGTGCCAATGTGGGACAGAAGTGGAATGTGACAAGGAGTTGAGGAGCATCATGATTCTTGGCACATCATCTGTATGAATGTCCTCAGCTGCTGACTGTTGCTTGGAATGGTTAGGGGAGACACTGTAATTCAAAGCTTGTTGAATTTTACAAAAATTCAAGATGTTCGTTAATAAGCTATAAAGAAAAACTTAAATGATTGTCTTTATAATTAAATTGATACCCAAACAACTTTTTTTTAGACCAAGAAATATGAGTGCTTGGACATGAAAGAAAAGAGGTCTGAACTCTCTTCAAAGTGATCCTTTTGTAAGTCCTGAGAAAAATTTGGAATGTGCACTGGCAATAGACTCAGAGATAAACTGGGAACAGGATGATATCATGCTCAAACGTTCTGTCTTCTCCTACCTGAAGGCCTGTCTGAACTGGCCAGAGATCTGTTTTAAAATTTGGAAAGTGCTTCATATTCCTAAAGAGAAACCAGTCGGAAAATCTAAGGCTTATCTGCAATTTCAAATGTTAGAAAATATACCAACCTACAAGTATTGAAGGTAGAATGGATACCCTATAATTGTATTCACATGTTTTCATATTTATCTTCTAAGTCTGGATTATGTTCAGTTACTACACATATTCTTAAAAGCTCTACTAGAAATGCTCAATGCTTTTGCAAATCCAAATTCTGTTTAGAGGGGATCTTCTAACATAAATAAATCTAACCAAAACATTTATTTTTTACCAACAAAATCTAAGGTTTCCCTCAAAAGAGAGAGGGTATTTTGCAGAAGATATAATTAAAGATGAAACCACAAATTTGCAAAAAGCTCTTCAACCATTGTGGTCAAAGTGGTTATAAATCTCCTAAGGTCTGTACTACAGCTGGCCTTTGTATTAGTGCACAGGGATAAGTGGAATAGGCAAGGGAAAAATGGCTTCCTTCTCTTGGGTAACTTGCTCTCAAAGACTTAACAAAACAAAAACAAAACAGTAGAAGTGCTATAAAAATAATGGAGTTTGTGGAGAATTTGACAGTGGCCATAATTTTTTTTACAACCGCCTTCAGCCAGAAAGCTGCTAAAATAAAACTTAAAACAAACCAAGGCTCAAGACTGGATCAGCTAGAAAGCATTAATATAATAGGCAAACTCACATCATTCAAAGTTCTTAAGAAATCTGTCATGTATTTTAAACTTTAAACTAGATAGGTTTGTAATTGCAAAGAGTCTTTCTTAGTTAAATTCTTGTAATAATTAGAAACCTTTCTTTAATTTCTCTGTGGACACTCTCTAAACAAATGTTCTGTTTCCTACTTTGTCGTTCAGCATAAATAACTCTCTTGTCGTTACTGTTTGGATATACTTTAGGATAGCTGTCCTATTTTCTCACAGTTTCGCTTTTGCCAAATTTAGTTAGTCTGTTTCTCCTTCTTTGGCTGGAAAAAAAATATTCAAATTACCTAACCTACATCATCTCTGTCCTCTTTTATATGTCCTAATATAATTTCATATATGTACAAATAACTGTCTGCACATATATAGGTGGTGAGAGGCTGGACATGACCCAGCAATGTGCACTCACAGCCCAGAAAGCCAATTGTGTCCTGGCCTGCATCAAAATCAGTGTGGGCAGCAGGGCAGGGAGGAAGATTTTGCCCCTCTACTCTGCTCTGATGAGAATGCACCTGAAGTGCTGCATCCAGCTCTGGCAACCTCAGCAAGGAAAGACATGGACCTGTTGGAGGAGGAGGCCACAAAGATGATTAGCAGGATGCAGCATCCCTCCTATGAGGAAAGGCTGAGAGAATTGGAATTGTTCAGCCTGTAAGAGTGGATGCTGCTGGGTGACCTAATTGTGGCCCTTCAGTACCTGAAAGGAGCCTAAAAGAAAGATGGAGAGAGACTTTTTAGAAAGGAATATAGAGAGAGGACAAAGGGGAATGGCTTCAAACTGAGAGTAGATTCGGGTTAGATATTAGGAAGAAATTCTTTACTGTGAGGATGGTGAGGTACTGGAAGAGGCTGCCTGTAGAAGTGGTGTTTGCCCCATTGCTGGAAGCTACACTGGATGTTGTTTTGAGCAACCTGGTCTAGTGCAACATCTCCCTTCCCATGGCAGGGAGGCTGAAATTATATCATCTTTAAGGTCCCTTCCAACTCAAGCCATTCTATCATTCTGTGATAACTAAAGGCCTTTTTCTTTTCCTTTCATACCTCCTTTTTTCTAGTTCCACTCAATCTGATAATTTTTATTTAATCTCTTTTACCACAATTGATCTCAATTTAATTGAGGTGTCTAAAGTGTCATTTAATACATCTGAACTAGGTATCTTAAACTGTTTTGGTTTTTTTTTAGTAATGTGGTTGTTCTGACTTCTCCCATACTTTTAGTAAGTAAAAGAGATGTATAACAAAAAAAATGTTTGTTTCTCTCTTACTATAAAAAGAGTATAGTTTGTCTTGGCCCAGAATAAACGCACATTGTAGGCATATCTGTTTGGCTAGAAACATCCAACCCAATAACATCCTGGCCTTTTAGTCACAGCTTTCTTCAGAAAAAATGCTTTGGGAGTCTTCTTAAACTCTCCACTTACTCCCAGTGCCTGTTGGGGATAGCTATCTCTTTTCAGCTGTTCCTCACAGTTGTTGAAATTTGGTTCTTACTTCCTCAAAGCAAAACTACCTTTTAACATGGGAGAAGAAAATAACACTTTTCTTCAGTTAGCCAAGAACTGAAGCTAGGTATTCACTAAGATGCTAGTTTCCTCTTCCAGCTTAGAAAAAGTGAGAAGCTCTTCTTAGAAGCCTCTACATAGATGCTTGTTAGAAGTTCCTAGGTCACACACCCGTGTTGCTACTTCCTTGGCAGCATAAACAAAAAGGATGCTCATGTAAGGGAATCCACGTATAATGCACGTCAGTAGTACCTTGCATTCAGGTATGATTTCCAGGAGAAAGTACTGTTCTGAAACTCTGTGCTTTCTTGTACCCAGCTTCTGACGACTGACTAGTGAGAGATGGAGAAGTTAATTCATATTTTGAAGCTGTAGATACAGGTAAACAATATCCACAGCCATTCTCTCATCCTCTGTGTGGTTTACTCATGAGCTCAAAATCAGGCAAATAACTAGTAGGACAATTTTATAGAAATGGATGTGTTTCTGAGTGGGCTAAACAAGATTGTGAAGAAAGGCTATCCACATCCAAATCCATCAGCTGGAGGCTTCTGAGTGAGACCAGTTTATTCTATCAAATTGAGTAGTAAGTGCATGTGCATTTCTGTTTCTTGGATTGACACCCATCTTTGTGCCACATCTGCTCATCAGTTATTTTACCCACCTATTTCATCATGTCTTCAGCTCTTGGCCTACTATTGTATTCCATACAGGATCTAACACTTCAAAAGTTTAAATTTTCTAGGAGCTCTATTCAAGCATTGATGTAAATAATAAATGTTGTGGCTTAACCCCAGCCAGCAGCTAAGCCCCACCCAGCTGCTTGCTCACTCCTCCCACAGTGAGATGGCAAGAGAATTGGAAAAGCTAGAAAACTCATGAGTTGAGATAAAGACAGTTTAATAAGTAAATCAAAATCTGTGCACACAAGCAAAGCAGAACAAGGAATTCACTCAATGCTTCCCATGGAAAGGCAGGTGTTCAGCCATCTCCAGGAGAGCAGGGCCCCATCTCACACAACAGTGACTTGGGAAGACAAACATCATCACTCCAAACAGCCCCTCCTTCATCTCTTCCCCTTTTTTCATGCCAAGCATGAGGCCACATCGTCTGGCATATTCCCGTGGGCAGCTGGGGTGAGCTGTCCTGGCTGTGTCCCCTCCCAACTCCTTGTTCACTCCCAGCCTGTTCACTGCTGGGGTGAGAAGCAGAAATGGACTTTGTGCAAGCACCGCTCAGCTCCTTGTGCTATAGCCACCCCTGGAAATGAAGAAGGCCTTGTTAGATGGAATTCTGAGCAATCTGATCTAGTGAAAGGTGTCCCTGCCCATGACAGATGTTGGAATTAGATAATCTTTAAGGTCTCTTCCAAACCATGCCATTCCATGATTCCATGATTCCATGATATTATGGTTGACTCTATGATTCTATCTACACTGTTTCAAGCACAAATGCAGAACATTGCCCCACCAGCTACCATGAAGAAAATTAACTTTACCCTAGTCATAAACCACAATGAGAAAGATGTTAATTTCTACTGAAGAATCCTAACAAAAAATGTGATCAGTTGCAATTTCAACTGAATATCTGTAGTTAGGTCTTCTGCTTAATTTTGCTTATATAAAATTACACTATTGCAATCTGTGGTGGAGATAAAGAAGGACAGGTTCAGTGCCCATATAAAGAAAATTACTGAAAATATATACAACTTCGTTCACTTCAGGTCTGTGATCTCACCTTTACTATGGTTGTGGCATACAAGTCAAATCCCTAATCTTCTTGTAAGAGTTTTTTCCACTTTCATCATGCCAGGGATTTGTTCATCTCTTGAGTTCTGTACACAAACTTTGTTCTCTGTATGAGAACATAGGAAAATAAAGATCCTTTCAAGAAAAGAAAATAAAAAAAGCTTGGCCAACACAAATAACAATAACTCCAGCTGCAAAGGCTAATGAAGATTTACAAATGGACCTTTCTTTGTGTTTCTTCAATGAGAATTTGGGTGCCTACGTTGCTGTTGCTTGGAGACACTGTAGGGTGAAGTCCCTTCTGTAATGAAGATACTTAAATGGAATGCAATCAATCTTAATAGACATTTCATTTCTGTCATGAGAAGGAAGACTGTAGCAGTTAAATTCTCTGAATCACACAAGTTATTTTGGGATAAATCACCCATAGCTCCAGAACACGTTAGCTGTATAAACCTGTCAGTCATGATCAGCAAATTGTTAAACATTATAATACAGAAGAGGATAGCTTTGGTACTCAAGCCCTTGATATAGGTGCTGCAACTTCAACACCAAAGATGTATGTTTCTGCAAGCATGTGAGATGAAAATTTATACCAAAAAGCCTCCAATATTATTCCTTGAAGACTTCTCAGCAAGGATTAGAATAGACATATTTCATGCAAAAATCAGACATAAAACCCAAAATGGCTCTTATTTATGAGTAGGGAAATTCAGAACCTAGAGCTGCAACCTTTACTTAATGCCAAGGCCATGAAAATGCAATGATCTACAGAAATTCACACTTTCGTCTCTGGGGGCATTGTTACAGGCTCAAAAAAGTCAAATTGCTGTTACTTGAGCTTGCAAATAATTTATACCTATCATTTGTCTTATAGTCCTAGCATTTGCCTGCTGTGCTGACCACCTACTCATGGATGTATGTTGTAGCAATCTTGTTCTTGACACAGTAACCAGAAGAGAAGAATGTGTTATTTTAGAGTATTTGAAATGTCTGGGACTAATCTACCAAGCGAAATCTACAAGCTCATACACTGAAAAAAAGGGAGTTTTTTTCCAAAGTATTATATCATGAATTATCAAGTAATTTTTTCAAAGGTAACAACTGACCACACAAGCCAGAAAAGAATCCCTGTTCTGGTTGTCACTTATTTAATTTCTCTTAGGAGTTAAATATGTATACACAATCTTTTAAGAAAGAATTTTCCAACACCAGTACTCCACATTCAATGTAAACATGAAAGTACACATTTTACAAACATTATTCTTGTTATTGCTATTTTTGATATTTCAATGCTTTAAATATTAATCTTTCACATCCTTTTCAATCATAAATAACAGAATATTATTGGTCAGCAAGAACTGCAATATATTCACAACCTGGTCTTACCATTATCCACTATACTGCAAAACACATTTTTTCTAATGTCTTATATACAATTTCCCAGAGTTTGTGAGTAGGGAAGATTTAAATTTATATGTCAAGCAGTGAAATCTACTCTTTTTGGTGCCAATGATTTTCCTTTTCATTGCAGAAAAATTTCTGTAAAACCCAAGCTGAAATCCACATTGAAATTATCTCTGTTAAACAGAGATTGGATGTAGTCACTCCAGCATTTTCAATCCTTTGGCCAAGGGGAAAAATATGTCAGTATCTTTCTTCTTTAAATTTATTTAATAGACCTTAGACAGAAAAAAAGAAAAACTCATTAGATCATCTAGTTCATCCTGCCAGTCTCTGTATCTATCATCTCATCTTGGGAAAGTACTGTAGACAGCCTCTGGGTATTCTCTACATATAATATTGGCAGAATACGGCCCAAAGGTTTTGTTTTCTTACTACAAGTCACCAAAATAAACAAACAAAAATCCCTCTGAGCTGAAACTAAACAAAAAGAGAACTACCACCAGCTGACCTAAAAAAGATCTGCAGGAGCTGTGTAACAACTGAGTTTTCCACCCTTTCACTATTCATTTCTAACACAAAAGCTGATCTTAGTGAATTTGCAATGATATCAGTCAGGAAAGAGCAGTCCTATTTTTGGTACCAAAAGGAAAGAAGCATTAAACTTTCATATCATAAAATAGCAACATTAGGTTTAGAGAACATAAGAATCAAAATACTCTAATGTTTCCCTAGGTTCAGTTTAATTCATATCTGAGCCATCAGGAAAATAGTAACAAGATCATAGAGTTGTTGAATTGTTTTTGTCCCACTCCTTCCCTTTCCTTGGCAAATTGAGAAAAGAAAATTGCTTCAAATCAAGAACACTAGTATTTCTTCTTTGTTATTCAAATGGAGACTGGGACTGCTGAAAACAATTTATTTCCACATACATTTCAATCATGCAATATCAAATTTTATGAAGCAAAAAAAACCAAAAGAGAGCCAAACCACAGCAAATTTACATTTTTAAAACTTGAGTATTTATATTTGCCATACGGAATATTGATTTTAATGTCTGTCTCAAGATTTTAAGCGATCACAGCCGCACTTCATTATAGCTCCAGTTAACCGTAACTGTGGCTTAGACTCCTCAATATGTTTGGTCTCACACTCCAAGAAATACACAGACCTTTTATTTGTAAAGCAGACTCATGTTAACACAAATGGGGGTGAAATAAATTTGGGCAGATAAATTCTTTAATTTTTGAATATTAGTTTAGTAAAAAAATGTTCGTATTGTACAAAAATTTCAATCTTCTGCTAATAATATCACAAAAATTATCCTTGTATATTCTGTGCAACACACACTGAGACACTTCAGCTGAACAAAACAAACTCATGAATTACAAGTTTTCCCACTGGTAGACTCTGGAACTGACAGGGTCTTGCACTGTGATAAAAACTCCATATGAAATCCGAGAATTACTTCGGCATTTCATCAGAATCATGTGGCTTCTGGGCCATCAAGAGGCAGGTTTCACACCTGAAGAACACCTCCCTCAGCCCATATAATTTTTGCTTACCACTGAATGAGAAACTCACTCTTTGCTGGCTGAAGCTAAAAAGGCAGTAAAGACCTGCATCCAAATCTTTGTGAATTTAATAGAAAAATTGCCACTGGAATGAAGAGGCTGAGGAGGATCTAGCCCTGAGCAATTTACAATATGCCTCCTAATTTGTATTTTAAGCCTGGTAGAGATGGAATTCAAAGTATTCATTGTACATGTATTAGATATGTTTAATATAATTCCAAGGCATAACTTTGATTAAGGTATTGGAAATATATGAAAGCAAAAGTTATAATATAAAGCATGTACCCATTTATTTTAGTATATTCACGTGCATTCACTGATAATACTTTCCTGAAGTTTCCAGACAGGCTTTAATAGAAAACAGTGATAAATGCCCCTTACTAGACATTCTCACTGATCTCATACTAAAAAAATTGCAAAACACCAAAATACAAATTTACACCTTCAGTTTAACTTTTGCTTAAGACAACCAGATGTTAGAGTTTCAGTTCACATAGGTTTCTTTCCCACCAAATGTTTCTGAATGGCAATAACAAACAAAACTAAAGCAAGCCAGAATGTTTCTGTTTTCAGATGAGAGATGTCTGATTAAGAAATTCTGAAGTTACTACCAAAGGGTTTTATTGTAAGAATTTTAACTAGTGTTGGTAAGTGCTACTTCTGCTAAACTAAAAAAAAAATCTGTACAGAAAGGATGCAATCTTACTTCTATAAGTAGGAACAGTCTGTGACAAAGTTTGGTAAATGTCACTCCCAAATTATATTTAACACTGATGTCTGAATATGCAGTTTCTTTGGCAATATCAATGGCAAGAATGATCAACTCTAAGGTGACCCTGAAATTGCTCCAGGTGGATCCCTATCAATCTGTAAGGCCTAATTCCAAGAATCCTGAAAGAGCTAGCTGATGTCATCGTAATACCACTCTCAATGATTTTTGAACTCTTGGAAATCCAGAGACGTCCTAGCTGACTGGAAGCTGGCTCAGAAACTAGAGGTCTGACATTCTCACTTCAGTGGCTGAGCCTGTTATGGAGAAGATTATTCCCAGAGATCTTGAAAAACACCTGAGATGCAATGCAGGCATTGGTCCAGCATGGGATCATGAGAGGAAAGTCCTGCTTATCAAACCTGGTATCCTTTTATGACAAGATAACCCACCCAGTCGATCAAGGGTTTAGATTTCAGTAGAGCTTTCCATACTGTTTCTCACAGTATCCTTCTGGACAAAATGTCCAGCACACAGCTGGATAAACACATCATGGGATGGGTGAGCAGCTGGCTCATGAGTTGGGTCACCAACTCACAAACAGTGAATGGGGTGACATCAGACTGGTGACTTGTCACTAATGGGGTTCTGCAAGGTTTTGGCAGTGGGAAGTCTGCAGAGGAGGCTTCTGTGAGAAGACACCAGAAGCTGACCCCCATACTGGACAGGGCCATTTTCATTCAGCTGCAAAACGAACTCACTGCCTGCTAAAGCTGAGTCCAGCAGCAACGTAAGTCTCAGAGGACTATATTTTCTTCCTTGCCATATATATTACCAGAGGTCTCACGGTAGCTCTCAATGCTTAATATTATTATGTAAGACTTGAACTCTTCTCAAATCATGGCTATTTTCAAACAAAATAAGAACTAAAAGTGGAAAGAAATATTGGAAGTCACTACCATCCATAAATCTCATTTAAATAAAATACTGTTTCTTATGTTGGTACAGACTTTAAATTAAATGTGTTTTACTAGTGATAACCCTTAAAATTTTAACAATACTTAAAGCATACCTAACCGAGGTGGAAGCACTTAAGTAGCTAAAATATGGCATTCCTAAATAATAATATAATCAAAACCATAAATAAATAGATGCATGTTAGAAACTGACAATGTTAGTCCTGAGGATAATTTTGGGGCAATCGAAAAGCTGCTCAAAAAAAAAATCATGTTTATGTATGTGCAATGTAGCCTGAATGTTGCAGTATTCTCCACATACAAGGCTTTCCTTTTTTTTCTAGTGTTGCTGGGAAGTCACCCAAGGTAAGAGAGTTTATTCCCAAGGAAAGTCAATAAAATCTTTTTGTCTTGCAGTTCTGCAGAGGGAAAAATTTGGTGTTAACTGTATTAGCAAAAAACCCCCAACTCCCAACCACCCCCCCAAAAATAAAAAAAAAAAACAAAAAAAAAAAACAAAAAAAACCAAAGAAACAAAACACAAACAAAACAACAAAAAAGAAAAAGTCCACCAGGATGGGGAAAAAATTATTAATCCTTGGGATAGCTGATGTTAGCCCATGATCCAAAGGGCAGATCATGGACTCATGGACTCTGTTCAGACCATAGTGACCATCTACCAGCAGATGACATGGTCCCTTATTCCAAGTAGAGTCTGTGGGCTTGAGACAGTCAACATCTTTAGGGTGGACTTTTTTCTCAACAATTTTATCCATCCAAGCTAAGAGCAATTCTACTGTGAGTCGACATGGTCCAGACTCTCTTTATAACTGGAAGGAAAACTGGGCATTTCTAGGACACATGCCATCAAAGAGAACTGGGATAAATCACTACATACAGATGCCTTTTCTACCAGACTGCTTCAGGCAGCTGAGACAGATCTGTCCTTTCAGGCCAATATTCACGTTCTCTTTCTGCATGTCAGCCCCACTCATGAACACTGTCCAGTGCAGGACAAAGTGTTGTCACCAGCTGCAGCCCAATTCACTGCCTACAGAGCACTGTTTGATACTGCACAGGAGTGACCTGTAAATACACGCTGATATAACTAGGAAATGTAACGCAATACTCTTGCCTGAGACAAAAAGAAGCATTCCCAAGCAGCACCACTTCCTAGCTTATTAGTGGTTTTAGGACTTTTGGAGCAGAGCATTGAAGACAATTTCTGCAAGCTAGAGCTGTGCGTTTAATCCATGTCATGAACTCCTGTAAATTTGCCCAGTAATCTCAACTGTAAATAGTTTCTTCTTAATTAATTAATAACTTGTGCTGAGGTGTCAAAGCAAGTGGGTGTGACACCAGCCTCATCAATTCTTTGGCTACAGACATTAACTTTCATTCATCTCATATTTTGCATAGCCTATTATGATCCATGAGATTTGTAATCCTAATAACAATTTTGAAACAGCTTTGCATGTGGATGTAAGTCTACAAAACAGAAAGGTCAGCCCAGCATAAAACTGAAGTCTCTGATGTGTTTTAGAGATCAACATGAAGGAATTTTATTTCAACATATCTAGGGTCATATTAATTACTACCTCTTACCTCCTGCACATCTCCTTGGGACATGCAAAATTGAGGAGTGTTGGCATCTTTTTGGAAAGTTCAAACTTTATTACTATGTGCCATACTGCCATGGGCACGTTTGCCTGCATAAGTCTCTAAATTCCACTGATCAGTGATGTGGCAGGAGGTGTCAGTGCAGCCAAATCTGCTTTTCCAAGGAAAACATTCCTTATTGCTAAATGTATATTTTGTCTGAATACAGTTTTGTAAGCTAAATAGAAACAGAAATAGGCATTCATTGCTTTTTGTAGAACAGATATGAGGGAGGAGGGAGTTATGCAGGCCATAGTTTCTAGATGTTGATTTACTCTCTTTTTTTAAAGGCATCTAAAATTGTTTCAGGATGTATTCTTATATCTTTCCTATCAGTATTTTAGTTAACTGTGTACACAATTAATTAATTTTTTTCACTTTTATCCCCATTTTTTTCACTTTTATCCCCATTTTTTACTTCTTTCCCCAAACTATCACATGTTGATATCATCCTCAGGGAAGCAGATCCTTCCTCCTTACTCCTTACTGAAGGAGACATAGCTCTTCCAGGCCACGCATGCCAGCATTGTTTGAAATCCATACTACAACAAAACGTGCTCTTACGTAACACAGCTTTTTCTCTGTATCAACTTGTCATTGCCAACTTCATGCTGACAGTCACTGATTAACTCAGCCCCAGCACATGTCTGAAGTGAAGCCCAATGTGATGTCTGACTCCTTAGGAATATTTCAGAGGGACCAGTTTTTTGCTTTTAGCTATGATTTAGGTAAGTAAATGTGAAGATACTGTAAGATTCAAATAATATACTGTACATTAGACTCCTAGCTGCAGCCTTACCATATTATCCTTTCCAATCTTGGCTCAAAATCCAGAGGGACTCTGGATCGCTTAATTAGTTAATTTCTGTTTTGATTGGAAAGACAAAAGTAAACCTTTTGGAAATTAATTCATCAATTCAAACTGCATAACAGGCTTTATTGAAATGCAGTCCGCAATATTCTTAAGTCAGCCTCACCACTGAATGTTGGGACTTATCTTAATTATGGTTGGTTGTAATACTGTACTTATATTAATAATGTTCTTATGTTAAAGAGATTTTTTTGACCTTTTGCAGTGCAGAAATCAATGAGAAGTTGATAAAGCCAAGTTCATTGCTGCCTAAAGTAAAGCAAGCCTGATTTGTTTACTTACCTAAGCCTTCATCTGTCAGACCCATTCTGAAATGATTTATAGACCTCTACCCAATGAAATCATTTAAAGTAGATTAGATTCAAGGAACAATCACCTCTAATATGACAAGCTGATGGAGGCTGACAGGTAACCAAGTTGCTCTGGATGGCAAACAAGTTCCTGAAATTCTGATTAAATTAAAATATTAATGGTACCACTGGGAAAATAAGATTGAATCATGTTAGGCGAATTCAGTATTAGAAACAAAATGCAAATAGAGAATCATTCTGTGCGAAGAAAGCCAGCTGAGGTACCAAGGGAAGTTACCTCCAGTAAACGAGAGAGCAGGAAGCGAATTCAAATGAAAAGCATTGTGTCAAGAGCTCACCTTCACCTTTCTGAGGTCTCTAAAACAACAAGGCCTAACAGGCTCTGGGGTTGGTCTGAACACTTTTGAGAGGTTACATATTTATTTGGACTTGCAGCCTAGTACTAATGAACAACTCCTGCTTTCCTAAGGTTATAAGGTTATTCTTTGAAGCCCTAATCCATGATTTTTTTCCTCTTTTTTCATGTTTGCTTAGTTTCTGTTTTCAATCCTGTACATTAAGTGGCTCTGGCTGCACTATAATTGCTATATAACTAAATGTATTGACACTGCCTGCTTGGGGATCTGTATTAATTTTGACACACAGGGTAATTAAATGTGCTATGTGTCTCACGTGCATTAAAGGAACAATAGATGCCTTATCTGCCAGACACGCTGAAGTGTGCAATTACAACATGTTAAGAGCAGTTGTTTTTTGCTTCACAACACCTTTTATTAAGGTTCTTTTAAATATCTTTAGATGTTATTTAATGGCTCTGAAGTAAAAACTATCCATCACAAGTAACACTGATGGGATTTATCACGCCTCAATTTAGACAGGGTAGACGTCTTCATCTGACTTAATTGCCTAACCCCCCATTTCAGTCAGCAGAGAGAAAGAGCTGCTTATAGATTGTCAGTCATCTGGTCTGATGTTTAAAGTTGCATTTGGATTTAATAAACTGCAATCTGAACACCCCCACACACACACTATTCTGTATCTTTACAGGAGGAAGAAGCTTGGTGGAGGCAGCAGGGAACACCAAGAGGAAACACTGCACCCACAGTGCCTCTAAATAGCAAAGTGACAATCTAGTTTCAGAGTACAGAATTTTTTTTTTCCCTAGAAGGCACTATATAAACTGTGGGGGCAGTGGTCAGTCCAGTGAGATCCATAGCTAGGGAAGGAATGTGATTAACAGGAAAATAAACAAGCAGCTACACAGCAGCAGCGAGGGAGAGCCTCTTAGGTACCCTTATCTACTGGGATGGTTAGTTTTCATGGAAAAAAGTATAAATTCTGAAATATGGAAGCAGTGGAAGGAAGGACAGGACATGGATAAAGCACTGACCATAGTGAGACAAAAATGAGAAACTGAAAGTTTTTTATGCTCTTGTAGAAGCAGGGGGGTGAAAGGTCAAGAAGAGACCAGGAGAATGTCCTAGGTCATGATCAGCTCTCAAAGGTGTTTTGATGAGTTTTGTGACTGCAGAAAATTGAGGTGCTGGAGAAGTACTGGTCTGGGGACTTGGGCAGAAGAAGAAACTACTTTTGTTTTCTGACCTGAAAGCAAGAGGAGAAGAGGAATGTATTTACCTTTCTATACCACAAACAATGACTGTGTCAACACTCACATTATTAATTTAAAAACCTGTTTAAATCTAACTAGACTGTTAGGATTATTGTACTGTGGACTTACCAGTGGCCATACTAAATTGAAAACTAGCAGCAATCAAAAGAACCTGAAGCATATTGGTTGAGCCATAGGGACCACCAGAACAAAATGCAGATCAGGGGAAAGAAAAAGTGTCCCACTTATCTTCAGCACATTTACAAAATGGATAACCAGCTTGACAACTAGCATAGTGGACCTTGGAGAATGCCAGCTTAGACCATGATCTTGAGGTGACTTTTCCACTCATGTGCTCTGGTCTGAAAAATCAGCCCATAAATATGTGACTTTGAAATTATCTGCAGCTTCTCCCAGTTTGTAGGTGCTATGGTAATAGAGAGGAAGTTTAACCTTAGCAATACAGGAGTCTTTGTGTTCTCACCACATGTGCCAGGTGAAAAATAATAGTGTTTAACCTATACTAAGAGCATTGCTAGGTAAAATCCTACCTACTCAGAAGTTTAACTCATGTCATCAGGGAAAAGGATAGTAGAGCTCTCACAATGCACATTTTATATGTGTATCTTCTTTAGTGTCTGAAACAAATTCTCTTACATCTGTGAATCATTATTTCCACAGTTCAACTACTTCTGTCTATACAATGCAGCTCTGAGACACAGGAAAATTTCCTGTGGCCAAGTGGCAAAAGTACCATGGGAAAATACTATTTTCTTACATTCACTCTTCAGCCCATAATGATCTTGTTATTTTGTAGACTGTGATAGGACGCTATGTCCAAGGCTTAAAAAGAATAGGCCCAAGTCTTCATTTCCTAATGATGTTAGAAATTACTTTTCTCTCAGATTTTCAGAATGTTTTAGCATGCTATATTTCATGAGTGCTTTGAAAATTATTCCATGTCCTTAGGTGCCAAAACAGAGATCAGGTTCTTTGAAGTTTTCGTTTTTAAATCTTTTGACCTCTAGGTACATTTCACATTGTAGTAATGGAAGTGTGTCTGTAAGGTATTATTTCAAGTCTTGTTATATCTCTGCCATTCAGGATATTAACTACTTAGTCATTAATTTCAGTCCTATCACTGTCTGACACATATGTCATACAGGACAACTCTAAAAGTCCAGTTTCTCTTAAGCTTCAAAACTAATACACTCTAACATTTTGACATCTAGCTTTGGTGTCACTACACAATTAATCCATCATTACATGAAAAGGAGCAAAACATCTGTTACATAAAATTCAGGGCAAACAGAAGTGCAAGTAGGAGCTAGAAAATTTGAGTATTTCTCCAATAGCAAGAGGATGGAATAAAGTTTCTGAGCAAAAAAAAAATCAACATCCTTCATCCATAAGTGCGACCAGCAAAGGATAATAGAAATTTGAGAGAACTAAAGCTGGGTGTTCATGCAAATTTCTGCTCAAACTTTCCCCCGAATTTCCTTTTAAACCCTGAAAATTTTAATTAGACAGAAATATCACTGTCTTGAGCCCTCCCTATAAACGTGCCCGTGAACAAATCCTTCCTTCTTTCAAGAAGGTAATATACTGACTGTATTGTAAAGCATTGACAATTCTCTCCTATATTTGTATTCCTCTTCTTCATTCTCACTCTCTCACTCTCTTTCTCTACAAAAATATATATTTTACATATATATATACATGCAAACATAGCAATGTGCCTATATTTAAGCATGTAGCCATCTCTCTGTATATGGCATGGATCTACCTTAATAACTACCTATCGTTCTTCCTAACTGTAGTGGTAAATGTTTGTTTGAACTAAGATAATAATATTCCGCTGCTTTTAAGCAACAGAAAACTGAAACTGTTATTTGTACTAAAAGCAATACACTCCAAAAGACCTGGTGGTCGTGGCTAAGTATGTATCTTTCTTTTGCTGTAGATTTGATGGTTATCTTATATGTAAGATCTTTATGTGCAATCATAGGATAATCAAGGGTGTATAATGCCCTTTTTTTCTGTCCATTGTACAGCACAGATTGCTAATATATGGTTTGCCACATGGTTCCTATCTTTTATGCACTCGCCCCATGCATAGACTGAAAGCATTGAAAACATGTGAGTAGCTGTTGTTGACACTGGATAAATATGGAATCCATAGATTAAACTTCAGCATCAGCTATACAGGTCTGAATTTCTTGCAGCTTTGAATCTAGCACCCTAGTAATGTTTAAGCTATCAGTATTAGCTTACATAACATTCAAGCTTTGGGCCTGGGTAAGATTAAACTGCTTTCCATTTTAGCAGAAAATTTTTAGCTTTCTCCAAAACTCCAAATACTACCAGATTTCTTCATGGAAATGTAAAGAGAGTTTTCATTTATAAACAAGTTCTGAATTTTGGCTACTTTCGTCAAAAGCTCACTGTCTATGGTGCATTCCAAACAAATAAGAATCAAGTGTTATTTCAACTTTTTTTTTGTCTAATCTTGCCATCTTGTGATTTGCCTTGTCATTTATTCCTGGAATATCTGTGTTTTTCACGTAAAATCATGAGCAGTAACCTTGAGCTTCTTTCCTCATGGACTTCTGACCTTGATTCAAGTTCAGCTTAAAGAATGTTTGTTAATGGATCAAGCGAGGCTGATGGGAATCAATATTGGAGCTTTACAACTGCTTTCTGTGGAAAAGTCTGACCTAAATATAGAAGCTTCACAGCGTTTCTTAAGACAGAAGGGCTGTGAATCCATCTGGGCTCCTCTCTTATGACAGCTTGGAGTGGGGAACATGCTGTCCCTGTTTGTCAAATGCTCTACTCTCAGTTTTTTGTACTGTCCCAGGAATTAACACTTGATTTTAATTGCAGCTAATGAACCATAAATTCTTGTGAAAATTAAGACTGAGATCAGAACGAAGAGGTGGCATCTAAAGATGACTGGTGAGTTAAAAATTTGAACAGAGCCATCAGGCATGAAGAAATGAGACACGCTTTATCAGTTGTAGCCTTTTTCTTCAGTTTTACATTCAAATCAGTTGTACAACTGTTGGCACACAGGCAAGAGATGACATGCTCACACACCGCAGTCAGCTCATTGTCTGAAAGGAAAGGTCAAAGCTCCCTGTGGGAGGAGATGGGGAGATGTGCTCTTGGGAATTGGTACTTCCTTGTCGTTCAAACACAACAAACGCCCAGCAGGACTTGGAGATTTTGGATGATACTGCCAAGTTAGTGGGAGTTGGAGACAGCACCTCAAGCAGTTTCTGTGCTGCCTCAGTGGAGCTTGGCCACATCCTGACTGATGGCTACCCTCCATCCCCCTGTGCCATCCTCAAAAGCATAACACTAGGGTAACAGTGGGGCTTGCTTCTTGCAGAATTTGAGGTTAAATTCAATTTGGTTCAATATTATTAAGGAATTCTGATTGCAAAATTTTTGACAGTTCAAAATTTTAAAAAATACGGTAATGGTCCAACTTTGAAAAGTATGATTCTTCTCAATTTAAAATTTACAAAGAAATGTACTATTAGCATCTTGAAACGTGTTTTTCTGCTTTTATATGTGTTATGGTTAGTGGAGGAGATGGAAGTTCCTCAAAGAACAAGACAACTCTCTCATTAGAAAGTTTCTCAGTGCCTGCTGCACATGACTGTCCTAAAAAATTATGAGCTTAAGACAGAGTTGTGAATAAACTTGTATGTATTCTAGAAAATATGTTTATACCATCAATTTTCAATTTTCTCTTATTTTATCTGTTGGGTGCTTTATGAGTGCTTCACCCCAAACCTTAATTTTTTGGGGTGCTTTCATGAATCATGCTGATAAGTCTATTTTACCTCGAAACCTCTACTGCAACATTTGGTGGTTTTCAAATTATTTGCAAACATTTTGTTATATATAGCAATATACATTGCTATTTCAGTGTAAGTATAATTTCTATACAAACAGTTTAACAAGTGGATAATTCAGAGAAACTAACTAGAACAGCTAAGGCTAAGCTTCTGATTGCAAAAACCTACAGTTGGATATTTCAGTGAGACTCTCTAGCAAAATAAAATTAAATCCCTTTTTTGCATTAGGTAACCAAATTGTAAGCTTAGCTATAATTTATCTTTACAGCAAGCCGAGATCTGGTTGCCGTATTAATCCAGGTCTGTGTGGGAAAACAACTTCCTTAGAAAATGTGAATATGACCTTTAATTTGTAAAGAACCTTCTCCTTTATTCCCAGTCTTTGACTTGTAGTGATGTCTAGAATGACTGATTCTTATCGAACTGAATTCACTTAATTGTTGTGGTTTCATGCTTCACCTTGATGATTTTGTTACGTTACAATTGCTGAAGAATATCACACCACAGGACTTAGATGTGGTATGAGTCAGATTCTGCTGCTACTATCTATAATGATTGACTGATTAAAAACTGTTTGTTTCTGGATTTATTGATTGATCTTCACAGAGATTCTTGTCTTCATTAATCCATTTCTTAAGTTAAATAAACTTTTATGTGTTCTTTCCTCTCTCTGTGGATCTGGGATACATTCAGTCATGCAAGCATATCTTGATGATTTCTTTCAAATATTTATTGCCTTTTTATACAGCATTTACTTCTAACTCTGTCATGAGGGAACAACTGTTGCTGTCTTCCAGCTGGTATGATCTGTTCCCTGAGCAAGCTGGTTTTCTGATAACATCGACACTGATTTTAATTGTGTATCATGTCGTCATTTGCTTGTTGCTACTCTTCCTAATGATGGATGTTTTCCAGCCACACACCCAAGAAAGTAGGAGAACTGATCACAGACTGACATGCATGGCCAGATACTGCATTTCTGCAGGCGGCCTGGGGCTTTTTTCAGTACCCATCTCTCCACTACTCCCAGCTGGTGTTGCTCAATAAACTGTGAGCTCTCAAACTACCTCTTAGGTTGGCTCCTTCTCTGTTGCCTGTAATCATACAATGTCAGTGTGGACACAGGGAGGTGACATCACGGCAGTGCCCACTGGAGGGACTTTTGCTGGGCACAGAGCACATGACCAGGCTTGACACAGATGACAGCCCCAGGGAGACAGGCATCCTTCTGTGCTGGGCTGACAGCTCTCTCCCCATGGAGAGGTGATCTGGCATGACTGGTTCAGAGCAGCTGACTGAGATCATTGGCAGTGTCCCAACTTCTGTGTCCAGTTGTTCTGCTGAGGATGACAGCAGTGAAAGAGCTCTTTGCAGGGGTCTTTCAGCCCAGTGCTGGTACCTGACATTGTACCAGCCTGTGCCCACACTAGCACTGCCCCTCAGTGCACTGTCCTCCTAGAGTAAAGGAGGCATAACTTCATGGAATAGCTGAGGTTGGAAGGGATCTTCCCCAAAGTCAGTGGAGAGCTACCAGCCTCCATAGTCCCACAGCTGGTTAATTAAACTGAGTGGTTAATTAAGTTGTGTTGCATTGCCCTGCTGTGAACCCAAACAGCCACCCACTAGTGATCCATCAGTCCCAGACTAAGCTGAATCTTATGCCTCACATCCTGTTTGTGCTGCTAGTGTATTTCCTGTTATTTAAACTATTGAATGTTGACTATTGTGATCTTGCCATGCATACCTGAGTTGGCCCAAGGACTATGAGTCACCCTTTAAACACACTGTCAAATACACTTTAAATACACTGTCAAAGTAATACTCTCGTAATAGAGTTAGAAGAACATAATCCATTCCTCTACTCCAAAATAAGATCAAAGATGTGTAAAGTACCCTTAATAGATACTTTGCTATTTCTCAAAAGTATCCAGTGGTAGAAATTGCCTTAGCCTGTGTCCTACTGAACCAGTAACTTTCACCAGCCTCTTTCCCTGTCTGCTCACTGGTTTCTCCAGAGGTCTTGGGGCAGAGCTTATGCTTTCACTCTGTCTGTGCACTCTGTATTAAAGGACTCCAGATTCTTCTAGGTGTGGCAGAAGAGGCATTGCTCTGACCCTCCATAGTTATAATTTTATCTCAGTTGGGGGTAAACCCCTGCCCGCAGTACTAGTTCCATCGGCAGCTGTGGGATTCTCATGTAGAGGACAAACTGGGGCAGCCCAGTCCCATTCCATGGCACCAGGCGTATACACTCTCTGCTGTCCTTACCCCTGGCTCACAGGTTTTGGACTCTTGTTTTTCTCTTTTCTTTTTTAAATTGTATTTTGCATTCAGAAAAATCAGATGTGATTTGAGTGGGTTTCAGATAACAAAGCTGGGTACATCACAGTTATCTTCAAATTCTAGTCTACAGACATTTTTTTACTTGCCTGGTGCTTATTGCAAGGGCAAAGTGGAACAGTCTCTAGGCTTCATTGCAATATAAACATCAAATTCTATTATCAGCAGTCTCAGCATGGTTTTACATTATAAAATATAGACTATAGCTGCAATAATAACTGTAGAAATATAGAATGTATAAGCAATAAATATAAATGTAACTGAGGAAGCAGCTATTATATCCATCTCCACAGAATTCAAATCAGTTTCCTACCAACTTTGTCCATTGTTTTCCATGACCCTGTACATGATCTTCTGCAATGGCTCCATTCATCATAATGAGTCCAAATGTTCTGGAAATATCTTCTTGTCCAGATGGGGAACATTTGTTAAGTAGCAGGTATATGAAATACATATATTTGTATATTTATGTGTATGCTGAAAGGTAAAATATTCATAACCTACTGAAGAAAGCTTAGGCCTTTCTTAAAATAGGGTAGCTTTAATGAAAATAACTGTGATATGAACTTTGCTTCCAGCTTCCTTTGGTAGATTAAAGGAAAAGCATAGACATAAATATATTAACATGTTATTAATGTTTATTGTTGAAATATGTATATACGAGGTGTGCTCCTTCATACATTATGTAATGTCTAAATTACACAAATGTGGGGGAGTTTAATAAGTACCCCACATGGTTTCATCTTTTTATGTAATTTTGCTACAGTCTAAATTAAGCAAGCAAAAGTCACTACTTTTATTCATTTTAAAAATTGCTTTACACGTGAAAGCAGGTGAATAGTAACACAATGGAAATATTGTAGGTAACATTGCATTAAGATCATTGATTTTTTTCCCTTAACAAAGCAGGGTGAACAGAGAACTGAAGAAAAACTATGAAAAATGGTACAAATGCACAACATAAGAGAAACAAGTAGGCTGATTAACAGTAAATCTGTGATTGAAACATGCTTCCTATAGAAGGTAAATTATTTTCTGTCAATATATTTTTTTTTCAATCACTTTATCCCAAGCAGTAGGTTTATTGAGCCATAATGGTGATTGCTGGATTGATGACAGAGGCTTAGCCAAGCTCTAGGTGAGAGTTGAAGGAGATATCTGTAATATTCCAGGATAGAACTGAAAAAAACAAAATGCTGTCTTGAAGCTGTAGTGGGTTGACTCTGGCCAGATGCCAGGCACCCACTAAAGGTGCTCTCTCACTAACCCCCATACTGGACAGGGGAGAGAAAACATAACGAAGGGTTCATGAGCTGAGATAGGATCAGGAGAGATCACTCATCAAATACCATCAAAGGCAAAACAGGCTCAACTTCAAGANCTGCAGGGGCACAGCTGCTTCACCATGCTCTGCACTGTGGTCTGCAGAGGAATCCTGGCTCCAGTGCCTGGAGCACCTCCTTCCCCTCCTTCACTGACCTTGGTGTCTGTAGAGTTGTTCTCCTCACATGTTCTCACCCTGCTCTTCTCTGGCCACAATTAATACTGAGCAATAACTTTTGTTTTTCTTTCTTCTTAAATCTGTTATCATAGAGGCGTTACCACTGTTTCTAATTGGCCAGCCTTGGCCAGCAGCATGTCCATCTTTGGAGCCATCAGGGATTGGGTCTGCAGGACATGGAGGAGGCTTCTAGCAGCTTCCCAAAGAAGCCACCCCTGTAGCCTTCCCCCTTCATGCTGCCCCTCTACCAAAGACCAGGCCATGCAAACCCAATACAGATGCTCATGCTGCATGGAGCACAATAAAAATTTTCCTTGATGGCCACTTCAGAGTTTGGGGCACCCTGTAACAACTCTTAGGAAGTTTTAAGCATGTCAACTAGTATTATTATTTAATTATTGTTTTGATAGGCATCTTTCAAGTAGCAGTAGACCTGACAAAACTTGTGCTTCTCACAACACTGGGAAGAACGGGAAAGGGGATATTAGCAAATTTAACATATACATTTGTGTGTCCATTCTTTCTTATTAAATTGATTTGTAGCTATAAACATTTAGTAACTTCACTGAAGAGCTGTTGCAAATAAAATTGACTCTGTTATGACAGAGAATTTACATACCAACTGATGTGGGAACTCAGATCAGACAGTGTTTGGCCATTGGTTTCAGTGAAACCACAAAGGTGCATTTGTAACTCCCCTTACTGCCTCCAGTTCTGGGCTTGGGAAAGGGGAGTGGATACCCACAGGAAACCAAAATTAGATTCAAGGTGTCTCATCTCTATGTTATAAAGACTCTTTTGCTAATCTGAAACCCACACTTTCTAAGAAAAAACTGGTTATTTTGGTATCAAAATTCTAGACACAAAACTCAGTCTTTGGATTCATGTTGTAGTTCTCTTTTTGATTTCAGAGGTAGTACAGGCTATGGAAATTGTACAGAATAGTCAGAATATGCTCCAGGCCAAAAAAATAATTTGGTTAAAACACGAGTTAAAATTTATTGCTTTTACAATCTGTCATGATTTCAGAAATGTGGCTTGGGCTACATGTTCCAAAGTTGGCATAATCACTAGGCTAATGCAAGCATCAGGAATTTTTTTTTTTTTTGAGCCATAATGTAGTTTGTTTCTAATTCTTGTCTGAGTCACTGTCCTTAAAACACCTGACATGAATCAAGTGACAAACTCAAGGCAGCATCTGAAAAAAAAATTGAAAAGTAAAGCTGCCTACAAAAAATCCCCTCTGATTTTAGTGAAGTCACTCAAAGCATTTAGACAAGATTTCATCTTTCTCTTTTTCTTGAATATAATCAGCTAGTGGAATTACATCCTCTTCTGCTGGGGTGGTTCTGTGGAATTTTGATGTCTTAGATCAAAGGAAACCAGAGGTATAGAATTAGCTAATATTTTAAAAATAAATATCAGTAGAACTTTTTAATTATTGTAAGAAGTTGTTTCACTTCGAATTTATTCTAAAATCTTAGACTAGTGATCTTTTCCTTTGTGTGTCACAGTCCCTCCCCATGTCTGTTAATCTCAAGGCTCAAACACTCTCATTGTTAAGCTCCTGCTAAGGCAATTGGATGATTGGAGGACATTAGGTGGGAATATTGTGAAATGTTTCAGCCATCCTTTTTCTCTACAATGACAAAAAAAAATTGTTCTGTTGTCAAACTGCCTAAAGGTTCATCTTGAGGGTGGTGGGGTGGTGGCATATGCAGATGTGACAAAATAATATCTTTGAAGGCAAAAACGTCACATGAATATATAGAGGAATCTATAGAGGAAAAGCTTACAGGGTCTTGAGAGAAGTAGTTTCAGTGGCTGCTGAGGGGTAGACAGATGTGTGGAGGTGAAGGTTGAGGATGATGCACAGCTCTTGGCTGTCCATGAGAATGGACAGGCAGTACCTTCGGTCTGTTTCATCTGGTTAAAATCATCGTGTCACAAGGGATGAAGGAGTTAAAAATGGAGCCTCCATTCCCCTCTGGTTCATGTGTTTCTTCACAACTCAGCTACTATCTCCCAAGGCAGCCAAGCCTTGAAGAGCCTCATCCCAGCTGAGGGTGGCACTTTTTCAGCAGCTTAGGACAGGGACCATGGCTCTGAAACGTGGTATGTGGGAAAGCAAGCAAGCAGGATTAATGTAGGTTCCCTTTCAAATGAACCCAGAGCAAGCAGACCTTACTGCAGGGAAGGGTTCCTCAACATGGAGAAATTTTAATAATCTTCACAGTGCACAAGAGTTTACAAGGCCTATGAAAGAAGGGAAACAGTAAGAAGTTGCCAGAATAGCTGCAAAGAGGGATTGCTCAAAGATGCCACTAAAAAAAAAATACCTGCACAATAATTAATTAAGCTTCAAAATGTCCCTCTGAGGTAGGTAAGTATTATTAAACTAGAATATACAGAATTAATTAAGGTTTGAAGGGAAAAGAAAGGGCAAGGGAAAAAAAAACACTGAACAAATTAATGCTAGCCGAAGGGGTAGGGAGAATAAGACTCCTACAGACAGAATCAAGGAAGAAACATATCGTAGGAAGAAAACATACTCATTAATAATGGAGCCATTATTGGAACTGATTGCCAATGTTTTCTTCATTATTGGAACTGATTGCCAATGTCTCCCTAAGGGAGGGCAAAGATGCCAGACTCTTTGCAGGGAGCAGGAGGAGGGAAGGACATTACCTCCCTGCTTAGCTTATCTTTTCCTTTATGTTGACATTGTGCCAGGCAATCACCTCATTTTCAGGCTTTCTTTGGGACGTGTCTAAAGGAAGGCTGTAGAGATGCATGCTCAGGAAACCTGCCCAGTGTCTCTGGGACTCTCTCCCTTAGTGTAAAGACCCACCCCATAGCACAATATTAAACACTTTCATGGAGTTTCATGGATGCTGCCAATCTAATTCTATTCGCTATCAGTGCCAAGAGAAGAGAATTGCCACACCCACATCTCTTTGAACTCCAGTGATAAGCTATTTCATCAAGTCATGGAAGTCCAAGCACCCCCATTAAAAAAAAAAATCAAAAACCAAAACCCTTAAACCCACAAATCCTATGTTGGATTTTCTTGGTAAAAGAAGAGGAGACAGACTCAGTGTAACAGTTGCTGTCACATAATATCCTGAAAAGGGAAAAACAAAAAAGACTACTTAGTATGATGCTTCTAAATAAATGTGATGGATCTACGTGTGGTGGAGTTATTTTTCTTCATAGCAGCCTGTAGGTGCTGTATTTTAGACTTGTGACTAGAGCAGTGTTGATATTATACTGTTAAGGAGCTGTGCTTGCTTACTACTGGAGTTTTCTCTTCTTCATACACTGCTTCTTCTAGAAGAAGAAGGCTGGAAATGGGCAAGAGCTATGAAATCTGAGGTCTAAATAAAACAGTGGACAAGTACTTGTTGAAGATGGCCATCTGGCTAATAGCCATGAAGAAAAAGCAGAGGCATTCAAGAAGCATGCATTTTTTGCCTCAGTCTTCAATAATACTGATAGACACTGGGCTGCTCAATCCCCTGAGTCACAGGTCCATGAGTCTAACAGTAATTTTCAATTTGTGGACACTTAAATTGCAAGGGACCAGTTGTATCAGCTGAATGTTCACAAGTCCATGGAGCCTAATGGGAACCATCCCAGAGTAGTGAAGAAGCCAGCAGAGGTTATAGCAGAACCCTTCTTGATCAAGGTCAAGGTCTTGGGAACCTGGGAAGATCCCTGCTGGCTGGCAGCTTGTCAATGTTATTCCAGTTTAGAGAAAGAGCATGAAGACCCAGAGAAAGACACACCTGTTAGTCTAACCCCAGATCATGGAATAAATATAGAAAAGATTACACTGGTTACCACTGAAAGGCATTTAAAGAGAAATACAATCATCAGGCACAACCAACAGGGACTCAGAGTGGGAAAGTCCTGTTTAACTAATTTGATATCCTTCTATGATAAAGTCACCCTCCTCATGGATGATGGGAAGGTCGTGAATGTAGTTTTTCTGGATCCTAGGAAGGCTTTGATACTGTTCCTCACAGCATGGAGAAGCTGTGCAGCTGTGGGATGAGCAGGTTCACAGTGCACTGGGTGAGCACCTGGCTGAAGGGCAGAGCCCAGAGGGCTGCAGTGAATGGGGTTGCAGCTGACTGGCAACTGGTCACCAGCTGACTCTGGCTTTGTCCAATTTAGAGAAAAGGAGGCTGAAGGGAGACCTCAGTTTCTCTACAGCTTCCTGAGAATCAGAAGTAGAGAGTGAGGTGCTGACCTCTGCTCCTAGGGATGCAATAGCAGGACATGTGGGAATGGTTCAAAACTGTACTAGAGGAGCTTAGACTGGATATTAGGAAGCATTTAATTACTGAGACAGTGGTCAAAACTGGAACAGGCTTCCTAGAGAAGTTATTGGTGCCCCAAGCCCATCAGTGTTTAAGAGGCATTTGGACAATGCCCTTAATAACTCTTTGTCAGCCCTGAAATAGTCAGGAGTTGGATTGGGTGTTCATTGTAGGTCCCTCCCAACAGATATATTCTAGTCTGGTCTGGTCTAGTCTACTTTTTTTTCCCTTAAAAATTATCCTAAAGCCAAAATATTCTTATGAATATGTTTGCAGATCAGAGTTGTTTTACACACTTGTGCAAACAAAGAGCAGCTCATTTTTTTGCAAGCAGTTTGCTGCAAATGCTCATTTAGGGAATTCATTACTCACAAATCATGTTTTGATGTTTGCAATCATTCACCTGCTTACGCACTCAGATGCCACAATGATAATTAGGAAGATATTGTTTCTTTTCCCCAACTGGATGACCTAACATGAATAGACAGAAGTGGTGCCTCAGCAAATCACTGGGGCTCATTATTCTCTCAGGGAACATGTGGAGAAACAGAGAAAGATGAAGGTACTCTGAGTAAAGTAGAATTGCATGTTTGTTGGGTTTTAATATTTGTCTGCATTCTCAAATAAATTAAAACAAAATTTAAAAGCTTTTAAATTTCAATAAATATGTAAGAGCTGTTCAGATTATTTTCAACTTGCAATATATTTTTTTTATTACAGTCTAATTATAATCATGGAAAGTGTCAGCCAGGGTTTGGCTGTATAAGTACAGCTTTACAAAATATCCAGGCAACTCTAACACCTGATTGCATGAAATCTCTCTGGGGAATGAAAATGCATGACATACATTCTTTATTTTTTCATTTTAAAACATTAATACCCTTGCAGGTAACAAAAAATTTGTGAAGATAAATCTTGATTATTGATATCAGAATAGTTGTACTAGAGCTCCTATAGCTTGTACTGTCAGATCTTTGCAAATCTGCAGAATCCTAAAAGACAAATAATTGTGACTTTGTATAGGATACATATGATGAAGTGGACAGAGTAATAACATATGTTTTTGGTGCTGTTCAGTTTTTGGTCTAAGGAAATGAAGAAGTTGATTCCTTGTTCTAATAAATTAAATGTTTTTGTTAACTAAAGAAAATGTGAATATTTCTGCTTTCTGTTACCCAAAAGATCATTCAACCCCCAAGGAAGATAGCACGACTAACCATGAAACAGACACTTTTTTAGAGTCTAGAAAGCCTCATTTAACATCTGTATTCTTCCTTGGATTTCTATTTTATTTTAGCAAATGCATCTATAAGTCAGTCCTTGTTTATGCTGATTTTTCACAGCGTTAGTTAGGAGTTGCAAGTTGTAAATACCCTTCACAGGGTTTATTGTAAAACAGGGAAGCACACACTTGAGACATAGACAAACAAAAAGACTTTATTCTCAAATAATAAGGGCCTTCATACAAGAAACCTATGTGGTGTAATTATGATCTTTATTTCAGGGAAGGAACTTCATAAGGTATTCCTGGTTTACTGAGGTCCGACTTTGAAATGAGAAAAGGATGTTCTTTTTAGAAGTGAAGAGGTAAGCATGGATGTGTTATCAGAGCCATAAGCCATGTCATAAAAGCTGACTTTTTTCCATTCATTCCTTAGAAAACTCCCAGTTTCAGCATTTATGATGTTATTTCTGGGAAATACTTTTTTTTCTGCATTCATATACTAAAGATTTCAAAGAAAAAACAAACACTGGAAAATATTCTACAGAAGATGTTGGTTACTTTGGTCTAGCTGATGTTTCCAGGAAAGAATGCAAATTGTGGCTGTATCTTAAAAACTGGATATTAGCAGTTTCTCTTTGAAAATTCTAGTTGCAAATCTTTGTACAATTCTGGCAGTGTTTGCCTAACACCCTTATAATTTCAGTAATGGTATGTCTTAGGTGCAGTCCTGTAGAGTGCTGCAGCTGATTCTTAGCAAGTCGTTTAAGAAAAAGAGCTTCATGATAACTGCAGTAATATTCATATTGGTGTAGAAACATTTATGCAGCTATTTTTAGTCTTATTACATGCAGAAACTTAAAATTACTTTTAGAAATTCTGTTGAGAAAAAAAAATCTTCAATGACTCTTCAGTTCCTATAGTGACTCTTTGAGCTTAATTAAGTTGAAAATAATTATTTAAACTAGCTGGCTTATATAGAACAAATCTGTTTTGGCATTTAAACCAGAATTCCAATTCTTATTAAACTCTGCAACTAAAATGATGTAACAGGAAACAGTCTGGTTAAAACAGCAAATAGAAAGAGGTAAAACTAACTTTGAAAATATTTCTGAGATTTTCCGCCTCCTTGGAGAAGGAAGTTGGAGTAGGCTGTGTATGCTCCTGACATTGTGTGCATTCAGAATATTTGAGACAAACCCAGGAAAGTGATGAGCCAGAGGAAGCACACGGAAGAACACATCCCTATCAGATCCAGACAAGCCTGAAGGAAGCACATATTCCTCTTCTATGAAATTATAAAGACTAACTGAAGGAAACCCTCTTAATTGCACAAGCAGTGCAGTTCTGGGCCTCTCCACAACAGGACTTTGTTTATTTATTCTTCTGAGAAGCAACCACTGGGTGACTTAGACAAAAAAAGGTGAACAGTAGAAGGATTAACTGTTAGTGGTGATGATGGCACTGAAAAGTTTTCAGGAAAATTAAGTTGTGAATTTTAATATAAATGTATTTATTTTTATTTGACAGCTTTAATAGACCATAGTGATACTGAAATTTAAAATTCTTACAGTGTTTGTTTATACAGTGTGTCCAACAGGACAGAGTAAAGAATAAAGGATGGTAATAGGAACACAGTGAGTTTTTATTTGATTTTAGTTTGTTACATATATGTGAATGTCAATCTCAAGGTAGCTCTGAACAGATCTAATCTGAGTGCCTGATTTAAATAGTCTCTTTTCTTTCTGTTCCAGAGGAAATGTGTGGGGGTATCTTTCTACTCAAAGAGTCTTAGAAGAGCAGAAGCCAACTTGATCATTTTGGAAGAAGTCCATGGGTTGCCTTTTGCAATATTTCCTCCCTGCTCCTCTTCTACAGACAAATAAAAATTACACTAAATTTTTAGTCTCCTTATCACTTGAATCTACTTTCCTTTTGTTTGTAGCCTTGATTACATGTGGTAATTCCTATCTATGCTTCTAAAATGAGTTTTCTGAAGTGTTTTGTGAACTGCGTGCTGACATCCCACAGACACAGTTATGTGCCACAGGTTTGGAGACAAAACTAAACAATGTCCAGGTTTCCAAGTGAGCTTTATATAAAGTTTACCTTTACATAAAAGTATAGTTTATAGAGAAAAGAAAAAAGTCAAAAACTATGTAAAAATTAGTGAGGACTGTTACACTACACAAACTACTCAGTCATCAGTTACATTATTTTTTGCCCAACTATAATTGCTTTAGCTATCTCAAATAAAATAAAAGTTCTCCACAGAGATACTCAGATACTGCTGTATGAACACAGTTACCACAAATTTTGCATGTGTAAATTTATTTTATTTGAGTAGGTTACACATCGTGTCCTTATTTTCCCTTCTTACCTCTCTAATATGAATATAAAGGGGTATAAATTCAGTCAGATCCCTGCTTATAACGAATAGAACAGAATAAAATAAACAGAAATGAGATTAAACAAAACAAATGCCCAGATGATGCTATGGCAAACAAGAGACACAGGACAGATCCATAATTTCTCAAGAAGTATAATTTAGAAAGTAAATGGAAAATAATACCTCTTGGATTCTCTCATGCCAAGGACATATAAACATAGCCAACTCAAAATTAAGGCTCCTGTAACTGGGAACAAAAAAATGGAAGCTGGGCCAAAGAGGTCATGAGCAAGACATAAGTTTTCACATATGTAGTCTTGTATTCTTTTGCTACTCCATTTAATTTAGCCTACCAATAAATCAGTGTATCGGCGATGACTGAAATGGTCCAGGGTGTTGCTTTTAATCACTGCTCATCCATCTGCACCCGCTTGTGTAACACCAGGAAAGATAACCAAAGCTCAACTCTGAGCAGAGCACAGTGCTTGATGACTGGATAACTCCAGACACTAAAGGAAGCAGAGAGTTAGAACCAATCAACAGAAAACAATAAGGGGGGAAGTACTTGTATTTCCACCCCTCTTCAGGGCTACTCTTCTAAAAGAGACATTAAAGAAAAGTTTTCTCCACTAAAACCCCATCCCCAGGATCCTTTGCAAGAATAAGCACCTGTAATTATTCTCTGATAGCAGAGACACAAAACCACTTTTCTTTCTTTTCTGAAGTAAGCTAGAAGCTGCTTTTGTGGGAGACAGCTTTAACTGCCTTCTCAGCTAAGCAGTTTTGGGCATTCATGACTTTCATTCATTCATTCATTCATTCATTCATTCATTCGTTCATTCATTCATTCATTCATTCACATTTTTACTCCTAAGATAACACCCTACCTAGACAAAAGATTCTGGAATGTTCCCCCCAAAGCTCACCTATCTGCTCTTAGGAATGGGTGACTAGCAGTTGCGTCAACAGAGGGCTAGCAGAAATGCCTGAAATGTGGACTCCACTTCCAGCTGTTTAACTGAAGACCCATCATCTCAAAACCTGACTTGGTCTGTGACAGGTTTGTATTCTCTTAGAGTCTAAACTGCATCCAATTCACACATCAAAGTCTCTGTTCATTTTAAATCTCTGAAGAGGGATCTGGACAGGCTGGATGGATGAGTTGCAGCCAGTGGTATGAGGTTCAATAAGGTTAATGCCACGTCCTGTACTTCGATGACAACGCCACGTGTCACTAAAGGCTGAGAGAAGAGTAGCTGGAAAGCAGCACAGCAGAAAAGGACCTGGAAGCCGGTTCAACAGCTGTCTGAACATCAGCCAGTGTGTGCCCAAGTGGCCAGGAAGGCCAATGGCATCCTGACCTGTATCAGCAGTGTGTGGTCAGCAGGACCAGGGCAGTGACCATCCTGCTGTACTCATGGATGGTGAGGCCATGCCTTGAGTGCTGTGTCCAGTTCTGGAGCCCTCAGTATAAGAAAGTCACTGAGGTGCTGGAGTATGTCCAGAGAAGAGCAACAAAGATAAAGGGTCTAGAGAGCAAGTTCTATGAGGAGCAGCTGAGGAAGCTGGGGCTGTTTAACCCTGAGAAAAGGAGGCTCAGGAGTGACCTTATTGCTCTCTATGGCCACCTGGAAGGAGGCTGTAGCCAGGTGGAGGTCAACCTCTTTTCCCAGACAGCCAGCAACAGGACACAAGGAAATGGCCTCAAGCCATTTGGCTTCAAGCTGCTGCGGGGGAGGTTTAGATTACACATCAGGAAGAGTTTCTTTGCTGAAAGGTTTGTTAAACTTTGGAATGGAATGCCCAGGGAAGTGCTGGAGTCACCATCCCTGAAAGCGTTCAAGAAATGACTGAACTTGGCATTTAGTGCTGTTGTTTGGTTGGTCTGATGGTATTTGGTCAGAGGTTGAACTCGATGATCTTAGGGTTCTTTTCCAACCTTAATGAATCAATTCTATTCTAAAACACCAGTCTGGTGAGGACTGTCCCTTCCAGAACATCTGGTGAGCAGATATATGTATATAACATATAATATATTTATTAAAATACTGCATGGAAATGAAGAATAGTCAGGACTTGTGAGCTGAGCAGGAATATCTCTGTTCACATGAAAGTCATTCAAACAAATAGCTGCTGCTGTTCTATTATTCACAAGCATTGAGTTAACCTGGTGTCTGGCCAATAGTGTGAAAATAGCTGTAGTCTTCAGTGTGCTGTCTCATATACAAAAAATGTACATATACGAAGTGAGTTTATTTAAATGCATTGGTCTCCATTTTTAGTCATTGCTATCACTATTTTGTGACAGCCATTTGTCACAAATAATTTAGCAGATGCATATGCGTTCTCTCAGCCCTAACTGTAAAGGACACATTAAGATCTTGGTAATAGCCTATGTGCCACAATTTTTGGGAACAAATCCATACCTATGCCATATTATATTAAACAGTGTTCCATTAATAATGTTATATAATTAGTCACACCAACCCTCATAATAAGTTACTACAGTTGTAACAGTAGAAATAGTGATAGAAAGGAGCCTTTCCTGACTTAAAAACATATTTTGGTTGCAGACAAAATGGTTAACTCCTAACTTAGACACGAGAATCATATATTCATTCTTATAAGCTGTCACATCTGGGAACAGTAAGCAAAGATTAACTGTTTCCTTAAAATACTGCCCTAATTTAGAAAACTTGAAATTGGAAAAATGAAATTTTTAGAAAGAAGTGCTACAAGAACTCTGTAAACTACCTATCCATGGGAATTTTTAAAGATTTCAAAAATGCTCATTTTCCACAAGTGGACAGAAAACAGAAACATTTTAAAATCTGTACCCAAACAAATAAAGAAATGAAATGGAGAATTGTCAATAAAAGTTACCAAGATGGTCATTCAGAGAGATTTGAACTTGCTTCTTGCATGTGGGAGGTAAAATCCCTTAAAAGTTGCTGTGAGGAAGTGTCTAACTTTCTTAAGCTTCTGAAGGTGAGGAACATTTCCTGACAAAAGTGAACCTGAAATAGTTACACATTCATTAAAAAAATTGACCATGTTGCTCAGCAATTCCCAAACAAAAAAAGGCCTTGTTCAAGCTGAGCCTGAATCCCTGAGTAGAGTAGAAAAGCACCATTCACTGCTGAGATGTAAAAAACCATGTAAAATCTCAGTGACTTATCCTCATGAAGATGACAGCATTAAAAGAGAACACACTATATTATGATATAACACACTATATTATGATATAACACCATTGCCACCTTATTCTTCAGCAAAGTCCCATAAACATACTAAAGAATTACTAAGAGTACTAGGAAAAAGGAATCTGCAATTATTAGTAAGGAGATTTGGGTTTATTGTCACTAATATTTCTTAATCTTATTCCAGTGTTTTGATTTCAGGAGAGTGGGCCATTAGTGAAAACCAATTAACACTTCCATTCTATAGCAACATTGACAGACCAAGAAAAATGCAGATTTATATTGGAGAGTGACAGCATGTAGAGGCTAGCAATGTTCTCAAAGAATTGGTGAGGCAAATGAAGAGAGTGAGAGATGGATTCCAGACTTATGTCATATGTTTGTGCCACAGTGACCACCAGCTATCCTTTCATTTCAAATCTAGAATTGATCTCCCCTAAATTTTCCCTGAAGATGTTTAGGTATAATGTACTGGGGTTTATTATACATTTATGTTTCTGTTTAACTATAGTTCAGGAAATGTACAGAAATTTTTCAGAATTCTATGTTTCCTGTACTTGCTACAAATTTAGATGTACACCTGCACATCTAAATCAATGTATTATATAAAGCCAAAAGTGAATAATTTTTCCTGTCATTTTGATTTTTTAGAGATTGCTCATAGGCAGTTTGACAACACTTACTTGACTTCAGCAACATTTAACAGAGTAGCAAGGCTTCTCTGAGAGAGAAACCTGGGCAAAAGTAGTGGGATGTAAACCTCTATCCAATTTGGTTTTGAGACTACCAGTGTTTATAGAAAGCTAGCTTTTCTTTTTTGTTTCTTCTTCTCGATCTTCTGGAAAAAGAAAAGAAGAAGCCTGAATAATGTTGAATTTCACTAGAAGGAGTCTGAATTGCCAGATAAGATACTGCATCATGGTGGTTGTTCTTTAGTAAGTAAAACAGTAGTATTCATGTAGACTCGTTATTTTCTGAAATGCTTGCACTGTGGCACCATGAAAAAAAAGGGGAAACCCAGCTGAGATATGGAGGCTCATGATACCTCTGTACTCTCTCAGCTGTTCTTTCTCTAATGCCTGCCCCAAGAAAGGATGTTCTTTCATTCCTATCTTCACTTGTAGATGTTCAATATTTAGTGACAATATAATGAACATCATACATTACAGACCAGCAGCCACGCATGGTGCTGGAGAGCTTGGCTGAGGTTTGTTCCCCAGGGACTTTGACTGACCACTCTGCTAGCACTAACAAATGGTGGCATATTTTTGTGACTGGGATTTAAGTCCTTGTGGGGCTGATCTAGGAACAGTAAACTCATTTTAAACAGGTGACCTAAGTTACATTTGAATTCAGTCCTCCAGAAAAGTAAATACCAGAACATTAAATTGCACCAGATTTTAGTGTATAGGGTGAGTTCTCAGTGGCTGACTGGTGATAGAAATCTAATTAGTCTGTTTAGTGAGCCTAGCATGTTTCATTTTGTTTGCTAAATCATGAAATTATGCCTCAGATATTCTGCACCCCTGCAGTATGCCTTTTGAACACGGTACTGCTGTAGTTTGAGTAACCATTCTCGCTAGACTTTGCTTAATAGACCTTATATTTTATGTTTTGAATGAACAACTCATACAGGGTTGAGCCAAGGGCTTAATCACTCTTAATACAATAAAGCAGCACTTTAAAATATTATTAACCTCATCTGTCTAGATTTGGAACTAATAGACCATTGTGTGTGTATTGTCTTTATCCCTGCCAGTTATGTACATATTTATTAATCCACTCTTCCAGAGAAAAAATTTCTAAAGGAAAACCAACAGTAACCTTCAAGTGAGCGGGCACAGGTTAGAAGGGCACTAATTAAATGTCAGACTTGACAGATTAAAATTATGAAATTTAAAATCACCGTGGAGCTCTTTGTCATTGTCAAATTAGGAGTCAGTGTGATGAGGAGCATGGAAGTGAATGGTTTAATGGATTGAATGGGAATGTGGCTTAGCAGCAGCCTTTTCTTGAATTCAGATCAGCCTGTAGTTCAGATCAAAGGCTGCTGGTTCAATTTCACATTCAAAAAGAGTTGTAGCTTACCTGCATCAGTAATAGATGTGTATATATGTATGTAGGCTTAAAGAAAAAAGATGGAAAAAAATTGAAGACAAATAATTTTCATGAAAAATAATTTTTGGAGATAATTTATGTATTTAGATTATGATAGTAACATCATTTTTTCTATTATTTGGTTATGAGGTGTTTAATAAGATTTTAAAGTCAAAGTGTTCATGAACTGCTCATTATTTTCTTTAGAAAGGAACTTTTCTGCTTAGAAAAGTAAAAGGTAGGGAATGCTTAATGCTGGATAGTTTATGCTAAAGGAAAGAAGGCCAAATTCAAGTGAATAGGCCACATCCTGACAATACTTGTACTAATATGCATTGGGGGAAATGCTGCTGACTTCAATGACTTCAACAGCATTTGCACTGTGAATTGTATCGAATAAAATGAAAAAGGGAATAAATAAAATGTCCTGGATCAAAACACTGATTAGATGTAAGTTTGCTTTATGGAGAAATGCACTTAAATTGTTGATATTTTCAGGAGTTTCATTTGCACACACGCACATATATTCACATATGTATATGCCTAAATATTTATACATGTAAAAGTGTATGCAATGTCTTTCAGACCCCAGTCATAGAAAATCTAATGATCTGATGCATGGACATTAAATCAATAATGTATGCAATTAAAATATTTCCCCTTATTTGGTCATTATTTCTATGTTCATAAAATTTGCAATACCCCTCGACTTCTTTCTTAAACAAATCAGAAAATTATTACACTGTCATTCTGAAAAAACTTCCAATGCAGGAACTCTTCATTCAAACATGGTTTTGAATTATATAGGAGATACTGCACAACAGCAACTGAAATCAATAGGATTGGTTTTTAAACTGGATTTGGTAGTTATTTAAACTAGTAGGAAGTCTTTTAAACCATTGGGAATCTTTCTATTGAATTCAAAAGATGTTGGATCAAAGCTGAGTTCTTTAATCAATATATCTAAATTTACATTACAAAAAGCATCAATAAAAATGTCAAGCCATTAATCGCATTCATAATGTTTGGGTTTTTTCTTGAGACAAGTGATACATTATGATAAAATTATGCCAGGTAACTCTTGTCCCATGATCCAGTTTCATCCAGGCACTGTTTAAGACATCTGACAGAACTGGCATCTTCAATTCAAACGTTGATTTATAATAAGATGTCTTTAGCATACTGTAAACCCCACAATCAAGGCATCTACCTCCTTCAACTATGTGCACATGCATTGAACAGGGAGACAAGACTGAATGTGAGTCTACAAAAGCATTTCTGGGGAACTGTGCCTGATGCCTTCATGTGAGATGATTCAAATGCAATCCTATCAGATCTCAGATAAATCACTAATCTGCCATGATCACTGACACTCCAGGCAGACACAGCAGTTCTTCAGCCATCATTCAGAGAAAATTTCCTTAATTCACAAGCTTTATCCAGGATTCTAATCTTTCCTGACCATGGTCAAAGAGATAAAAAGAGCCACATCACAATCTTTCAATATTCTTAACAAAGAGCGGACTGTGGAACAGTTACACAACATCAAAAAAAAATTTCTGGGAAAAAAAAAAGAGAGACATCTACTAGTGCCATCAACAACAAAATAAGATGTCCTACATATTTCACCTACTGGAGTGATATTTTTCCAAAGAAGATGTTTTGGAAATAATAGTATAATAACTCACCAAGCATTAAAGGACTAAAATTACTGTAGGAAAAAAAGTGCATGTACTATTTCTTCCCCATCCTGCATTTACAGAATCCATGTGAACCAAACACACAGATTTCTAACTACAATGCAAACAGAAATTCCCAGAAAAGGGGAAGAAAAATAATTTAGGCTAATCTGAATCAGACGGTCTGGAAAACTTCTATTGGATTTTATGGATGATATCATAAAGGCCCAAAATAGTGCTATGATTTGATAATAAAAAGAACTATAAACCAAACAAACAAAACAAAATTAAATTAAACCAGACTGAACTAAAACAAAGTCTAGTGGAAGATCTGGCAAACTCTCCTTGTGTGGCTCCCGCCACTGACCCTTAAACTCTTTCAGTTGCAAAGTCACTTGCAAACAAATGTGTTGGGGGAGGAAGAAGTCACTAAGCATAGGCACCCAAGAGAACTTTTTCAATACAAGAGATAAATAACTTCTATAAAATCGTATTCAAGCTGTTTATCTCAGGAACAAGAAACTCTGTGGGGGTTTTACATAAGTATTCCAATCTCTTTAACCATCTGAGCTGACCCATGTTAACAGTTTTTGTTAGAGATATCAAAGGATATTGAATTTTTCTATGAAACATTAGTCAGCATTGTCACTTTTTGGCATGGGAACAAGTATGGCATGAATGAAAGAACAGAGAAAAAGCATACAACTGAGAAGTCACTTAGTCCTGTCATGGATTCTATTAACTGCTCAATAAATTAACAAGTACTTGTGTTTCTGCATGAGCAAATAATCATTGCCAATACTGGCCATTAATTTTCCAGTAGCCACTGAATATCTTCACTTTAAACTTCAATGAGAATTTCTTCTCTTGTAAGAAATGGTTTCAAGCTTTGCAAAGAAAGCAGATACTTCCACATTTAAGTACATTTATATCCACATGAAGTTCATAAAAATACCAGTCATTCTAAAGAGGTTATGATGCCAAATAAGTGACATTTATAAAAGGCCTTTTCCTCATTTTTCTCTTTTATGAGCACTTCCTAAATTATTTAAAAAATGCCAGTGATTCCTCTCGAGTTCAAAACTTTCATTTGCCAGAGTCATACATTATTTATCCATTCCAAAATATCACAGTGACATACATTTCCAGTACATTATCTCATCAAGAGGTGCAAGTCACTTAGAAGACAAAACCTTTAGTGCTTCTTTATTTTAGAAGGAGCTGATGAATCCCTCCCTGAGAAAAGCCCTATAAATTGTACAGCTGCATATGAGCAGCCCCAACAACAGTAAATCTTAGCAGGGAGCTCAGAGAAGATGCAGGTGGGCTCAGCCAGTGCAGGAGATATCCAGAGAGTGACTGTTCCTGTGGGACAGCCCAGTGAATTGTCTCTTTTTCTGGAGCTCCCCCAGGAGGGACCAAGCCATTGCACAGTCCTTTGGTCAGACCCACAGCCAAGGAGGTGCAAGCTTGCACTTGGGGTCTGTATCAGCACAGGTCAGGCTGCTGGGCTGGTCTGTGCAGCTCCACCCATGCAGATAAGCCTAAAGCCACTCACCTTGTGTGCCATGTTCTGCAACTGTTTTGAAAATATTGGCAATTCTGTGCAGCGTTAAAACCTCCTTTATTTGTCGGGACTTTGTCCTTGCTCTCCAGATTTCCACATTGGAATCCATTTTCTTTGTTGCCAGTCTTTGAGTTTAGGGGTCAAAGGATGAACACTGGTCTTGGTTTCTGGGTTTGCTTGGACACTTGATGGTTGGATACTTGATGGTATCTCTCTTTATGCACTTCATCTGTAATACAACTTGATGTGACCCTGTTGGGCCAGGGAAGAAACACAGACGTGTGAAGGTGGCTGACCACAAGGTCATTAACACAACCAATGGGGTTTTAGGTGGTTAGGAGAAAAGGACCACAAAAAAAGGCATCCAATGTGCAGAAACACATCCAGTGAAGCTAGAGTGTTTTTGAAGAAAATAGGTTGCAAAAACACAATGTGCAAAAACACACCCAGTAAAGCTGTGGTTTTTTTGAAGAAAAAGGTTGCAAAAGTACATATGGTCATCACTTGTGACTTACACACAAGTTTCTTGTGGTGGATGGGTAATGCAGAAAGATATAATTTGGTGAACAACACAGCTAACAGAGTCTAGATTCCTGCAAATTTGTGAGACAACGGACCTACTACTTGGCTATAAAGGGCAAAGGTTGACTGGAGCTTTTCCTACAGCTGAGATGCTCACAGTATTGCCCTCTTGCTCAGAGTCGTGTCTAAGAAGAACTGAGTTTTTCTCTCAGTGGCGTCCCTGGAATGGTATTTCTCCTGTATACAGCTATTTTATTCAAACTTTGAGGAAATTAATATCTCTCAGATCTTTCCCCTCCTGCCAGCTGTGACTGAAATTGGCAAGAGCTTCCGAAGTTATTAAGGACACACATATATAAAGAAAGAGGGTCACACACGATAATTGCATAAACTGCTGTTTGACAGAGACCAAACATCATAATCACGGCCCAGAATGGATAGAAGGTTTTCTTCCCAGTCGATAGAGGATAAGATTCAAGGAGTATGTAATGCAAAATTACCCTTTCAAGACACACTCACATGAGGCGCAGAACCAGCTGGGTTCCCTGCCTTCACCAGCCATGTCAATGTAGCATAGCAATGCACTTAGTCCTTTTGGCACGCAGCAAGTGCATCCTGCCAATTAAATTTGGCAGCTGCCACTGGATTCAACCTTGATAAAGAATAACAGACAGCCTGACTCAGGGAATTGCTGGTGGGACATAGTGACGTTTGCCTTTAGGTGATCTGAGCAAAGCAGGTACATAGCTGGCTTTTGTGTCAGCTCACCAAGTGTGGAACAACCTGTAGCACTTGTGCAACATGCAGATCATGAGCTATTCAAGTTCTCAGTTCTGGGTAACATTACACAGCCAGCAGCAGGGTTGTGCTGGCATTGAGGCTGCCAGGCACACTTTCAAGCTGTGAAAAGAGGTGTGCCTGTGGGAGCAGTATGGCAAATGTACTTTGTACTGCAATAGAGCACTGGGAACTTGCAGGGAGACTCTTTCTACCATTATCAGAGCTATCAGGGAGATCAGGAGGTAACTAGTACCTGATATAGTTTCTCTCTAGCTTGTGAAACTTTTTGAAGGAAAACTATAGGATCCTCTAATGATACTCTCACAGGTGGTAGTAGTCACACAAAAGTCAGTGGCACCAATTACATGAATGGGAGTTAATTATTTTAATTCAAAAGTTTAGAAAGTAGTGTTCAGGAATGAAGAGTGTGGGTGGTCACTCTTTTCAGCCATCCTGAAAATTGTTAGCATTTCCAGCAATCTGCTGGCTCTTCCTCACTTATTGTAGGGAAGGTCATTGGGACTAGCTTATAAATGCTACAACCATCTGTTCGAGCAAACACAACCTGCAGCAAAATGTGCATTGTCACATGAATTCCTGCTTGGCAGAAGCCAGGAGCTGTTCTGTAGAAAAGCAGTGGCAGGAGCTACACAAATACTAGCATCCAGTATTGCTGGACCCAAAAGAGGATGCTGCCCCAAATTAAAACATAAGGCCAGAAGGAAACACCTGGGTCACCAAGTGTCCCCTGAGATCTCAGACAGTGCATTGCATAATCTCTTGCATATATGTATTGAGTTGCCCCTACTCCCAACAGAGATTTTTCCTGAAATTGAATGTTTCACAGTAGCGCATGCAAGTGCTGAACAATCAGATACTAAAACTGTTCATTTAAGAGTCTGTATTAAAGTATGATGATGAAGAGGTCAAGTAAGATTTGTTATCATGATTTTTAAACTGTCATTCAGATGGTTTCTAATTTAGGACAAAAGTGATTGAATAGGAAATCGTCCATAAATTTAAAGTAATTACTCTCACTAGGTTGGGAAAATCTAGCAGCAGATTGTTGTAAACCTTTAAAAATCAAAGAGATAGAGATATAGCCACAAAAACAATCACTAAATTTGTAATCATATATTCTTAAGGAGCCGTTTATCACTACAGAAAAATGGGCATTGCTCATTAAAAAAGGCAAATTAATCAGACAGCATTAATTCTAGTACTGTAGCTGTTAATGCAGATTAATCTGTATAGCCACAGTTCTGGTTATGGGGTACAGTATTTTTCCCTTTTTAGAAGCTAATTTGCTCTTTTCAATATATATTCAACCATTAACAAGGTGAAACAGATAGCCAGCAAGTGTCAGTGAAGTCTGGTAAAAATTATTACCTTAGAAAAGGAAGTGGAGCTAGCTGAAATGTTTTCCCAAGTTTAAAAATACAAGATAGCACTTTTCAAACAGTACCAAATAAACTTGGAGCTTAGAATCTGATGAAAGTTAATTGGAATTCATGTGTCTGTCTCTTTTTGGCAGAAGGGAAAGTAAAATTGCACAAATTAATCCCTTACCAGCATTTACCTCAGAAACTTGAATATTTTTTAAATGTCGTACCGTTGTGAATGATTCAATATTTTGAAAATCAAGAAAAAAAGAAAAAGAAAGTCAGTATTACAAGATATGTTTGTACAGTCCATTCTCTCTGTCTGATGTCATACACCAAATACGAGAACCATTTCTTGCATCTATCATTTCTTAAAAATTAAGATGTGACATTTCATCTGCAAAATGAATTGCAATTTCAGTCTGGATCCCAAGGTCAAATGCGACAAAAAACCAAGTAGCCAGACTTACTAGCAGACTTACTACAGCCTGGTGAATCGTGCTGGTTAAGTGGTGGTTGTAGGAAATCATATATTGCTTTTATCCGTCCTTTCATCTGTTCTGTGTATAAATAAAGCATGCAATCTCTTTAAATAGATCATTGTAGTGGATTGCTTTACAGAAGCCCTAAAAAAAGTGGTGAAAAAAAGGTACATATGAAAACAAGGCTGTCTTTACTTACATGCTCCCTTAACAGCATTGTAAAACACTGTAAAAATCTAGAAAGTAGTGTGAAATAATTTATTCTGACTTCTTTGAGAGTGATGTGATGTTTGGACACTATTTTCAATGATAGCAAGCCAGGACATTTTCTTATAGTGAGTCTAATCCCTGTAATTAATTACTGCGGTGTTTTATTACTGCCTTGATCTAACTGTACGACTTTAAGGAGATAGAAATTCTCTGGCTCCATTAATAAGATATAGAGACACCGATGATATGGAATGCACCTCATCTTAGTTCTATCAATCTAGAAATCTAAAATTTAGATTAATTCCACTAGTTAGTCATCCAGGTTCCACTCTAATGAATGGAAAAAGCAGATCGTCTAAAGGTGGTGATTGCCACCTATTTCAGAGAGGGTGAGTTGTTCCTGCCTCCAGTTGCCTCCTTCAGCTCTCATGTCCTAATGCTGCCATGCATGCAGGTAAGGAGAGTGTCACCTCCCTGGTATGCCATGACAGGCTGGTACAAGGTGACTTACCTAGGGCACAAGCAGCAGGTGAGTGAGAAAGGAACGGGGGAGTGTGAGCCCCAGCCAGGTGCTGCTCAGGGGAGCAAGCTGGTCACCACACAACAGAGAGGGAGACTGGGCATGTGAAGAGGTGTGTGTCCATGCTCCAGGTGTTCCCAGGGTGCTCCTAGGGTAGGTGTGAACTTTACCTAAATGAGCAGCTGATCTGAAAATAGTTGTTGTATAGCTTCAAACTACAGATACTTAAATTTAGGTGTCCACTCACAGGTCACTGTGTGTGAGCTCCCTTTATAGCACGAGAGAGCTATAGGATCTTTAGGCATAGGTTTAGTTGCTTAAACATGGGTAGGTAATTAGTGCTGGCTGAACTCTCCTGGATTATCAAAACAGATGTAATAGATATAAGACAGGGACATATGATATTTACACCCTTCTGGACCAGCAGGTAGTGGTCAGCTGGGGTAAACTAGAACATCCCAGCTGCCACCAGGTGATCGCTTGTGGACATAAGAACAAAATGCTAAAGCTTCATGAATTAAAATACACACTTAGGAACACATTTCCCATGTAGACACCAATATGTGAAGACAGATCTGATCTGAGCTCTGAATCTCATTCTGAGGGCCCTGTGCAGAAATCTCATACACCCTCAGGCACCTCAAATACCCTGAGCACCCATGGGCGGGCAACTGAACAGAGTTTTCTGTCTGGTTGCAGAGATTTTATCCCAGGAGTATTGGTGAGATGTGAGGCTGGAAAAGGTTATAAACAGCAGAGACTACACTGTCATGGCAGTTCTGTTCAAGAAACTTGTGTTGCCAGCACTTTGCAAAATGTAATTACATCATATCCATATGCTTTAGCAGAGAATCAGGGGACCACTACTGCGCTGTGAAGGACAGTCTCACATCTTTAATCGTTCTGAGATGTTGGCTAAGTGACCTGTCTTCTGATCAAGGGTGCTATGAGACTGCATTTCACACATAAAACCTGAGTGTACAAATTCACTCAACTGGCTTTAATTTGAAATATGGACATTAGCAATTGTACAAACTGTGACAGACTTATCATTTTTATGATGTGTCTGTTGGTATGGCCAATATTTTTTGCTTCATCACCTACACTTAAATCTTCCTTTCCTTTGGATGCTGTGCATGTGCAATGTGTGATAAAGAAACTGAATTACCTCTCACTCCTGGAGAAGGTGATCCCTGCTAATCTGCACACTGGCTATTGGCAGGCAGTACACATCACTTGCATTGTCACTGCCTGCACCCTGCTTGACCTACATATGAATACTGCAATTTACCTAATCCCTATTGCTTGCCCAAACAGCTCCAATATAAAAAAGTATGATAATTGCTGCTGCTACCTGTCACAGGCATAGCATCATACTGTAATACTCGTGAGAGCTTGAGCAAAATGGTGATCAACTGGCAAGAAAATTAAAGAGTTAATAAAATCAGAACCATGATTTTTCACTATCTGAAAATGTAAGAAATAAAGGAGAGATTTTTCTTTTGGCAATAAATCAGCTCCCATCCTCCTTTTGTTTGTTATTACAGTCATGGTTCAAAGCCCTCTACAAAAACAAGGTCTCACTTTATTATAGGACAGTCAGGTTCAGAGCACAGCTTGCAATAAAGAAATTAGCAAACCAGAAGCTGCAATTCTGTAAAAACACTCAAAAACGAAGAGGATTTAAAGTGACAAGATCCAATTAAATTTAATTACCCAAGCTGTATTTTCATTTTAACTGACACTTTTTATTAAGGAGCCACATGCACTAAAGCTAGAAACCTGGGCCAAATTGCATCCCAGTAATACAGTTATCTTATGCAAAATTCTTAGTATCTAATTTTCTAAAATGAAATTAGAGACATGGGGTTTGTAAAAGGTTCTCTTTGTCTGATACTATAAGATGCTGTTTGCAATGTACCTACACTACTGTATATCTATGCAACAGTAACACCTGATGTACCTAATAAAACTTATTATTGTGAAAGAGTTTTAGTACACCTTTATTATTTTTTAATATGGAAGTATTCACTATAAGCCAGGGATTTAACCATGTCAGTATAAATCAGGGATTCAACAGCAAGGCTAACAACTTCAAATCTAAAACTCTTGAAAACTGAAGCAGAAAGTCTATGACTTTGACAAGAGAAAATTATTTTTGAATCTTTTAATTTTAGGCTTAAATAGGCATATAAATTTGGACCAAATTACTATTTTACTGTCATCTTTTTTGTCCCCATGGCAGAAAAGATCAAAGAACGGCTGCAGAGAGCAAACCACTGCAAGACACTTAGTTCTTTCCATGCTTGTGATTTTAAAAAATACATAGTAAAAATTTAGGAAAAAAAAATATTTGAAAAGCAGCTGATGACTCATTAAACTAATAAGAAAACAAGAGAAGGGACACATCTATTTAAGAAGTTCAAGCCAGTGGGAACAGCCTACCTTGAGGCCTTTATCACGAGGCTTTAACAAACACGTGAGATTGCACAGTGGTCGTTCCCTCCCAAGGGCTGAGCAGGATGTGCCAATGCCTTTGGTGGCTCTGAGTGGAAATATCACTGGTGTCAGCACCTCAGTGCCAACAAACCTGCAGACAGCCCTCACAAAGGGAGAGGAGAGGAGAGGAGTGTCAGGTTTCAGAGGAAAACTGCTTCCCCACATGAGATGTCTCCCTTACAGGTATGCATATGGCATTACCAAGAGCATCACCACAAAATGCATTTGAGAAAGTGAAGCTGGCTTCCCTTTCTGTCAAGTACTGCTGCTAAAAATCTCAGGTTTCTAGGCAGAAGAGGGCTGTGGCTCTGTTTTGGTAAGGGAGAGGAAGAGACTGGGATAGAGTCCCAGTCTCTTTTATGTTTAAAGTGTGAAAATAGAGGATGCAATTACCTCATGGGACGGAATTCAGAGCCAAAAAATAATCTGTAAACTATTTTGAGAATGGAATGCGGTGCAGCCAAAGTTGCATAGTTCTCCACACAAAGTCTCAGTATCATTCCCCTTTGTAATTTTTCAGTTTAATTTCCTGTGAAAACAGTGAAGAATGTGGGTATTAACACCTACCAGACCAAACAAGGTGGCAGACCTGTTGGAGTAAGCCCAGGAGCGTCGCAAAGCTGATCAGATGGCTGGAACACCTCTGCTGTGAAGGCAGGCTGAGAGAGCTGGAGTTCTTCAGACTGGAGAAGAGAAGGCTCTGGGGAAACAACATAGCAGCCTTCTAGGGGCTGTGTGAACCTAAAGGGGGTTCACATAAAAGCTGGAAATGGACCTTTTACCAGGGCATGTATTGATACAAGGGATGTCAAACTGAGAGAGGGTAGGTTTAGATTAGATATAAGGGAAAAATTCTTTACCATGAAGGCGTTGAGACATTGGAAAAGGTTTCCCAGAGAGGCTGTGGGTGTCCCATCCCTGAACGTGTTAAAGGCCAGGTTTGATGGGGCGTTGAGCTACCTGGTCTAGTGGAACACATGATTCTCTGACACTGTTAATACCTCAGTGCTCTCTTCTACCCACATTAGGCCAGAAGAGTAGAGCTACCACAAGAATTGGATCATCTATTTTAACAACTTTCTATTAAATAACACTTTTGAAAAAAAGCATAGACACACACATGTTCCCCCCAAAAGTGAATAGTTTCCTCAATGTAATGTCGTATGAGTATGTTGTGGAGATTGGAATGGAAAAGCTTCATTCTGTCACTTTCATCTTGCCTCTGTGCACAATGGCCAGAAAGCCTAGTGGTGGAGTGGTTCATCTTTGAGAAGAACTCATAACCTGTTACTTGAAATGTTGTCCAGTAAAGAACACTAGACCAAAGGAAAAAATGGTGCCATAAAGTAAATAAATCCCAACTTTCATGAGGTACTCTGGCTGTGTTCCTATACTTGAATTTTAAATGTTTATGCCTAAGATTGGTATCCCTTGGAGAAAAGAGAGATTTATGTGCTCATGTATTCCAAACATGAGTATTCACAGCTAATTTAACAAACATCTTCCCCCAGTAATAGAAATATGGTGATGGTCAGAAAAATTCACTGAAGAGCCACAGAGCTCACACAAGTAAGTTAAGGCTGGTTACTGCAACTGACGGCACCAAGGAGACCCTACAGTTTTCACCTGTGCTGTCTGCCTCTTACCTCCTATCCTGAATAGCTGTTATACACTCCCAATGGCTGCCTGGAGTCCAGAGAAAGCTCCAAACTGTCCTTCAGATCCACAGCATGACTCTGCTGGATGCACTAGCAAACCCCAAAACCACCACGCAATCACATCAAAGGTCCTTTGTCAAACACGTTCTCTTCCTTCCTCCTTTCACATCAAAAATAATGAGAGAAGAAACTGTTTCAAGTAGAATGCAAACAGATCACTATAAACATTTTTTTTTTAAAAGTCAAGTTGATTCCCCACTGTGGCTAAGTTCCTATGCATGGTTATGAAGTGTATGTGAATTTACTTGTGCCTCAGGCCCACATTTGTGTGACCCCAGCTCCTCTGAGACACACTTTCACATGCACCATAGGACAGCTGGGCTATGGGGAAGAGGTCTTCACCTTCCTGGGGTAAATTCACTTTCATTCAGCTCTCAAACCTCAGGAACCCCAAGCAAAATGTGACTTGGCTTTCTCTGTCCAAGCAACACAGAAATTCAAACACAGGGTACATCAATTCAGTTGTTAATTATCAAAAGACTACAAACATGAGTAATTTTGACACACAACTCCTTGTAAAGATATAATATTATAATCTGCCCTCAGCAGCCCTTGCTGTAAACAAGACAGCCTAACTGAGATCCTTGGAAGCCCAGTCCTACTCCTGAGAAGGACAGGGAAGTGCTCACAGTGGTGTCAGTGGGTGTCTGGGGTGTCAGCTTCACATTCAGAGAGTAATAAAGACAAGTAGAATCTGATTAACATTCCAGATAACTAACTGGAAAATACCTTCTGCTTTACTACCAGTCTTTTCTAAAAGAAGCAATAATGCAAAAACAACAACAAAAAAGTTTTCCTTGCATAAAGCATCAATTTTTCTAACCTTTTATAATTTTCTTATTATTTCTGTCACTTTTGATATATTTCCACCTTCAAACAGTCATTAAATATGAACATTATTGGACATACAGGATAACCAAAGAGCTTCTTGTTCTTCCAGTTGAGGGATATTTGGTGATGTGATAAATCAGTTTTAACCAAGATATCATCAAGCAAACATCAGGCAGACTGTGAGGAAAAAAAAGGGCAAACTATTATACAGGTCATATACATACTAATTTTGTAACTTCCAATTACCTGCTAAAAGACAACTTCTTCTACTACCACTCAAAATCCATTAATTAAAAGTCACACGCTTAAGAACAATGCCTCAAGAAAAAAAAAATCTGAATTTAGCCCATAGCCACGTATTTGTTTAGAAGGCTGAATGGCTGCAGGGGAAAAGCCCACCCAGCATCCAGTCACACGCCTGTGGTGAGTGGCTCTAAAGCCACTTTCGGGTGAGCAAACAAATCGTGTAATTCTATCGTGTGCTGATTCAAAGGTAAATGCTGAGCAGGCTCAGTGGGCTCCGTCTGGCTGTGGAGGGTGTCTCGTTTCTAGCACCAGGGAGAATTAACAGGTTTGTAGTCGTTTCCATGCTAGTCTGTAGAAACAGCTATAGAAGTCTATGGAAGGTATTCATTAGGATTGAAAATAGGGGAAGCAGCTTCTCTTGGATGAATGAAAATATGTTGTTTAGCTGGCTGGTGAGCCTTGCTCATAAGTTCTGAGTTAATCTGTCTCCAGATTTGACGTCAGGAGAATATTCCCCCAAATTCCAGGACTGGCTGTGCTTGCTGGGAGGCTCTTCATTCTCCATGGCATAATCTAGGAGGTTTTTTACCTAGTTCCAAGCCATCACAGGATTCTGGGATTTGATGAGTGCCATAGTTTCTCCTGTTCTCTACCTGAGACACACTTTTTATGAAGCTTCATCATTTCCTGAAGGGCTAGATCTGCACTGAGATGCTGAAAGTGGCAACTGAATCAAAGTATCCATTCATGTCTCAGGCTGGTTCTCATGTTTCAAACATAAAAGGTGAGAATTTAGTTTTACTATTGTTTGTGTTCTACTTCATTAGTCTCCATGACAGACTTCAGTCTCCCAGCTGGTCACCTTGTATCTACAAATTTTATTGCATGTGTATGTTCATGCATGCATATAGAATCAGTCAGAATGAAAAATATACACACAGTTAATGTGACTAAAGAGTGCTGGAAGAAGGTCTAAACAAATGCCAACAGTTCATCAAGTGAAGCAGGAGTGGGAGAAAATCCAGAGACACCATTTGTTTGCCTGGTTAAGCTGTATTGTTATGCTCTGTCCTCCTTTAGTACACCCCCACCTTTTGTACTAATCTTCCCTACATCTGCTGCCAGCCAGGCCAAGCTCAAACAGCAGTGTCAATTCCAGGGTCAGAGAGGTCAACGGTGACACCCGATTTAAGTGTTATTCACTCTGATGCTGTGACAAGACAGATACAGCGTGGCCTGACTAAAGTGATGTATGTTAAATTTGTTGCAAATTACTGGCATGATGGATCTATTGATGACCCATTCCAGCTGTCAGGATGTCTCTATCAGTCTCTCAGTTACACTTTCTCCTGCTGCTCAGCCCCATCCCCCCTCTGACTGCTCCCATCAAGCACAGGGTTGCTCCACAGTCCCTGAGAAACTCAGGGTGCAGAGCACAGGGAAACAAAGCATCAGCATCTGCTTGAACCTGAGGATCATTGAAAGTCAACTCATGAGGGACAAAAGTTTGGCAGTTTATAGACGTGAGTCATTGTGCAAGTTTGTATCATCTTAAGACCTATTGAAAAATATTTGTTAATAATAGGTTTCCAAGTTCATTCCTGTTTTCATCCAAAGTGTTGAAAACACAATAATTTGAGCTGTTACTGGAAGTATCTCGCTCACCTGAGAAATTCTCTGAAGGGGAACAAGTCTTTTCCACTTTTGCTCTCAAGTAGAGCAGACAGACAACTGACCCAGATTCTCTACAGCAGAAAATGGAAGAGCAGGGAAAGGCAGACAGACACTACTCAGAATGTTCCCTTCCTACTGCTCCTTTCCCTTCACAGAGGAGAATATCCAGCTTCTCTGGCAAGTGGCACTATAGCCATGGAAGGGAAGGGCAGGAGCCACTTGACAGCAGGTTCCTCGAACCTTTCCTGCTGCCCAGGGTGGCTGAGACTCTCCAGTTTGTGCCCTGTGGGAGACAAGATGTATGTGGGAAGCCAGGTCTCACTTTTGTCTTTGGAATGCTGGAGCCTGAGACAGGCATGGAAGTCTGATCTAGTGAAATGGAGTGAAAATTATGGAAACCAAATTGTCTCGAGTAAAATTGATCATTTCTACTTTCAGACCAACGTCTGTCCTAGAAGTGCTTGCTCCAGGGCAGGTGCTATAATTACAGAAGTACAGCCCTTCCATACATTTTAGCCCAGGTAGGTAAAGCCCTAGTTGTGATGATAAACAATATCTCATTTCATAATTACATTGAAGGAGCATCTTATGCAAATTTCTTCTGTTTAAGGCACTTTCTTGCATTAGCTCCACTGTAGCTCTGAGGCGTGCTAAGTTTTCTTTCTTTTTTCTGATTATCGTTGCTTTCTACTGCTTCTGCACCTTTTGTTCTTTCAGCCTGACTCACAGATTGTCATTCTTTAGTTTAGTGTTGCAGAGTAATTTTTAATAAACGGAAATTTCTTCACATGTAAAGGAAGAGCATAGCTTAGTTGCAGTCCCTGAATTCTGAACAATTTGCATTGGCAAGGGATGGCCCAGGTGGTTCTGCTCTCCTAATTTCTCTCAGATAATATTCAAAGTCATCCAGCAAACAGGGACATTAAGTGATGCTGAAATGCAGCACCCAAACTGGAGGAAAACAGGATAGTTAGTGCACAAGAGAGCATTTGCAAACCTGAAGATGTTCTCAGAGCACACAACTTATGAAGGACCATTACTGAGCAGGGGGAGTGGAGACAACTGCCTTATTGTGTTCAGTTGAACTTGTTGTTGGAAGACCAATATGGCTATTAGATTTCCAGTTCCATCAGCATCTTCAGCATCTTTCATTATGACATATATCTGATCTCTTCCATTTTAGTCTGAGTAATCAAAACCATAAAGAACAGAGGAATAGCGAAGAAACATGGGTCACTTTATTCTAGAATTGGAATAGTGTCAGCCAAGGTTGTGGTTCCTTTGTTCATTTTAATCCCTTGTGGCTGTTCATTCATGGCAGAGATGAAACACTGACAATTAGGCAAGACTCTTGAAAAAATTGTGGGCCCTTCAGCAATTGAAAAATGTTGATAGAAGTAAAAAGAATTTTGCCAGCTACATGTGGATTGAATTCAACCCCAAAATAGTACAGAATCTGTGCTTAAATGTTAGCCTAAAAGCTTGGAGTGAGCTCTAAAACCTCTATCAGGATTGTAAATCATTAGGTATGATATGCAGATCTACTTTACTTCATCACAAATAGTCACAAAACAGTCACCTGGATAGTTCAGAGCCTGAATAAGAGAGTTTATCCTATCTATAATTCCAGAAGCCATTGGGGAATGCGAAGAAAACAGAGACAAGAAAGGTACAAACACAGTTAAGAATCAGGCTTTCAAATCAGAGTGATTTATCTGAACTGCACCTCGGGGACAACATGAGAGCCATGGCACTCCTCAACTAGACTAGAGCAAAATGCTGTAAGAGCACTCAGTAGTTAAGAAACACTGGCTGAGAAAGAATCATAGAATCATAGAAAGGCTTGGATTGAAAGGACCTTAAAGATCATCTAAGTCAAACCCCCTTGTCACGAGCAGGAAGACATTCACTAGATCAGGTTGCTCAGGGTCATATCCAGCCTGGCCTTGAAAACTTTCAGGGATGGGGCGTCCACACCTTCTCTGGGCAACCTGTTCCTGTGCCTCATCTACCTCTAAGAATTTTTTTTCTAATATCTAATCTAAATTTCTCCTCCTTTAGTTTAAAAGTTTCTCCCTTGTCCACATCTTATCAGCAAGACTGTCATCATCAGCTATTATCTCCCTGTGCTCTGCTTCTTCCAAGAGGCTTAATTAAATTATCTCTTAAATTAAAGAACTTTTTCTTATCTCTAAGTTTTTTGGTGGCACCGGCCAAGATTAAAATAACTTTAAGTTGTCAGGTAAGGGAGCTGTCTACACCACTCATTACCACTTTTTAGCACATTCTTAGCAGCCATCCCAAATCCAAGGAATAATATGAGATCTAATCACCATAGCAAAGCTCATCACCTTTCATTTCAAGGGCAAGGCATGTTTTTATGGCATCAACCCTACTAAAATAAGCAGAACACTTTTATGCATACACTTTTTGAAATCCTTTAAATGTATCTCCCAAAGGCAGCTCTCCTTTTGGGAAATCTTCTTCCTTTAGATTTCGACTCAGAATAGATGATCACCACGATGACTCATGCTATGCTTCAAATATTAAAATTCTATAGTGAAGCTGGATAAATATATGTAAACTACTTAATTGCTGTAAAAATAGAAAACTCTATTTGGAGAACTAATGAACCTGGTGTAGAAAACAAAAATACTTCACATAAAAGTGGAGTCTTTTCTCCTTACCTGTGGATCCATTTCCATTTTAGGTGGTAGAAACACTCAGGTTTGCTCTCTCTTGGCTGGAAAATGCATTCGATATGTTTAGGTACACATGCATAAAGCATCCAGTATGCATTCTAATGATAGGGTGAGTGATTTGGAATTTAATTTTTTCAGGCAAAGGCAAAAATTGGATCAGAAATCCTACTTCCTATGAAGGTTCTGGCCACTAAGCAATTGCTTTGAAATGCTGTATTTCAAAAGTATGAACTATCACCACATTTTAAGAGTAAATCTTGTCAAATTTCTCAAGGGAGTTAAATGACAGAAAATTCCCCTTTCCTTTGCTTTGGTGATGCTTAGACCAAAATTCTCACTGGTGTTGAGATCCACAGGCAGATTTATAACCATCAAGGCACAGGGAAATTCATGGTCAAAGACCACAGTGTGTCTGATATAGAAGCTCTTGCAGTCTTAGAGCAAAAACAGGGTGAAGGTGTTGAGGATAGCCATTTTGAAAGTAAATATGTACAATTAGTTTGAATCCCTTTGCATGTAACCCTCATTTTCTGAAAACTAATAAGATCAAAGCCTAAGGTGATTAGACTTCAGACATCAAGGACATTTTTAAGTCCAGGCAAAATTGCAGTCATCCCCATGGGTTTAGCATCTTCTTTGTTTTCTTTCTTTCACGCTTCTTTTCTTTCAGTCATTCACTCTTTCAGTCTTCCATACTTTAGCTCTTTCTTTCTCTTCCTTTTTATTTTTCTCTCTGTTCTTCCTGGTTTTGCCTCTTCTCTTTTCTCCTCTCTTCTCTTCTCTTCTCTTCTCTTCTCTTCTCTTCTCTTCTCTTCTCTTCTCTTCTCTTCTCTTCTCTTCTCTCCTCTCCTCTCCTCTTTTCTTTTCTCCTCTTTTCTTTTCTCTATTCTCTTCTCTAGGTTAGTGAAAAAAAAGTGACTACAGCTTTTCAGCCCTAAACAGGAAAGACACATACATCTGTGGAACTGTGACCTAATAATACAAAATCTCTAATTTGTCTTGGAATGGACAGACCTTTAAGTGAGTACCCTTGCAGGCATTGAAAAAAAAACCTCGAGTGACAAAACACAGACAACTATGACATCATACCTTATTGCTTGCTATTCAGAGAGGAAAAAAAGCTGGTTTTTTCTAGATGCTATAACCTGACATAAAAATCGTGTATGGATATTTTACTGTAATACTAAGTTTTTTATTATGTTAATACATTTTTCATTGTATTGGACAAATCTATGTCTCGAATATAGTCCAAAAGGTATCTAAATATGAAAGCAAATCCTGGCTAAAATGATCCAAGTTCCTTTAAGCTTATTATAGTAGTGATATTTCTGACATGTTAACACCATTTAATATTACATTAGTGAAAACCCATGAAAATGTGATAAGAAAATTACATATGAAGTATGCACATTGTTAATAAGATTCATCAAATTACCAGTTTGAGAAACAATTTTTCAGCTATAAAATGAGTAAAATCACAAGGTAACTTCTAATAGTTTGACTTCTCACAGTTCTGGTTCTCATCATCTCCTGCTCAAGACTACCTGCAGATAAACTCCTGAGACCAGATAACATAGCTACAGGAGGCTGAAGTACTGAAGGGATGTAAAAGTGCTGACAACAAATGTCATGTGCCATCAGTAATTCCAGGGAATTCGTCATTTTTCATTGCTATGCTTTCAGCATAGCATTTCTTCCAAGTTGTATGACCACATCCTGAGAACTCTAGGTTAGACCTACTGACCACATCTGTGTATCTCTGACCATTAAGTACCATCTCTTGATGCCTGTGCACTGAGGAATGTCCTCAATGTTCAGAGAATCAGGTGTGTTCCCACAACCACAGAACAGGGCTGCATAAATAACATCCTTAAACTATTGCTATTAAACCTTTCAAAAGTCTTTCCAAACAGTGATGTAATGATGATCAGATAAAATCCATCATGTAATAATAATAGGTAATGAATAATATATCTTGATTGCAGCTCATCTCAGGCCAATTATCACTAAAACAGATATGAACAAAACAAGCCAGATGGTCTGGTAAAGAATGTCCATAAATATCCCAGCCACACACCCTCTGGCATAAAGTGCCAAGATCTGCTTCCACTATTCTCAGCAGGGAGCACCTTTCTCTGAAAATAATCTCTCTAAGCAGTTTGTTGAAACCAAAGTCCTTATTTGAAGGATAAAGTGCAGCATAAAAGGGGTTTGTAGGAAATAAACTTGGAATCATATAGAAATATAAATGCGGGTAATTCCTGTGGTAGAGCGTCTCGCAGATATGAAGAGTCTGTACCATGTCCCCTCTTTGTGACTCTGACACTAAGCCTCCAAGATAAAATAAACTTCCTACAAAATGGCTCGGTAACAAACAAAAAATGATTGTGTATGGAACCACTCGAGCTATAAGAAGACTAATCCAATGTGCAGTGCTTTAAATTGCTGAGAAGTTTGGAATCTTTTTTCTTTGTCTTTCCTTGGGGCTTCTCTGTGTGCTGTAACTTCTCTATGCATGGAGAGTATAGTTAGTATTTTCATTTGCTGCCTAAGTAGCAAATTACCCTGTAAACAGCCCACAAGAGCTGGTCTGTAATTGAATTGTAACTGTTGACTTTAGACATTTGGTATATTTGCTGCAAGAAGTAAATTTTCAAAACTTCATCTTGATGCAGTCAGACAAAATGAAAGGTAATATTCTTTATCTGCCACAGATTGCTGCAGATGAACTGCTTTCATATGAGCTTAAATAAGATTTAGTGTATTCCATCCTTCAGCTGGCCACAATTGAAAGTGATCAGGATCAATATAGCTGCCCCTGAATGCAGCCCAGTATTGTGCATTACAATAGAGGAAATGGCTGTATTCAAAATTTTCCTGTGTCAAATTAATTTCCATGTTATCTCCAAATTCAATTAGATGGGAACCCCGTGTAACTAAAAAAGTGTCCGACATCCCTTAGTGACAAATTACGGTGCTTAGTGTGCATATCAAGGTGAAGTGTTGAGCCTTGCTAATCTTCTCACTAATTCTCAATTACCGTAAAATGAAGCCATAAATCACACAGACAGGGGATCGATGGAAATGTTGTTTTCAGGGTGATTGGCAGCCTCCCCAAAGGTTTTCTGTAAGTTGGTTTAAGGTTACCATTCTCTAAGGGGAGGGATGAGGTAGTCTTGCTCAATCTCTATGATATAGGCCCACAGGCCTTTTGGGGATAGTGGGGAGGGACAGCACCAATTTCAGCCCATCAGACATCCAATTTTTCTCCTTTTCATACCTGCTGTAGTAAATGAGAAACAAATTAAATTTCACTCCACTATCTCCACAGAAACCATTTAAATTTTTCATGGAAACTAAATTGTCCCTAGACAAATAGCCCCCTGATTCTATGAAAATATACTGGAGCGCTGGGGACAGAAATAAATTTGTGTCACTCTGGATATGCCATTCTCTGTAATGTCATTCACGGCCGGCCAATAAATGAGTCCCTCCCGGAACACAATGGTAAAGCCTTGTGCTCTGGTGGATTTGCATTGTTCCCCCACTCTGGAGCGGTCTAATATTCTTCCTGTTATTAATTTGCAGCCTAGGTTTTACATTCATGAGGCCAAGATTGAAATGTAAATGAGGCACAAAATAAGTAGTCAGCAGTAGCCCTGGCCGAGCTGCCTGTGTCATAGACTCATGGACTTACATGAAAATAGTTATCACTCAGAGAGATTAGCAGCTCAGAACATCAATCACTGCTGCAAGGAAACAATGAATAAAATCGCCCCGACATGAGGAAGGAAATTACCAAAGCTTTAAAGTGGAAAGGGGATATGTAATACTGCTACCTGTTGTTGAAGCACTAAGGCTGTAATAAAAGAAGCTGGGCTCCTTCTCTCTCTCTCTCTCTCTCTCTATCTCTTTCCCTCCCCTGTTCCTGTTGATAGCTGATATTTAAATTGTGCCATTTTTCTCATCTCAATTTATCTATTAAATGAGCTGCAGTTCCTTGGCCAGAGGTGTACGATACTTCACATCGCACTCAAATGAAACCCACAGTTTTGAGTCTGAACCCGCTTTAAGATGATGACACCCTATATATCATCCAATCTCTTGGCAAGCAAATAGATATATAAGGCCCGAGTCCTTGGGTTTCAGGGAGGCTCAGAGGATGCCAGACTTCAAGCTAGCAGACAAAAGTGGCTTTAGTTCACCGTTGTGCTTTCCTAATTCTCAGATGATGCAAAAGTGGTGCAAGACAATGCAAGTAAGGGAGTCCCAGGCCAGCTCTTCCTCAACAACCTCTGAACAACTCTGAGAAGCTCTCCCAGGACTTATCAATAACCAGAACTTGGAAAAGATTCAGCTAATTCTCCTTTACGTCAGCAACTTTGGTCACCCTCATCAGAAGGGGAAGCATTGCATTAGCTGTTCTACTTTTTTCCTTGAGTGTTCTCTATAGTCATTAAATGCAAAACACTGTTCCATCTACCACAATTAGTTTTGCCTTCCTCTGAGGAAATGTGCCTGATTATCACACCTAAACAGCAAGAATATTTTCCTATAGTATTTGTTCTTTAGACAACAGAAATACAGCCACATTTTACTAAAAGCTTGCCAATTTTTGGTCTAAATTTTCATTCCCCAAAATTTAGACTTTCAACCACAAAAATAGCTTTTAGAATGTGTCCTAGGAAGGTGACTTCAAAGTAAATGCCAAAATAAACTCTAGTCCTTCCTGTTCTGAGGTAGCTTGTAAATGTGGCTGGTCACAAGATTGTAGTGGGTGGAAGCATCTCTCTGACCTGTTTTCCCAAGGGTACTGGATTCCTTCTCATGGGTCTACCTTCAGAAACTCTGTTTGCAGGGAGAATTATTAAGCAAGAAATGGGTCAGTCTGGGTATGCTTTCTGTTGTCTTACAACTCTTAAGGCTGCTTAAAAATATATCAAATTTCAAACAGTTAAAAATATAATGCCCCCTCTTAAAGCAACTTGATTTGAGATTTAAGAAAAATTATTTAAAACTTATATCCTTAGATATCACATTCCATGTAACACCTTTCATTTAAGATGTAAATGCTTTTTATGCAAAAATACCAAAAGACTCTGAAAAGCTTTATATTTTGATACCAGTTTTAAGAAAGGCAAACCCAATCTTAAAAAATTAGTGTAAGAAACTGGCAATGATAGTAAGATTAAGATTAGAAACTAAATCTCCATTTTTTGTGCAAAACAGTAGATCATGCTGCCTTCAGAAACCAGCTTTCCATGCCATTTCTTATCAGGAGGAAGAAAAAAGTAATGTATGTAAGATATTGAAATAACCTAGTAAAAAACTTCTGTGTCACGTGAATGATATCATGAATATTTCTTATTATACGGGCGATGGACATTTTGGTCAAATAATGCCTGGAGAATCAGAACTGAGCTGAACAAAGTACTAGCATATCAGAGCTGTTGCATATCAGAGAAAGCAACACTATCTCAAAAAGCTACCTTTTTCACAATAGAAATACTACCATTTTCACTGAATGTTCATTTTTAAAAGCTCAAGACAGCCATATTATACAGAGCGAGTTTTGAACAGTAATGTGCGGTAATGTGTTCAGTTACTTTATTCTGTTTCTTTCTGCAGAAGTTCACCGAGGATAATGCAAACAGCTAAGAAAAGGAACTTGAAATTTAGGAGAAGCAAAGAGACAACATAAAATCAGATGTTCAGTTGTGTATTGAAATGTGCTTTTGAGAGGTCAAGAAATTGATCATGGGTGAGATAGCAGAAGATATTGAACCTTAAACGGCTTTGTTCTTTTTTTCTTTGCTTAAAAAGACAAAGTCAGACCCAACTTGTTACTGGAGCTTTAAAGCCCAGCAGCAGTGTGCAATTCCTGGCTAAGGAGCAGGAGAAACACAACTCACATGGTTCCCAAAGCAGGCAGCAGTTTCTGCTCTCAAACCCCTCCTCTTTTCCTTGTGTTGTCGTTGTCTTCACTCTTAGTGTCTCAGAATATCTTTTTAATTGCTTATCAAATGGATAGTTATTGTATCATAAAATCTTCAAAGCCATTTCCCAGTCCCATTCAGTTGTGGAGCTGAACTTTTATACAATGATATATCACAATGGATTATGCTAATAAGCTTGTTAATAGCTCCAGCAGTGTTAACTGAGCGCATTAAAACAAACTGATCCTTGCAATAGATTGGGAAATGTTTTATGAGGGGCATGTGATCTAAGAGCAGCCATGACAAGGCTAGTAAATAATAGCAGAAACTGGCATGACCAAAGAAACGCTCACCTAAATTATTTATATGTTAATCAAAAATACAGTTGTTAAGCAATATCATTAGTTCATTACTAATTGGTTTATGGATTTGTGATGAATTACTTACTTGCATGCAAAGTAAACCCTCAGCCTTTTGTTCATCGTTTCTAACCTTCAAATACTTGCAGGTTTTCTCGCTGCAGTGCTCGTCCTTCACTAAAATGATTACATCAGCTTGTCAGAGAAAGTAGATTTTCAAGGTAAAGACATAATTTTCTTCTGAAATATATGCAATATATTATTGTCATATATTTTTTAAAAGTCATAATATATCAGAATTTCATGCTTGAGAGATATGCAATTAATGCTATACAGTATATATTTTTCCTTACTCTCCACCAAAAACCCCACACTTTGAACATTTATTAGTAGTGGAGACTTGTTTCATTCATATATATCAAGTTCAACTGTCAGGCACATTATTATGGGGAATGTTAAATGCCGCCTTAGTGGAATCAGATTGGGCTGGATATAACCAAAGAACTCAAACACACCTCTGGACGTATTGTGGAAGAAAATCCTAGAATGTGACACACTGATTTTAAGGTGAAGGTGGAGATCAGTCTTTCATTTGGTGCCTGAACTCATCAGCAAATTTCGTAATTATAAGGTTTTCAGAACTGCAGTCTCTCATCAGGCCCTGCTCTTCTTGTCTTTTGTTTCCCTCTCTTCCTCATATTCTTATTGCAGCTCCTTCCTGTCATCGCCTCTCTTTTTTCTACTTCCATTTCCCTCTGTGCAAGACTTTTCTTTCTCAATTATCCCCCCTCCATGCAACACCTGTTCCCAGTTTGCACCTGACTTTTTCCAGCCTTACAGCTTCAGACTAAAGGAACCAGACCCAGGAACTATCATTGAATTTTTTTACTTTTTGAGGTACTTTTTCTGTAAGGAAAGCTTAGACTTCCTCTCTCCTTTTCCCTTTTCCCTTTTCCCTTTCCCTTCTTCACTTTTTTTTTCAAAAATCATGTAAGCCATGAATATAATTAAATTGACTTAATATTGCCCATCAGCTTGGCACACATTCTGTTGAAAAAAATACACTTATCTCTCTTAGAATTTAAATAATAGGAATAATTATTTTATATTTAAAAATTATACTCTTCAAGGAGGTAGGGATCAGTATAAGCTTCACAGATATTTTTCACCTGTTGTTATTATTAAACAGAAGTTCCAGATATATAAATGCATATAGGCCCAGCAAGGACCAGCAGTGCAGGATACAAAAGCAAGTTACTGTGAGCAAAACTAATCCAGATGGAGAACTCTTTTCTGACCAATCTCTCTATGTAATCAACTAACAAAATCTCACATTTCAAACACACCCTGCAATTGATTTTCATTTCCCATACAGAAATCTACCTTCTGAATATCTTGGAAATCCTTCTATCAGTTGACCTTCTAGGGTTTTGTCTTTGCAATCACAGGGGTTTTAGTGCATTTTGCAGCAGCTGCAGGTTGTTTTTCTTTGGTATTTATCATCCACAATCTGGCTCAGCCCAGCGAGACAAGCATCACAGTCTAATCCAAGTGAGTCTCACAAGGACAAGAGAAACCTGACCAAAATTAAAAAGAAAGTGAAAGGTAACACAGAAGAAGACCATGAAGACTATGGACAACTTTTAATGGTGTGATGAAGCAAAATTTTAACTACTGATAATAATTTATTATTATATAGTAATAATAATAATAGACAATATAAAGGGACAGCATAAACAGATATCAAGAGAGGTATTCCAAATATTTCTTGTCCAAAGAGATGAACATAGCATCCAGTTCAGTCATGCCTTGGTTCAGTACCACACACAAGTAAATATTGGAGATAACATAACTTTGTACAATTCTCTATCTTTCTGTGGTGGAGACCTTATGTTAGAAAAATCTGTATCCAGAGGTCCTCTTTAAATCAATCTTGGATGACTGCAGAAACTATGATAAGGTTCTTTAAACTCCGTATTCCATGCTGAAAGACAAAAAAGAAAGGATTCCTATTCTTCAAGCAAGTTAGGGCTGTACGAAATATTAAATTTCCAACTAACCTCTCACAGCATGAGAAAACCAATGCATACATTGAGTCCCTTCTTTGCTGTTCATATGTTGGAACCTTGACCTTTTGTTACTGACATATTTGTAAAATAAAATAAAAAAAATTTGTCTCTTACAGCAGTAGCCAGATTAAGTTCTAGTTGAGCTTTAGCCTTTCTGATTTTCTCTCTCCATAGCCTCACAACATTCTTGTGAGACAGTTCCCACTTCAAATCTCTCTGAAGAAAGATCTGACTGAATCCAGCAGGTATAAATGCATGGAATTTTCTGAGACAGATGTGAAGATCTTCGCCTGCCCTACCTAAAATTATATTACCTGTTCAATATCTGAATTTACCAATGCATACCATTGCATGTCCATGTGGGAATTACTGGACTTCTAATTAATCCAAATTCTCAGTTGCACGTGTAAAATTGAGATTGAAACTGAGCACCTAAAGGCCAGCACGACTCAACTACTGCAGTAGAGTAACTCCTAATCCCCGGCAGTTAACAGAAGCCAAATCTGTTTCCTGAGGCAGGGAAGGAAGGCTCAGCGCACAGACAGAAACCCATTCTCTCCCTCACTAATGTCTCATAGCCCTTGGCCTGCCTTCCTCCATCTAGCTTGGCGTGTTTTCTTCTATACAGAGATTTGTGGAAGGACTCAGCTTTAGCTCCATGTTTGTGCTTTGGTTCACCCTGGGCCCCCTAGAAGCTGCCAATTCCAGCATATGTGCCAAAATGTGACTGGTATTGGCTTTGGGGACTCAGCTGTAATGAGCTTTGGAGTGCCAGAACACACATAGCACGCCCCCCAAGTACCCTCAGCCTTTGAAGTCCTGGAGGAGTTTGGTGGTGAGCTGTCTCGAATGTTAAGCTTTCTTTCAGGGTGACAGGAGCTCTCCTCACCCTCTGAAGCTGCTTTCTCTGTGGCTCCTTCCAGGTCTCACCTTCTCGTTTCTCTGTTCAGGAAGTCATGTGGCCACTCATCACTCATGCAAAAGAAGGTGTCAAGCTAAAGCCACTTCACCAGGAGGGAACCTGATACACTCTGATGTGACTACAGTTAAAGAAGAAACAACAGCCACCAGTAGATGTCTGCCTACAAACACAGCTGGAATGAGAAGTGAAAGAAATCCCACTTTTTTGTTAGCCTGATTGTCAAAAAAAAGCACACAGGAAGAGTCAACTAGCTACGAGGAATGAAGTAAGTGATCTTTTCCCATTATAATCAGGACACAGAGCCTGTGATATCTCTGAGAGCTCAATCTAAATAAGGCCCCATCCCCTCGTCCATTTCACATTATGAATAAAAACATGAAATTAGTTTTATGTCAGAAGAACAACCCTTAAGACACTTGTAACTTATAATTATAATTTCTAAGCTGTTTGGTTTGTCAGTATCAAGGAATTCACAGCCCAAGACTTCCAGGACATTATAGGCTGAGACGTGCTGTGCTAGCTACTGAAAATTAACTATGAATTTCTCATCTGCATCTTGATTTATTAACTACAGTGAGAAACAGAAAGTTTAAAAACGTGCTGTATGTGCATAGCCTGCTAGAGTGGAAAGAGCCACTGGCTGTGTTCTGCTCCTATTCAATAAACTACTAGCAATGGGCAAATGCAGGGGTTTCTTCTTGCAAAAATATTCAGTAGTTTTCTTGTAAATAAACACTGCAAAATTTTTACCCTCACTGAAGAGCAGAGCCAGCCAGTGTCAATTTCAGGATTCTGCTGGATTCACTGGTGGCAAAAAATTAAAAGAGGATGTCTTGGGACTCTCTTTACTGTACAAAACTCCATTCCCTTGTTAGAAGTGGCTGAAAATGTTAACATTACCTGTGATGTATTTTGAAAGAAACAATATTTTTTACATACTTTGAATAAGAATTTTAAGAGGGAAGGCTGCCCAAAAAAAATGTAAAAATCCAGGAACTGAAATCCACTTTAGGTTTTCAGCTTTTACCAAAAAACAGGGAAATAAATTTTTAAAAAATCTAAAAATAAAATGTTGCATCCAAGACATTCCAAAGGCAGTTTATATCAAAATTTTGTTCTTCCAAAAAGAAGTATTTAACTTGTAAGGGGTTCTGGCCCATTATTGTGCAGTTTCTCCAGATTCTATTTTCACTCCAGTTTTGAAATATTTTTACAATAACAACTCTGAAATTCTACCCTTTACTATTATTTTGGGTATTTAAGGGGCTTGTCTGTATTTCAGATTTTGTCTGGGGGGAGGCAAAGTAGGGTTTTGTTTTTTTTTTTAATCACAGTCAGCTGGTTCCACTTTGTAAGTGAAACACTGTGGTAGCAACACAGCCTGGATACTTAGAAGGCATTGAATGACACGATAGTTTCTGGAAATAAAGGCAAGTAGCAATCATTCTCATCATTTTTGGACAGAGAAGTGAGGGCAACTGGGCTGAAATAATTTGCCCAGCTTATTGCTCTTCTGACTACCAATGTCAAGAGGACACATGCCTTTGATTTCTGGGTCCCTGGCATTCTACAACAAGATGCCCTGAGGGGTACTGCTCTAATGAAGCTCCCAAATATTCTTTTTATTTTTCTCTCCCAATTTCTTCTGACATTGTTTATTTTTAGCAATGTTTCCTGTCTTGCTTCTCCCCTTCCCCACCTATGGGCTTTCATTATGTACTCCTCCACGGTTTGAAATTTTAAAAATTTCAATTGATCAACAGTGAAACAAAGGCAAAAAAGGAGAAGAGTCTCCAGAACTTCAAGGGGTCTAATTACATCAGATACATTTAGAAATCACTCCTGATTTTTATTTTGCAAGATCAAAATCCAATGACAATAATTTTCCTGATTGGATCACCATTGTGCCACTTATGAGTGCAAAGTTATAATTAGACCCAGGACACTGACATTTATTTTTCTTTTTTATGAACAGAACATTTCTAAACTTCTAATAGTGCTGGTATTCGGCCAAACACAAAATAGAATTTGAAATTAAATTTAAAGGAGCGAAGAACCAGAAGAGAATGTTCTTGACTCTGGTATTAAAAAAGGCTTTTCACTTTATGCATTCTGGCTGTGACAGCGTTAAACGACTCTTCACAGATATTTGATATATATTGACTGAACCAGATTAAAAGTTAGACTTTATTTGTAGCATAAATCTGGTAGATGAATATGTAATGTACATTCTTCTTTTATCGCAGTCGTAGAATACGCTGAAACTTTAACCCCCCAGAATGCTATCTACATATTTCCCTCCATATTTTGTATTCATAGAAATAATCACATTAGTTGTTGGATACCCTTTAGTAACACACTCTTCTTTTAGTAAATAAAAAAGACTGCCACTTTCCATCATTTCACAACACCTAGAAAGACAGTAAAATCTTCAGAGCGATCACATCTTTCTTTTGCTGGCTCTCACACACGTTCCCCCTAGAGAAGCAGATGTTTGACTTGTCTCATGTAAAAGGCAAAAATTGAGTTACAGCTTCAGATTGCAAGATTTGCAGTGTTTGCTACAGTTTATTAATGTTAACCAAATAAAAATGACATTAGTGAAAAAGATCTACATGATATCTCAGAACTCCCAAGATTAGGCCAGATGGTCACTTCTAACTGATATAATCTAGTAAGCTCTGTTGAGAGACAGGCTATTGATTGAATTTCTGCCTTTAAATGCAAGCTCCATATCTGCACATGTCCACAGTGATATCAGTTGCTTAAAATCCAATACAGAGGTGTAGATTGGGAGATGATGTTAGTTGCTACCTATTAAAACTGTCAATTCCATCTGTTGTCTAACACTTTAAAATAGTGAGTGTAGTTTTTAATAGATCAGTATTAGATTAAGAGGCCGTATATCAAGGCTCTTACTAGCTGAGAAGTGTGGGTAAATGTGTAATTAAATGACACAATGGAAAAGGAACTCCGTGGGCTGGAACTGGCCCAAATTAGCATCAAGCAGGAAGCAAATGCTGTGATTTAGGATTTCTGCAGCCGCCAGACTTCCCTAAAAATGAATAATGCGCAGCCCTATTGAAATTATCTTTACAAGCAAGTATATCATGATTAAAACCTGCAAGTGCTGTAAGACTTCTGATTATCCAGCTCCCCGTAGTGCACTTCCACAGGTACTTCAGTGTCTGTACATCTGCCTAACTACCGTGCTCTTATGGCATTCCCAGAAGGGCTGTTTCAGATGGCTGATGACAGCCCCATCAAAGCCATGTGTCTGGAAAGTTGTATCCCTAAAAGACCCCTATCTCTCAGAATACAGTTGAAAATGAAATCTGCCACTGGGGGTCCTGGGCTTACATATAGGGTGGAGGTTCAACCTGCCTCTTCCCACAGGTGTGCAGTATCCCAGGGGCCTTGCCTGGTACCAAGGGCTGATAGAGAGGAAGGGTGATGGGCAGACACTTCCAGCATTGCCAGCCCAATATCCAGCAGCTGTTGCTGTTTAAAGTTAATCAGAAAGGAAAGATGTCCTTCTTGAGCCCTTTGTACCAGTAGGACCACAGGAAAGGGAAAAACTCCTGTAAGGGAAGAGGGGAAGAGAGAATAAAATTAGGGAATGGATCTTAAATGGAGACATATACACAAAATAAATTGCTTGGTTTATAGCTCTTAATATTTGTATGTAGAAGCTAGATGAACATACCCAGCATGTTGGAAGAAAAATAGAAGTCCTCCCCAGAAAGGACCAGAAGCAAGATTCATATAAAAATCCATGGTTTATTTTTCTCACTACTTTTTTGCTAGAATAAGCAAATAATCTTCTAATTATTGATCCTAGCTGTGCCAATGCTTTCCAAAATAGAGGAGAATGTGGGTTTAGTGCTCTTTTTGCATCTACTTTCAGAAGATATTTCAGTTTAAGTACAAATTTTCAGAGCCGCATTATGGTAACCTGTGAAGGATGCAGAACAGGTTCCAAGAGAGGAGTTTGGAAGCAAACTTGAAAAATTCTGTTTGCAAACTACTAGTGAAGGGTAGTAAAAACAGCTTTATAAATTCCCCGAATACACCACAAGAAGTGTTTTTGATACATAAAGTCTCTTCATGTTATTAACCAGTACAAGGTACATGAAACATTCATGGAAAATTAATGTTAAATGAATACTACAGTATACTCATGGAATACAAACTGTGAATTCAGAACCACTGTATTCCCAGCAGATATGCAATTTGAAGAATTATGCTCATTCCAGATAGGAACAGAGACAATATTGTGTGATGTAGCTGGTAAATTAACCAGCAAAGATCCAGCCTCATGTATCAAATACTCAAAACAAATCTATGGAACCAGAAATGTTTCAGGGCAGCATAAATCTACTTAGAATAATAAACTTCTTCAAGAAACTCAAAAGTTGCTATACAGATTTTCCACAGAAACAATAAAAATTCAATTAATTGATTATTTAGACACTTCTGCTTGCTGCTTACAATCCTAAGTGCAGAAGCTGTCTTTCAAGAAAGCAGAAGCTTCATGATCTTTTTCTCTAAAGTTGGAAACACTTGATACTCCAAAACCAGAGGTAATAAGCATTTCAAGTGTGGAAAATAACAATGCTACCCTCACTGTGTCACTCTTTTAAGGGTTGTGATCCATCAGCATACCCACCTTGGTGGGATTCTCCCTGATATGAATGACACCACCAAAACCAGAACCAGCAAAGGTTTTTAAAGGTGTTTCATAAGAGTTAAACCTTTATAACATGAATGGACAGAGAGAAGGACTGGGTATTTCAAAGCTTTCAGCGTGCTTTAAAATAAATGTGCTAAATTTAATTACCATAATGAGTCACTGAAAAATCTTACTTTATAAACCAGACTTGATCAAACTAAAGGTTAAAAATCTTAAATACATTTTAAACTTTTTTTCTTATTAACCCAAATGGTAGAAGAAAAATAGTGACTGTAATAAACTGTTATTTTAAATGGATAATAGGATTTTTAACCGATGTTCTCAAGTGAGACCAGGAAAATGAGTAGCTAAATATAAAAAATGTTATTTTAATATATCTCACTCCATTCTTCAGCAGAAATGGCAATTCACAGAGGGAACTAGCACTACAGTTGAACGAAAGTCGTGGTAAAATGGTAGATCTGCAAGTTAGTGGGGTTTTTTTTAGGAAGAAGGTGGTTTAGTGACAGCATAGATGGAAGGAGTCACATAAACATAAGTAACTCAAGTTGAACCTTACACCATCACACACATCACATACTTTGGCAGTTCCAAGGTTTACAGACAGTGCAGTCTCCCCTACCATATGAGTTTTTTGCTACTCCTTTCCTTTACCCCCAGGACTTCTAAGCAACCAGTTAGACTCATGATTCCTTACAGGACTTGTCATGATTATCAGTGGTTCTGTATTTGTGGTCATGTAGGAATCAAATGCTAATTTTACATAGAAAAGAAAATAGTAGATGATTTACCAAAATAAGATATTACAGGAATGATGACAATGTAAATCATAAATATGAGATGGGAGAAAAAATTGATCTGATATAGTATAAACTAATTATGATGAACTGCATGCATATGCACACAAAAACATGCATACTTACAACTGGCTGAAAAAACACAAGGTATAGGATTGCAGCAGACCAAGGAAAAGCAAGAGCATTAACACTGCATAAGAGATGATTAAGGGGATAGAATCAAACATATGGAATATTCTCCTGCTAAAATACACAAAGGATTCTACTGCTATTGAATTTTCTCCAGCTGCGAACTTGGCTAATGCTGTTACGAAAACGCAGGGATGGGACATGCCTCGAGACTAACACTGGGGAGGGGACCAGCTTTGCTGACTGCAGAGTCTTTATCCACCTCTCCCCAAAATTGTCCCTAACCCACACTCTTCTGCCATGGTATTTTCCAGCTTCAGCTCAGAGCTCCTATTTCCTTCTGGTTGGAACTGTGCTGGAGATGCAAGTACCGTATCAGAAGAAGAAGACATGGGGACCAAAAGAAGGATGGAGAGGAAGCAAAAAAAAAAGACAGGGAAGCTGAAGGCTCTTTCCCACTTCCTTCTCACTCCCTTTCTTCTCAGACAAAGTTCACAATGTTCTCAATCAGACCTTGGTAAAAGCTGCAGCAACCAACATGCCCCATAGAGCACAGTCTGCCCAGCAGGAGACACTGAGTGCAGAGTAGGGTTGAAAATCTGCTGCCTTTTTCAAAAGTTTTGCTGAGTGCTGAGTTCTTTCAAAAAACCTGACCTGAGCTATGAGCAATTTTGAAAACTAGTTTCCTAGGAGTCTGAAATGCTTAATATTATAGCACCAAAGTGCAACTGCATAACAGGAGCTTGACCCTCGGTGCCAGGTTAACTGAATTTCTGGCTTTGTGTAGTAAACATCATCAGGTCAATTATGTACCTGTCCTTGCCCATCTTTTCGTTAGTAAGATTTACTTACATAAAATAGAACTTACGGAATCATGTCTATTTTTTGCATGGTATTTCCAGTTCCAGATGAGGGAGAGAGTGACCTGCTTGACATAGACATTAAATAAGACCATCCTTTCTAACAAGTTATTGCAACCGCTGTTCTTTTTGTAAGTTATTTAGATTTACTTATTCATAATATCACTTAGCACAATTTTTTTCTCCACTTATATCTTTATTGTAACAGTAAGTGTCACCGATGCGGCAGCAAGAACAACCCAGAGAAAAGATTGCAACTCATTATCATTCATTACTGTAGTGAAGAGAGATTAGAAACATAATGGGAACTGAGAGAAGATGTACCTTTGTGTCACTTGCCTTGTACTTCGCTCAGAGCCGGGAACTTCCATGGGCAGTGATAGAGACTCGGTCACTGGCTGTCACTCAGCGACCTTGGGTGGGTCACTCGACCTTCCAATGACTTCATTGCCCCAGGGTAAGCTCAGATAAAAAGCACAAGGAAACACAGCGCTGTATTTGAGACCTTTCCTGTTTTCACATCTATATTCTTGAGCTTATGTAGATAGAGCTGCTTAGTGAGTTACAGTTGTTTAATGCTTCCTGTTATAAGACCTAATTTTCAGATATTGTAACTTTGCCAAGTTCTAGTAGTCCAAGCAAAAATATTTCATGTTGTGTGACTGCCACAGTGTGACAAAAGAAGTAGTAATAATATTTAGAATTTTAAGGATAATTTCTAAAGATAGAAAGTTTCTAAACAACAACAAAAGATTAAATAAAGTTCAGTGTGTTAAAATAATGATTACAACAGTATGACAGACAAGTCCTCTGCTTTGGTAGAGCAATATGGTATTTATTAAGAAATTCCATCTCAGCTGGGAACTCATCTTTTGCCACCATCTGAAAATCTATGTGTTCTTGAACAAATTATTCAGTTTTGTAAAAAATCTGTTTGTCAATATTCAGTGGAAAATAATTTTGTTTCAGACAGTAATTTATTTTAAAATTTCCATCAGCATGCAGAATGTCCTACTGTCTCATCAGTCTGAACAGGCAGGGGCCATGGGGGAACCAAGCACACTTCATCCACTCACAGCTCCTGTGCATGACAGGAGTGCTTGGGTGAAAGCTCTGGTCCAGAGAGAGACTTACTCTTCAGTACCTCTGTCCCACGGTAGCCTTCAGTTTTGCAGTAGTACCTGAACCACGATGAGAAGAAGAAACTGGTGAACAAACACTTTTCCTTTTCTGGGCTTGTCACAGTCACACATTAGCTCACATGATTGTTAAGGAAGAGCAACAAGTCCAGACTCCAACAACAAATAGCTTATAAAATTATTATAGAAATGAAATATGAACACGCGCATGTCATAGCTGAATGGTGCAATGACACCGTGTGGAAAGAGGCTTGATTTGCTTTTTGTTTTGTGCCAAGTTCCTATGCACTTAGGATATCTAGGTTCACAAGGAAGACCCAAGGTCTGTGGTGATGCTAGGTATTTTGTCCAACAACTGAAGGACACCTTGTTGCATCATCACCTTGCTTCTTCAACAACACCAAGCAGTCAGCCAGCCTTCACATGTCAAAATTCTGCTTTTTGACTACAATACAACTTCATACTCTGAGGTCTAATGCACAGTCATAAGTTTTTCTTTCAGCAAACTCAGGTTATAATGCAAGGTGCAAACATCCGAGCGGTCTCCGCAAGAGCTAGATGAAGTAAAGTTTATCTGTGAATGCACATAGCTCAAGCTTTCCTCTGCCATGTCTGCACTTATTCAGCTACACTACCAAGATTAGCTTTAACTCCATGGAATACCTCCGCTCTGCAGTATGCCTTGTAGTTTCATATATCATGAGAGAAACAGAGAGCAGAAGCCAAGCTTCCAGAGATGAGCTGGAGGAATGACACGTGGCACATCTTTCCTTCTCCTGTCAGTGGCACTAATAAATAATCCGTGATAGCATCTCACAAACGTGTGGGTGTGAAGGTGGTGGGGTAAACATACTGTCAAAAATGTGTTCCTGATCTTGGATATCAAAGTTCCGAAGTAATTATACACACAAATCTGCCTTACATTTAGGATTTTCTGAGGCAGAAGAATTACAGACTGAGCCTGCTGAAAAGTGAACATCAGCAGGTTTTTCAGAAGCTCTCAGCATGTAAGTGGGTGGTATTTCTCAGAGTGCAGCCAGACAAGTGTTGAGGATGTTGGATCCCACATCTTATTTCAAAAACTCGTACTTGAAAATGATCCAGGACAGTCTGACAAAGCCTTTATTTCATATGAAAATGACACCTTACTGAAAACTTCCTATGGGAGAACTCCCCATAAAATACATGCCATAGGACACAGTGGGATGTGGGGCTGACATTTGGTGAATCTTAGAGAGATCCAGCACCAGGCCTGAATTTTCCCAAGGAAAAACAGTTTACCTTCAAAGAAAACAGTTCTGTAAATATTTCTTGTTCTCAAGAAAAAATTAATAAAAGTTTTGTAAACATCTCTTGTTCTCAAAATAACAAGTACTGTTTTTCACTTTAGCTTGTTATTTTCTTGTGTGTGTTTTCAAAATATACTCTCTCTATCTCATCCAATAGTAGTAGAGAAGTGTTGTGTCATTTAACCAATCAAGTAGCTGTCAGCAAAAGACCCTATAAAAAGGAATGGATTGTTGAAAATAAAAACCTTCTAATTCTTTGGAATTTGGAGTCTTTCTCCTCATTCTATGAGACACAACAACAGTGGGTCACTGAATTTAGTACCTTGTTTCTCAGGCAATGGATGCTACGTAATCTCATCCACAAATTTACCAGTGTCCATCACAGTGTTTATTAAAGTTCATAGTTCAAGTTCAAACTGCTTGGTTTTGGACTTTTTTCCCCGCACTTAACATATCAGACAGTTGCTCTAAAATTTAATTGATGAATGGAAGTCTTTGAATTTTCATGCTCATCCATGGACAGCATGTGCGCAACATGCCGTGGGAAAATCCATCTGGGGTCTGTCAACACTGCATGAACGTGGGATTCCCAACATCTGAAGTGACATGAGATTTGTCCATCATCTGTATTCCCTTTTCCATTCTAACTTATGAAAACAGCTATTTTGTTATGCCAATTGTTGCATATCTGTCCCCTGTGCAGAACAAGTGTGAGCTTCAAAATTCAGTAATTCTAGAGTCATCAGTTTGTTCCTCAGTTTGGTTTGGTAGCAGAGATCATCACCTTGCTTCCTCTTAAGCACAGCACAGATTTAGTAAACTGTCTTCAATCTGGTGAAGTCACGAATGGGGGTGGAAAAATGATGCCTTTTATGAAACCCACTTTTCAGTGTGCAGATGTAGGCAGCACCTCCAAATACATTGGGCAATTAGTTAATAGAAATTACTAGTAAAAGGTAATTAATTTAATCTAAAAAGGTTGTTGGGGTCATAAATAGTTTCTATTGCTTTCTGGTTTTGGAGGGTTTTTTAGATAGTGTTTATTAGAGAAAAATATTGCTATTATTGCCCTTTTCAAAATAAAGTACTGCAGCTGCTAATTCAAGCTCTAATTAAATGCACAATCCTGAACTTGATATTTGCTTGTGTTTCATGTCATTTCTCAACTCAGACTTCAGGAGAGACTCAAAGCTGACACCTCTGGATCTTTCACAGAATATTCTTCCCTCCGTACAGACTTCTCTGTCATCAAAAATGTGGCTCAGATATTTGTGTGTGTATGTCTGCAGGTAATGGAGAGAAATTTAACAAGCTTTTATTATCCAGCTCTTAATATCAGCCTGAATCTTTTGGTTAGCTGGGAGTTAATTGCCAAAAGGTTTTATGGTATATCTAATTGGGTCAGTCATCCTTCTATGCCATGAACCCTACCAGACTGCCAGTGTGCCCTGAACTCAAACAGAGGGTAAGGGACCATCAGTTATTTAGTATGTGCTAGAAGCATGCATTTTCTTTTCACTCCATGTGAAAATAGTTAACCACAAGGAAAGGGTCCCACCCCTCCACTTTGCAAAATGGTGAAATTAAGTTTTCCGTACAGCTACCAGGGGACTGCAGTAAATTACCCTGGTAACAGAGTTTACATTGATTCTGAAAAAAGCACTTGTCCATATGTAACAACGATAACCTTTTAGAACGTTTGGAAAACAAATCTGACACCCCATTAAAAGGCAAATGATTTTTTCTCCACACAAGAAAAAGAAACTTTTAAGACATAGAAGGCTATTAATAAATAATGGGGCTTTTTTATAGGAAAGGCTGACATGAAAGCTTAAGCTATAAACTGTATCAGAGGCAGTATTTTGACTTGTGTGGTTTATTTGTCAAAGCAGTGAGATGGGATCTCATTTTTATTAGCTGCACAAAAGATATTTTATTGAATGTCACATTGTAATTTGATTTTAAAAGGAATAGAAAAAAATTACATTTTCTCGGATACGTAATACTGCAAAAACATGATAGTCATACTAACCACTAACCACAACGAGTAGCAATATAAGCTCTACAAAATATACACTAGTACCTTACCAATGCAAGTGTGTATTTTGAGATTCCATGTACCAGAATATTTTTCTTGAATCTGGTTTCATTTACTACTGTCAGAATAATATATAAAAAATATATGCATGTTATTAAATTATGTATGTAAACAACTAACATAAGAGTTAGATTTGAGAAGAAGGACAGATTTTAATATTTTAGAATTTGTCTTCAATCTTGTTCACATAATTCATTTATTTACAAGAAAAAGATCAAAGCTGAATGAAACAGAGAACAGTGTTTATTACCTGGATGTGATGGGGATGAGAATAAAGACCTGCAGCATAAAGTAAAGAAGTCAGAGTAAATTATATATTTTTTCACTTTGCCATTGACTCCCTGAAAGTTGTTTAAGCCTTCTTTGGTCCATCTCCATATCCGTATTTGTGAGCCCTACCGCCAAAGGTAACAGGCAGGATCAGTGTCTGAAGAAAGAAAAATACAGCACTCCTTGTGGTACCAGTTTTGTCACAAGAGACAGTGGCATCGCCCCTGGGTGGGCAGCCTGGGTTGGTCCCAGGATGAGAGCATTACTGTGGAGTGCTCAGCACCTCCTCATCTCCCCCAAGGCCACGCCATCACACCATTCAGCCCTGTCAAACCCTGAGGGTGAGCCCATAGTCAGTAAGAGCCAGTCAAATGCGGTTTTGTAACTCACAGGAAGCATCTGTTGCCACTTTAAGTGATCAATATAATACAACTTCCAAAAAACCCCCACACCATTCAAAACAAGGTCTGAGTGATATGGAAACATGTTTCAATTCTTAATATTTTCACTGAAACTAACCCACTGAACTTTCATGTTTAGTTCATCTAGAGCCTCACTTTTTGTCAACCACTTGGCACATCTAGAAAGCAGTTTTCCAACTGCTCAATTTTTACAAGCAAAATAGAGGGAAAACAAAAGGAGAAACAGCAGTAGGTGAACCAAAATCACATCTAAAATCATAAGTAGAAATCGGTGTTCTACAGTCCCACTGTTGCTTCAGCAGTTTAAATCCTGCTTATCCCACTGAAGTTGTCACTGTCCCCTGGACCATTAGCAATCAGATATATCTTGCAAGAGTCTCAAACTCCTCAGCTGGAAGGAGGTTACATGTTATCAGCTCCTCCTGCAGAATTCAGCAGCTGATAGCACCTACCCTTGGATAATCTCATTTAGATAGAATCAGTTCTGGCAGAAACTTAACACAGGAAGAACTTCAAAAACATTTGTCAATCCATGGTCCCCACCAGGGACAGTTTAAAATCTGGTCTAGATCCCAGAGGGAAGCATGCAAGAAACATACATACTACTTCATCCAAAAAGGTGGGATTGCAAAACAGCTAAGGACAATTCAGGGCCAAGAGCCTGCAACAGCTTTTGCACTCCTGAAATATTTGAGGTTAAAATCAAAATTTTTTTGGTGTCATAGTGTTTATTTTTTGGGCATTGACTAAAGTGATGGGATGCAGAGCACACAAGTGAATCTACAGCTGCTAAAGGCTCTCTGCTGTGAAGTCTGCTCAAGGGTGTTGAAACATGCTGGAGTGTCTTTCAAGGCATAGAATTTCTTTAAGACTCCAGTGCCAGTTTATTCCTTCACACATTTAAAATTAAAATTTTGTTCAAGAGTTGGAATGAAGACTGCTTTTTCGAACTCCATAATTTGGTGATTGGGGTATTTTTCTGAGACGTAGGTGGCTCCTATAGGCAAAAGAAGAGGATTGCCAAATTTTGCTGGTTCTCAGGTAAACACTATTTCGAAATCAGATCTCTAGCATTTCCTCTTCCAGCTGGTTTTGTAAAGAAAGCAGTAGCTATCGCTGTGCTGTGTTAAACGCTCTCTTCAAGAGAGCTGTAAGGTCACTATCGAATATGTCGAGTGCCCAAGGGAACTGAGTCAGGAAAATAACACTTTCTGGCAGCTGGTTAGGGTGAAGCAGAAGCATCATAACAACTGATGAGCCTGAAAAGATCAAGTCAGGTCTGAAAACATAAAAAAGCATGATTCTGGGCTCTGGGAACCTCTCCATTCAAACAAAGAAGTTCCTAGAGACTCTGGATGGTTCTGGAATTAGGCAGGAGTATCTGAATGCGCTTTCAAAAAGTTCCTATGTTAGGCCTAAATGACCTAACCAAGCATTAAAGTCCTTTCTAAGACCTTAGGAATTTCTAGAAGTGAAATCTGAAGGTGTGAACAAAAACTCAGCGCAGCAGAATATGCAGATGCCTTCATAAAAGATAAGAGAGATTTAGAATATGAACTCTAACAGCAGCCTCCCAAATCCTGAATGATCCTAAGGCCTGACTCCAGAGGGCCTACAGTAAAACTGTAGCTTTGCTGTTAATTCTACAAAATGTAGGAAAATATGCAAATAGAAAACCCTTTGTATGTTTGGGGATTTTTTTAATATACCCAAAGATAAGCTGCTGGGCCTCACAGGCTACTTCAGGATTTTTTGAGGAAGAAAATATCGACAGGTATTGTCAAAGTCAAATGACAGTACAGCAGTACTTGCATCTCTGAAATCTGTCTTTGGTCACCCACAAGGGTCTCCAGTCTAACTCTCAATAAATTTTGGAGAATTCTTAGAAAATACCCATTTGTGACCATTAATGTTTTTATGTCAGGACAGTTGAGTCCCTACATTGCACATGTACAATAGCACAAATGATTGGAATAAACCACATGACCCCTTGTGTTTCCTGAATAGTTTAATTGGAATACCAAATATTCCTATGGCTACCACATGTCTGACTTTTACCAGCCAGTTACCTCAGGCAGATGAGAGGTGCTCATCCCTGTCAGAGACAACACATTTATTCTGCACAGTCTCCTGCTGAGAGGGATGCAGGTCACTGCAGGGCAGCACAGCATCTCCCCCACACACCCCCTCTAAATTATATCTTGCTTTTGGGAACAAAGGCCTTCTGAGAGGTCAGCTGGGCACCTCCCCATACCCTCACCTTCTTATTGTTCTTTGTTAGTCGGCTGGCAGAGAAACTGTACTCCTGCTAATCTTATTAGCATCTGCTTCATCTGATCATTAGCATACTTCATTTGCTAATCAGCATATCCTAATTATGACTGGGCACCTGGCAGTGGCCATAGCAAATCGTGCCAGGAAGAAAGTAAATGTGTCCACTCTCCTCACTGACTCCACTGGAGTCTCCGGTGCTGCTCCCTACCTCTGCCTCACCTCTTCTCCCAGCCAGTCCAGGCCAGCACACATTTCATGGCTGCTTTGCTAAATGACTCTCTGAAAACACCTGCTAATTCATCCCTGAAGCAGCCTGTGCATGCTCAGACTCCAGCTATAAGCATGGGCTTGTCCCCAGCATTGAACCTACAGACTAAGCTGCTCTTTCTGTACCACTGCCATGGTATCTCTCATCTTTTCATGTCCTACAATCAGCACAAGAATAGTCCTTAGGAAATATCCAAGTATTTCAGAGTTTGGCCTGTATCACTAATTTCTTTGGTTTCTCTGTAGAATGGTGATGAAAAACATTCCACCTACAACATTATAGCAGGGGATCTGGCCACTTTTGAAGCACTTTAATATCCTTTTAGGGACAGCATCATAAAAATATAGTGTAACTAATAATGTCTGAGGATTTTTGTTTATTAATTATAAGACTTAAATGAATTTCAGATTTTTAAATCCTGCAGATGGGGACTAGCACGCCAATATCCAAGTACTTATTAGATTTACAAGAACATTGACTTTAAGGTTATTCAAACCAGATCTTTTCTATTAATATTACACTGTTGTGCCAATCTCACAGCAGTTGGTATGTTATGAAGAAAACATCAGAGGGGTGTGGTAGTTGTCTGCAAAAGTTCAAAACAACACCATGGCTACAAACATGATATTGCTCATCTTGGTCTAATATTCTCAACCTTTTCCTGACCCAGGATTCATAACCAACAAAAGGAAAATATGAGGATGGCTTTTAGAGGATTTTTTTTTCACCTAAGCTCAAGATGCCTGCCATGCCAGGCACTCTCTGCCTGGGATAGGTGTCACCAGCTCTCTTTAAGGTCAGCAAAAGGTACTTCTATTGTGCAGTTCATTTGAACAGGTTGTTATCTTGAGGGTGACACAAATTGTTCTGGGAAGAGCTGGCCAGCTCAGATGTAAACACCCAGTTCAGACAGATGAATCCTGCCTCCACTCTGCTCCTGATAAGCTCCATTAAATTACAAAGCTGCTGCAGAGGAAGAGAAAAGCAGCTATTCCTGTAAATATTAAATATAAGGTCCAGCAGGAAAGGGTTACCACCATCAGAATGTCACACGTGACTGTCCACCCAATTCCTCACCCACCAGAATCACCCTTGGTGCGATCATCAGCTCAGGAAGGAGGCTTTGCAGCCTGTCAGCAGCCGTGCTGCTGGGCCAGGCGCAGGAACCAAATTCCCACCAAGGCTTCCCAGAGGGGCAGGAAGCAGGACCAGCTCAGGGTTTTTGGCACTGAAGCAGCTTGTCCTCTCTCCCTTCATGCAAGCACTGTTACCTTCTCTTGCCTGCAGCTATAAAAATCTCTTCTGTTATTAATTACCGTCAAACTTTTTGAAGTAAGAGCAGCTTTAGTACGTTATCCTTGACGCTGAAATTCACACTATCAGAATTATGTTATTTATTATTCCTTCGCCCCGTTAAGAACTTAAAAGTTTTATTTTTACTAATTGCTAGAGATTTGGTGGCAATTTAGTTGGTTTTCTGTAAGTTACCTTTCATTAAGCTGGAGTGTATCACTTTCAGAAATGCAGTACTGTTCTTCTGTCATGTGAGCACTATTAAAAATGCCCCCTTTTGATGTGCAACCCCTTTAAATCTCTCTATATATGTGAAAGCCGTCTGGCTCTAAGGCAGGGGTTCTTATTTGGGTTTTTTACTACCTAGCAGAGAATAAAACTAATAAGTATTTCTCATTCTTTAAAGATTGATTTATTATCAGTTCCAAAAACATGCCTTTTCGTTTGGAAAGTCATTTGCTCAGTTATGATTGGATATAAACAGCTGCTAAGGGTCAGCACAGGCCTTGGTGCTTGTTATTGCTTGCACTCCTTATGATTTTAGCTCAGCATAACTAGCAGTGGTGTCCTGGGATTCCAGAGTCTGTACTGATTACCAACAAAAGCCTCTTTAAGATCAGCAGAAGCAGTCAAGGGACTAATGGTGCCAAGACAGTCTGAGGCACTGGAGCAATGCCGCAGGTCATAAAATGAGCAATGACAATTGCCCTGTCCTTGCTGATTTTATCAGCCTGAGAGTTTTTCAGTATCACACAGAAGACAAAAGGAATCTTTAGTCTTGAATAATATTATCAGCAAACATGACTTGTTTGGGGCGCTTTTTTTTGATTTTTGTTTTCTGTTTGGTTTTGCTGCTGATCACTTACTGTGTTCAAAAAGGCAGGTGGATGTCTTAGTTATTATTATATATATATATAATGGCTTTACACCAGTGGCAGCTCCTTTCACTAGCTACTTGCTTTCACTGCTTTCTTAATATGCTTATTTTGGAGAAAGGAACAAAGAAAAATGGGAAGTATTACTATTTTAAGTATGTTTATATATGTTGTAAAGTGAATATTATTCTTATGTATGAATAGCTAAGCTGAATGTCAAATTCACCTCATCAGTAGAGTTTTCATCCTGGCTTAGGCTAAAATGGAAATGATCTGTGACTACCTCATCTCTCACTCCAAATGAACATTTCAGAAAACCACTCTATGACTGGCACTCAGTGCAAAATGCACAGGGATCAAGTTGAAGAAGTGTTCACTCTTCTTGAGCTGTGATCATCTGAATGAAGAAGATTTCAAAGCATTGTGGAATTCCCTGGAAGTTACACCACAGATGAATTTGGCCTTTAGAATGAGGTTTTATACGTCACGTTCACATACAGCAAAATGTTTCATCACAAGTGGAGACACTTTTTAAGAGAGTCTTAAAATTAATCCCAAATGAGGAAGCCTCTCTCTGAATGAGTGAAACTTGGCAGATTTACAAATTCAACCTGAGATGCATTAGCAGATCTTGTGTAGAGAATTTTGTATAATATCTGCCCACATGACACCTGTTTAAAATCAGATCTAGCAATCATATTTGAATACATAATGGAAATAAAACATATCAACAAGCACTTCAGGTTTGCTGTGTTTTTAAGTACTGGCTATTCTCATTTCCAGTAAGAGCCACGTATTTCAAGTACACTCACTTCAGCTGCTCTCAGGCCCAGATTTGCTAGGGTGCTTGTGCGTCACATTCACTTGATATTCACTGACCTCCTAAGTAAATTGCCCATTTTTTAAATTAAAAATAAATAAATTGGGGGAAAAAAAGTCCTGAAATTAATTTCAAGGAATCAAAACAGGGATTATTTTTTCTGCATGTGAAAATCTCATTCAAAACACAGAGAACTTGGAGTGACCGAAAAATGGTCTGGAATTGTAAGCTTGTAATTGCTTTGCAGATCATTTATATTTTTATGCATAATTTTAATGATATCTGGCATAAATCATCACTAATGACAATCCACAGTTCAAATAGGAAGAGCACAAATTCTATGGCATAATTCATTTCTGGCAGCAGGGGAAACTTAAATCAAGATTCAGACAATTATGTAAGCAGAGTGGAGACAGTTTGTCACACATCACTTCTGTCTTCGAATTGCCTGTGTGCTCTTTCAACTACCTCTGTGGTTCATCTCTAGGTATTCATGCAAGGTGTCTAATAGGATGTTACTGAAGGGTCTCATTGCAAGTGATGCAGTAGACAGAAACATTTAGCACATTATTAAGCAGGGGAACACAGGGTCAAAAAGCAGTAGAAGTAAAATGGCAAAAGAATGGAAAAGTAAACATACTATCAAAGAAAGGCTTGAATAAAAAGACATTTTCCACTACATGCATAACCCTGTAAGAAATCAGAATATATGTTTTGTAGCAAAATGCCCAACTGCATGCAAAAGACTCTTCATAGAAGGCTGAATAATACTGAAGATTCCCTTCAAAATCCGCATGTTTTGGTCAATAGACAGGTGCACCCCTTTCAAATAAACATTCACTAAAAACTTTTCAAAGAATTTTGGAGAGAGAGCTCTCTGACCAAGGAAGACCAGAGGAAATAATGGACAGAGGCAGTCTGAGTATTTGAGTTTGGTGCCAAGCTTATGACCTTCCCATCTTTCCTATCTCCAGTGGCCTTCCCATCTTTTCGATGTTCAGTCCAGCATGCATCAATGCCCAGTTTTTCATTTTGTAGGCAAGCAGTGGGTTCTGTTGGTTAAATTTCTGAATTTCCTCATGTGTCTATTCCCTTCTTAGTCATCTTTAAAAACCAAATGTACAGCAGTTGCTTGACCCAAAGAACAAATGTTTCTAGCAGGATCAGGCAGAGGGAAAGGCACAGCCCAGAGCAGGCAGTTACACTCTCTCCCTCAACACACTTATGGCCAGTTCTCACCCTGCTCTTTCCTGGCACCAGCTCTGAGATGGACACCATATAAAACAGTCTTCAGTGGAGAAATTTTTGCTGGACAGTTCCTCAGTGATATTTCCAGAGTCTCTGAGGGATGATCTGCGGCAACTTTTGAGGTTCACTGTAATTCATACAGAATCCTTTAAACAACTCTGTGAAGTACAACTGCACTTCATGGAGACCCTAAAATGTAATGCAGCTCAGATTTCCACAACCCTCTGAAAGAGCAGCCACGGTTATAACCAAGGAAAACTTGAGAGTCCTGGAGTTCTGTTTGTTGCTCAAGACTTTAGCTCCGGGCTAAAACAGATATATGCTCAATTGACTCTGTGATACCACTCTTGTGTCACTCTGTGGGGAATAAACTGGCTAATATCAAGTTATTAAGTGCCAGTGAGTGTTCAGAATTGTTATATAGAAAACACACTGAATTATCTATGTTTGGGGGGGGGAGGTGGTGTTTAAATGGGAAATATCTTGCCCATTTCTTTTTGCATCAAAAATAGACTGATGCAGATGTGTAGGGAAGAGCTGGTGCATATCTTAATTTGGCTTTGATGTGTAGTGAGGATGACTCACAGATTCCCAATCTGCTAAAACACACCCCTAGACGCTTGTGTAACTTTGCCTACTTCACAATCAGTCCACTTACCAGCATGAGTAGAGCTATGCAGCTACTCTGTCTTCTGCACATTTTTATGCAATTGCATTTCTTTCCTTTAAAAACCCACAAATTTGAACACAAGGTGTAGCTTGATTATTTGCAGGAGGATCTTAAGACAAACATAAAAATATCTGTTTTACCTAGGACTTCCTAATAATCCAGAATCTTCAATCTACTTCCAAAGTTACTCAGACCACCTTTATTTTTCTTGACACTTTTTCAAATCCAGAAACCAAAAGGACATGGTTTGAAATGTGGTTTGTTTTATAATGCTTCTCTTTTTAACATTCAGTGCTACTTTAAAATTATGTCCAAATATGGCAACATGCTGGCCTAATTTTGTGAAGACAATGATAAATAATGAATATTGGTGAAAGAGAAGTAGAATACAAGCTGTTTCAGTAACTAGTATTCTCAATTTTTTTATTTTTCTAGGAAACAGAAAGCTGGAAATACCATGAAGGTTTTTTAGCCTTGGAAACACTTCTGTAAGAAAAAAAAAAAGAGTGAACTATTGGTTTCATCCAGTTGTACAAGTTCTAAAGGATATAAATTTCACCCCATCAAACATTTCACACTGCCAACATCAAGCAAAGAGATGTGTTTGAGAAGCAAAAGAGAATCACATCAGGAAAAACATTATGTGCCTAGTGTAGTTATGTGAAAGTGATAGAGGATCTTGGGAGATGAATCCCCAAGAAGCATCAATTAATTAATTGAAGAACATGGCAAACAAATCCAAAAGTGCAAAACTGGATGGCATCTTATCTCAAGTACCGAATGGGTAGGATTATTTTTATAATTCTGTTTTCTCTAACTGGACTCTTACACTGCACCAGCTAACATAACACAATATAAATACCTACAACAATTAGACTGTGATCAATAAGAAATTAAAAAGCAAAGCTCACACTTCATATCATTTAAAATACTCATCCTATAGGGCCCTCAGACAGAAATACTTGGTAAAAAGGAAAAAGGTGCACTGGTTGCACAGTCGTAAAATCTCAGCGACTGCAGCAAAAAAGCTGTCAGTTTCTTGCTTGTATATGCCAATTGTTAATTCCTAACAGAGGTACAGAAGTAATGGAAAGATTTTATGTCGAGTACTACATAAAAATAATGGGATGTTTCTATTCCTATACAGGCTGCTGTGTACAGACGTGGTTGTTACCAAACATGTCTGCCTACTTTTACACGACAAAGGTGTGTAACAAAAGTACTCACGTGGGTCATGGTCCTGACACATGGCCCACGTATCCTGGGTGAGGAAAATCTCTCATATCATGCTGTTTGATGTCTGCTTCCTAGAAAGTTTAATCCTACAAGTGGGACCTCATATTGAACATGTGTAATCTTGAAATTGGAGTTCTCGTGAGATTTGAGGCCTAATTTGATAGTCAAAAGACATTTTTGAAGTATCTCTGCTTTGCCTAATGCAGATGCAGAAGAGATATAAATGGGACACTGCTGGTTTGCAATGCTGGTGGGCATTGAACTGGGTGATGAGAGGAAAGAGAGCAAATATAAGCACAGAGCACCACAGGCTGGTGTCTGGGAGGATATTTGGTAAAGACACAAGGCAGCACCTGAATCTGTAACCCTATACACTTTTGTCTGAACTCAGATATTAGTGACACATTGGGGAAATTAGCAAGGAGCACTGGCAGACTTTTAAATCATGTCAAACAATTTCTCCTGATGCCTGTTTTAAAATAGTCTCTTATCTACAAAGCATGTGACAGGTACTTCAGCTAGACAAGATGATCTCTGCAGTTTGCAGCATGACTGAGTGATTCAGTTTAGGTCACAAGTTAATCTTCAACTGATAAAATAGGACAGAAGTCCTGATAGCAATGTCCAGTTTCTCAATAAAACAATAATCAACAGAATACTAATAGAGAGATAGCTGAGCCACTGGATTACTGCTTTGAGTAGATGTAAAAGTCTCTTACACAGAAGGACTGCAGCACAGAAAAGCTGAGTTATTCAATCTGAGAGAAAGAGCAGAGTGGAGTGCAGCAATGACTGTGTGAAGGACACCATGGATCCTAACACTCATTGCTGTGTAACTGTCCACATCCTCTCCCACTCTCCGTCCATCCTGACTGCTTACAACGTGAATTCTGCAGTACAAAAATGTGGAGTCTTTTCAACCCTACTCATAAAAAGATCCTCCAAACTGAAATTTGCAAATGATGAATGCCCTTAACGTTTCTATTATCAGCTGGGTGCTAAATATTCATAAAACCATATGTGAACATTCTGCTGGGTTTTCCCTTTATTTGAAGGTCTTATCTACTGGTCCAACACATAGACTAAGAAAATAACTAGCACCTAATTTGGAGCTACTTTTATTTTAAATAAACATATTCCTTGACTAATAACCTGGTCACTATGCAGTGTGCTACTGGATTCAAATTTGGCCCCAGCCCTGTAGACCAAGTAATCTCAGGCATGTGATTCATTAGAAGAATCCCTCTGAATGTCACACACATAATTGCAGCAAAAAGGCTACCTCTATTTACCTCTCCTGGAATGGCTGTAGTGTAGACAAGCAGGCTCTGTTGACATTTCTCAAAACCAATTATTCATCTATTAACAATTCACCTATTCTGTCCCTCCTGCCTCCTTTTTAAGGTCATGCTTTTCATGTAGATATTTAAAAGCTTCACTATGCAACCTATACAAAGCCCTTATTATTGTAAAACTCATTAAATAAAATAAAGCAACTAAACACAGGATAAAAAGAGGATTCGAATGAAAATTCCTGTTGAAGAAAATTCCTCTTTAACTCCCTTTGAATATTGGTGTATAAAACCTTGTCTGTAATCAATATTTACTTTAGTCTTTACCTTGGCCACAAAAATAAGTCCTTTCTGTATCTGTTAGTGTATCTCTAATTTGGAGAATGCAGCATGTTTCCTCAAGGATGTTGTAAAATGTCAACTGAAAGTTCAATATTTTTATGGATGTTTTACAAAAGTTGGGGAATTTTAACCAAATATATTAGAGATATTTTCTGTTAGGTCAGCTACTTCATTTGTGCTGCCAAAAAACAAAAGATGCTCCTTCCAATGCAATCTCTAGTGTTTCGCTTGGCTGTGCTTCAAATTACTCAAGCCAGAAATATTTTTATATAATTTTACATTACTTACATCTTATGAAAAGCTGGACTGGCCTCTGATAAGGAGAAAAGATGACATAAGTGTCCTGATAAAGACTATCCTGAACATCCCAGAAGTCTGTGACCTTATGCAGATACAGATCAGCTATCTCTTGCTGCTTGAATTTCATTATAAAAGCAGAACAGACCCAGAATGGAGCTGGCACCAGAATGGGACAGACTGTGACAGTTTTACCCATGCTGAGAAGTACCTTAGTCCACAGGGGTGTTCCCTGACTTGAGTGAGCCAATTCAGTAGGAGTCTGGATTTAGTGTGACTGTACTGTAAATTTCACTAAAAGTGAAAGCACTTTTGCATTGTTATAAAGTAATTCTAACTTTGATTTGAACTTATAGATTAAGTGTACAGATGAGTGAGACGGTGTAGCAGCACCTCTTGCACCGTCACCTATAAAGAGAATGAGAGATTACTGAACTCAGCTGTAAATGCCTGAGCTCCTGGGAAACCAATGCCACACATGACCACCTGTTGGAATACAGCAGTAGATAACCTAGTAACTAGAATGGAAAAAGAATAGGCAGCAAATTTATAACCCAAGTTATTTGCAACCCAACTGAAAATCAGAACCACTAGGAGTAGACTACATAATAGAAGATGAGCCCTGTAATATATATATAGATATAGATATATAGATATATATCAGCATCAGTAAAGTAAAAAAATTAGGTATAAGTAAGTTGATGTCACTGCCACCCAAACACAGTGGATCTTCTTAGAAATAAAATTAAGTTATGTTTGAAGAGAAATTCCAAAATACTTGGTTAAGTTCTGGTGGGTTTTTCTCCCACTTGCAGTATTCACCAAATGAAAGGAGTAGAAAAACTAAAAGCTGACCATTCATTTGGTGTTTCTGGTTGAGAGCAGATGAAGGAGGGAGAACTTATTCTCATGAGTTTTCCAGCAGATTTCACGTCAAAGAGGTTAGAATAGTTTGAATAAACGCCACGTAAACATCTGGGGCCAGATTCATGGGATATTCCAGCTGCTTTGGAGCAATTCAGTGACACAAAGCAGCAGTAAAACCCACTTTACTGGCCATTTAAGTCAAGTTTATGGCTGCTTTGCATTCCCAGAGCAGCTCAAAACAGCCAATATCGCTGAAACTTACTCTGAATTTCTGGGCTTTGAGCGGAGCTGCAACCTAACTCCAAAATCCTCTAATGTGTCCGTTTCTACTAGACATAACATTCTAGCTCAGCATGTGTCTGCTTATCACCACTTTGTTTGCAGCATGATCATAATGATCTAATTAGGAATTAAAAGTACTTTCAGTAAATTAACACTCCTTGAGCTTTAAAGAAACACAACTTTTAGTGAGTTCAAGCAACTGTTAAAGAAATGTAGCATTTTCTTTCTAATTAATCTATTTCTCGGGATGCACACTGTAATTTTAGTCCTTGTAATATGGCATAGCTCTTGCTGGTAGCAAACTATCAGATTTGCACTGAGTTTCCCAGAACTCAAGACTGAAGGTAGCCAGGCTTGCCTTGTATTGCCCTGGGTTTTTCTTGACCAGCTGGCAATTTTGCTTCTCTTGATTTATCTTTAACATCAAGTTGTCTAATGTAATGGGTACCGCTGGCTGATTTGTTTTACTTTGGTTCATCTTTATATAGTACACTACTATGATTTTATAACTCCACTATAAATAATAATGTGGTGTATAGAAATCCAGGCCTGGTGTGACCATAGAGAAGTGGAGAGGGGATGCAGTGTGGAGGAACAGCTCCAGGGGGTGATAAGAAATGTGTACACAGACTTGTTTCTCAAGACCCACAGCTGTAAGCAACTAACCTACAGTAAGCAAAAGAAATGCACACCTGGGGCTGGACAAAACTGGGTTTAGGTATAACTGAGAATAAAGACATAACGTCTAGCCTACAAAAAGGGCACATATCCAGAAGATTTGGACATAACTTAAAGCTGCAGACCCATGAGAAAAGAGCAAATATGCAATTATATGTTAGCAAGCATATGTAAAGTCCTTCACTGAGGAAGAGGAGACCACTAAGATGAACATCATATTTCTTCAGGTGAATGATTAGAAGCTGACAAGTCTGCATTGCCCCAACATGCTTAACAGCAAAATGAAATGACCAAACTTGGGAGCAAGAGGAGAAGGAAAATGTTGAGCATAATAACAGAAGGGGTGGAAACTAAGCATGCATGTAACATTTTTAACTACATTGTTATTATTAATGAGACTTTCTGTATTAAAATATTCTTTTCTGAAATGAAATTTACAATAATGATTCTTGGATTATACTGAAAATATTTTACACACGACAACAATAAATTCTTGGCTTTATATATAAAGTGTGCTTTTTCTTTGCTCACGAACAATATTGTGTGAGTAAAAACACATATAACAAATAATAGTGATCAACAGCCACCTCCCAGGATTTTGCAGAAATGCATTATTGAATATTCTTGAAGACATTGCATATTATAATCATGAGTACCATGAGTATTATTAACCGAATGTAGTAGGAGGGCTAAATGAGAAATGGTGAGGAAATTAATAACCCTGTACTTAGACCAAGGTTTGTATTTTAAAAGATGAATAAGCTTGGATCTTCATACCACCTGTGAAGAGTAGAAAAGTCATGAAGGACCAGTCAGTCATTCATTAGGTGAAGCAGGAGTCCCTGGAACTGTAGCATAATGGTGTTGGCTGCAGAAGTTAAATTAACATTACACCAGGAGCCATATATTTCCTGGTTTTCCAGTGCTTCATTTAGCAACCTGAATGCTCTTTTAACCACAGGTATTTAGTGTAATGTATATACAATATCTGTTTTCTCATTAGATTTTTTTTTCCCTTTTCTGCCTGTCCCTTAATAGGGATGGATGGAGCAATTAAAACACAGCTCCACTTCAGAGCATACTGCAAAACCCAGGAGGAGCTTCTGCCTCTCGGAGTGCCAGAGGGCATAGCTGGCAGCAGCTGTGCCATTTCTTCCAAAAGTGTTATATATATATATATTTGTGTATATGCTTTTATGCAGCTAATTATTTCAGATGGACACTCAAAAGGAAGCAGAAGCTGTGACCTGATTTATTCTAAAATGCCTTTAGTGTTTATTAGTACATTACATTACAGCCAAAATAGATTTTACAAAGGAAGGTGGAGGTAAAAGGGGGCAGATTCCTTAATCTCCACAACGTCAGAATAACTGTAAGGAAACACCCCATTATCTTGTCATTATCATCCCTGCATACAAGCTTTGTCTAACAACACACTCCCATCTCTGAGCCAGTTTTCACTAATTCTTTTCCTCTCTTTTCTCTCATTTCCTTTTTTAAAAAGTGGCTATAAATATGCAAGAAGTTGATTTCAGTCCTCATTTTCAACTTGAATGATATCAAATTCAATACAGTGTATCTACATTGCCTATTTGCAATGTACATGCATTGCAGAGGAATAAATGTATACCATATATTATCAAAAATGTATACATCATAATATCAATTATGATACATCACAATACAAATTTGATGTAGTACATTCAAAACCCATTCTGTTTTTCAGTGGAAAGTTAGCTTCCTCCAAATCTCAAACGACACATCTTGGACTAACCTATGGATTAATTTACCTTGTGTTTCAATTTAACATATTTCTTAGGCAATGAGAATGTGCAGTGATACATTGTAGAAATCTCATCAAGACAAAAATCCCAATTAGAAGGGCATAGGAGTGTGACCAACAACAAAATGCAGCTCCTCTGCTTCTATGGGGTATCTTAGGCAGACACAGGTTCGCATTCACCTAATCTCAAATGCATCATCTTGCATCTCTTAGGTGGATAAAATGTTTCCATTTGAGCTATTCTAATTACCCAACTAAATGTCATAATATGTCACTTCCTACTTATAACATACTGAACAATTCCAAACTTTTATTAAAAATCATATTTTAATTTTAAAAAAGTTTGTTTACAATGTCACACTGAGAATTCACTGCCAACTCTATATTTGATCTATAACCAAGGTCACAGCAGACTTCAATCTATATCAGTAAAAGACAGATAACTGAAAGGACTGATGTATTTTCCACAGATTTGCTATAATTTGGTTCATTAATTAATTAAAATGAATGAGATTCTTCCCTTCTACTTCCCTTATCAACCTCACTGCTTATCCTTTTATCACATTTTGCCATACTAAAACACCAAGTTTTCAGTGGAGGGATATGTGGGTTTGGGTTGTTGGAGAAATGGGGAGAATTATTTTATTTTACAGTATTTAATCCCCTGCAGCCAAGATCCCTCAGTGTTTCTATAGTCTTTGCTCCTCTAGTTGTTTTTATGGTTCCAAGAACAATGATAATGAAAGAAAGAAAATACACAACTGGTGGTACTCACTTATTTTAAGATGCTTCTTTTTCTACAGCACAATAAAAACCAACCATAAGCCTCATGAGTACAACACAGAAGACAGTATTTTAGTGCATTTCATGCTCTATTATCTTATTTAGTGATACATCAGATTTTAAAATTAATGTAACAATACCATTTGCTTAAATAAACCATGCCACAAACACAGGGAAAAGCCATTGAGAAGGATTAGCAAGAAGACAGCATTTAGGATGTCTTTGTTAGCACAGTATATTACATTTAAAAATACACAAAGTTAAGAAGAGCATGTTTGCTTTTTTATCGTTAGCTGTCTGAAAGGCTATTTATTTCAGAAAATAGTGATTGAATACTGGCTGCCAGGTAATAAGCTTTCTCTAGTCTGTTATAGGAATTAAATTATCAGCAATCAGTAGTGCTCCTGGTAGCCATGTATTATGTGTACAACCCACTAGCTGTCCTTTAAATCAAGATGTATCTTTTAATCAGAAGTATGTTCTTTCCATAAAGAATTCAAAGTTGGTTCAAGTCCAAAACAGGTCAGAAAAAAAGAAAAAAGCCAACTCATTCACGACTTAGCATGACTGGTGCTGTCACAGCTATTTTTACTTCTAGCAACCCACTCGGTGGTTGCTGTGTGGTGCAGGTCCCTGGCAGGACTCAGGGCTCTGTGAGACAATGGTTCTCCTGTGCTGCCCTAGAGGTTCAGCAGGAAGCATCCAGCAGGCTCTGTGCTCCACCGCGTCCTCTTCAAACTTCGCTAATGAAAGGCTCAGTCAACTTTTGGAGCGACGTACCATGTGGCCTTTTTTTTCCTCACAAAAGAGGTTAAGCCTCTTGATATGCGCTCAGGAGAGGCCAGGCTGTCCTTCCTTAAATGCCAGCAATATAGCTTCACCAAAGGCATTTGTGGGAAGCAAGGTAAATTCAGAAAGGGCTGGGATTTGTGAGCCACTACATGGGGCAACTTCGTTATTACTTCCTCAAGTAACGGCAGCCGAGAGACCACAGTGTCCAGCTACCAGCATTCCCAGATGGACAAAAGAGCAGGCATCTTTCTGGATCCTTTCTAATGATAAAGGGCAGTAGTACATACTAAGGCTATGTAACTCCTGTTTATTTGATGTAACCTCTTGTAAAGTCTTATTTATAATTTTCTGTCTTTATGCATGCAAAAATTCATCTAGGGAAGAAATACAAGAGAACCTGGACTGAACACAGAATCTGCCTACGTAGATCTTTGTCATATCTACCCTGAACAGTCAATTCCTATGATGAAAAAAACCACATGCCACGGATGCCAGATATGTATAAAATAAGCCCAAAACTCACAGATTTGAGGCATGCAAAAGGAAGGATTTCTTCTGACTTTCTCATTTATCATCCCCTAAATACTACCCACTCATGAGTGTCAGAATACCAGATTAAACTGGTTATTTTAACTGTTCCCTTGCTCTTGAGACTTGGTCTTAAGATATTCTCCAAGGTGGTAAGAACTTGGCAGGAAAAGAACTCAAACAACCTTTTGGAGGGTTGGAGGGCTGGACCAGAAGAACTGCAAAGGCTCCAACAAAAAATATTCTGTGATTCTGATGTCACTCCATATGATTTTTCCTGTGTAAGAGATTATTTTCCACACCACTAACACTGACGTCTTCTTTAAGGACAGCAAGAGACAAGCACCAAGAAGGGTCAGAGTGGTGACTGCACACTGCCATTTATCACCTCAGGTACTCCCACCCCTATTTCATGGGAGCCAGTGAACCAAAAGAAATCACAAACTGGCCAGAGAAAAACACAAGGTGTCAAAACACCTAGTTCTATCTTTCCCCATCTTTGAAAACTTCCAGTTTCTGGAGCAGCCATAAGAGAGCAACTGACTTTTCATGCTGTGCACCCCAGTCACCTCCTCTGAGAATCCCCCTGCATGACATTTACTTTAATAGGTCTAATTATAAAGAAATGCACTTTTCAGTCAGAACCGAAGAACCAGTAGGTTTTCTTCTTTAACATGCCAACCAGCTGTTTTGAAAGGTACTTCTCTAATCTCTTTCCTTCCACATGTTCAAACAGATGAAAGTAATTTTGTGCTCAACTGTCTATAAGTAATTAGACTGGGATGTAAAGGAGTCTTTATGTATCAGTTCAGAAAGAGCTACACTCTTAGCATACAGAATAATTATTAGCAATCTTCTTCATCTGTAAGGTATACCTTATGCATTTTACATGAGTTCCCATTATTAACATAACCTGACTATCAAAGCTCCATTGAAACTGGTGTCTTCTTTTTCATGTAACTGACTGAAATTCCCCAGAAATATAGTAATTTGAAAACAGCAATGCTGATGATTTGTTTCAGCTGTAATTTGTTATTTTTTTCCTCTTCTTTGTTGTTCTCCTAGTAAAGACCTAAACCAGTGGGGCTCCAATATACACAAACAAGTGTTCTGCTTTTGCTACAAGATGGATATTAATATTCAGTGAGGGTCCTAGAATGCTGCCTTTTGTCAGTTTCCTGGGCTAAATTCCCTTAATCTTATTAATTAGGAGGTCACAAAAAGAATACTTTATTGGGAAACAAAATGTGTGTTCTAAAGATAGATTCAATTAAATCTGTGAATTTACTAGGAACGATGACAGTAGAATACTTCTTCAGAATCTGCCTCTGAACTGCGCTTGGCACGTCTGTAAACAGGGTGGGCAATTACTGAAATGTCAGACGAGTAGAAACATCTTTTGAACAATAGCTATTTAAAAAGTTGGAACATCTTTCAGAAGAAAAGTTAGAGCTTCAGGGCTGGGATTGTACCCACGATAAGGAAAGCTGGAGAAAAAGCACACATCATCCCCGGATTTGCAACCTTGCACATAGGTGCAGGCAAAACTGAATCAGGTTGGAAGGGATGCACTAAAAGGCAAGGTGCTTCCTCTTCATCCCATACAGCAAACATTTTGTGAAAGCAGATTGCTTCCTCAAACCTATCCCTCACTTCACAGCTACATACCATAACCACGTATTTTCAATCCTAATTTTCTTAGAAATAGAATAGCATTTTAGTTTCTTTAGAATCACAAGGCATCCTCAGGAAATGAAGTCTAACTCTTGGAGGTTTTGCCGCCAAAGATGAAGGAGAGATGGTTATTTTCTGACAGACAGATCTGCATCAACAAGATGCAGAACAAGAACAAGAACAATGGCAGAGAAGCCAAAAGCATTCATTCTTTTGGTCACTGCCAAAGAAGCATTTTCCCAAGAACACGTCAGAAGGACTTGGCCTAACCTTCAAGGATTACAAGCATTACATGTCAATGCAAGTGACTCAGATGCTCTGTGTCTGTCCCCAGATTAAGACACACTCTGTGGATACAACCAGAAGTGAGGCACTTTTTATTTGTTGTTTTGACTGACAGAAACTATACTCTACAGATATGTTAGAACAGCCAGCTCCTGCCCTGAAGAGCTGATTTTCTATACAAACCAAAAAGCAGCATAAGACCAAAATGAAACTGAAAAGCAAAGTGAAGATATATTCATTTCTTATACAACATGTTACACCTGTGAGAAGTGGTCCAGCAGGACAAAGTCAGGGCATTTGTCTGTCAAATCCATGTCATGATGAAGGTATGTCAACAAAAAACTGTCATACTGGATCAGAACATTACACCACTGCAGCTCAGTCTGGTCTGGCCAGCCAAAGAGTGAAGAGCAAGAACAGCAATACACCAGATATGAAGATCTTAGATGTCCTGAGAAAGGCTTGAGAAAAGCCCTGAGCTGGACTTAGCCCACTTCTAAATGGCCTTCTAAATGGAGGGAAGCAGGAGATCACAGCCTCAGGAGGGTAAGTTGGTGGCAGAATTTGAAGCACGCTCACTACCAACTCCCTAAAAACAGACACACATTCTAATCAGTTTGTTCCTGGCAAACCTAAGATACTTATTCTGTTTACTAGCTAGACATGTGCACCTCTGATACATACCCTAGCAGAAAGCACAACAGCAGCAGGACACAGCCTATCTGCAACAAAGACAGCTCTTCACAAGACTGATTTTTGAAATTAGAAGTTGTGTAGCAAAAGGATCCACCACAAACCAAATGAAAATAATTGGAAATGTTGTCCTATGATGCAGGTGAAAAAGAAGCATTATGCTTGTACAGTTTGTATCAACAAGGGTAAATTATGTTCCAGATTTAACTTTCAGATAGAAAAAAGATTACTACTCACTAGGCAGGAAAGGATGGATTGAGATGATGAGAGCATCAGACATGCATTTTTCCAGTAGAAATCAATTAATCTCTGCCTGGTCCAGAGTTCAAGTCATGTGACTTCATGCATAACACTTAATGTATTCAAGACTGCAATGTAAGTATCCCATGGAGGCACAAAAGTATGGAAACAGAAAGGGCTGGAACTGTGGTTATATCATGTGTTCTTGCCCTTCATATTATTTGTTTTCTCAGAGACCAAAGGTGTGTATGATACATTACAAATGCTCTCTGCAAATATCCAAAATAATGACTTCTATGTAATGTGTTAAAGATGTTCTTGGATGTTTGATGCACTTAGGAAAGAGTTCACTCACACTTTCTCTGGAATGTCCTTACTAGATTATTCCTTTCCTCACATAGACTCCTGGATGTTACAGAAAGCATAATAGGAAAGATCACAACAGCGGAATATATAAGAGCATTAAATTGATAGAGGTCAAAATTATTCATCACCTTCACCTGAATACAATTTTTGTGTTTTGGTAGGTCATTCTCATTGATTCTAGGAAGAAATGTTATTGTTTATGTCCATTGTTACTTGACTGTTTTGCTAAAAGTCTGGTTTTGTGGTGAGCACTGAACTGCTCAGGGGTTCTCCATCATTGCTCACAACGGTATCAGCAGAGATCTGGAGATTTGGTCTCATGTACCTTGTCAAAAAGCAAATAAATATACTGGTGCACATTTCCTAAGCATGAGGAGGTGTCAAAGAGACCCCCAAGAACCTCTTCACAGGGTCTGCTCTCAGCTGGCTATGCCCTATCATACATCTATACTTACAGGAGCAACAGGAACAAAGGGTGTTCTCTTTTATCCTAGAAAATTGCTGCCAAAAGCAGAGTGAGAAAAGGACTAAAAAAAGGCGAGGTCTCGCCAACTACTCCCAGACACTACCTGCCATAGCTGTTCAGTCACACTAGCAGGAACATGGCAAGCCTCTGAAACAATACAGCTGTGCCCTGGAAGAAACTTAACCACTGTGGCGATCTCCAGGAATCATTAGGACCCTCTGAGAAAAGAGGTGCTGGAAAAGGAAACTCAAAGAAACAAAGGACAAATAAATAAAACATAACCCCTGTACCCAATTAAGGAAGACCCCGTGGCAGACAAGGACTTCATTAGTCAGAGCTGATTTAACACAAAGATGCTTAGTTGCTGTGTGGATGCCATAGAATGGACGGACAAATTACGAAGTCCTCCACATATATCGCGACGTGCCTGAGACCATTCAGCTACGTCAGACTTGTTTTAATGTTGGATGGCACTCAAAAGCTCGTTTAAAATACTAGGCATATACAAAGTGAGGAAATTGCTTAGAGTAAGGTGAGTAGGTCAATAAAATAAGAAACATTAAAGCTGTCGGCAGGCAGAATAAGTGTAAGTTATAAGGGAAACCTAATTTTTACCTTGACACAAACCTCGAGTACTAATTGTTGTATCTAGATGATACTCTAATAAGTCATCCGTGGTCTCTGAGGATAGTTTTCATTGTTTAAAAGTTTGTTTTGTTTTAAAAGATGGAATCTTTGTTTATTGTAACCAAGTAGTATAAGAGGCTCTGCAGACAGATCCTGCAGATACTAATTTTTCTCATTATTATTCTTTGCCAAAGAATGAGTCATTCCTGTTCCTTTTTTTTTTTCCTTCGTGTTGTGGCTTTTCCTTGTGTATATTCATTTTATATGATATGAATTATACCAAGAATGTACATCATGGGAATACATCTTGTGTTGGCGAAAAACTGTGGACTTTTTTTCATTCTTTTAACTGCAGGTCTGTGACTGTTTATTTTGTTTTCCCTAAATTCTATGAACAGTCACCATGATTTTATGATCTTTCCATTCGCTACACTTTGAAATATATAAATAGAATTTGAAACAATGAGCAAGATTCACCAGGAGGCTCTGACTGCCTGATGATGCTATAATGAGTGGGTGCATCCCTAAGCCCCCCTTATGTTGGTTCAAAACCAAATTATGAGCTCTGATCCCACCCAGTAAGGCTCTTAATTCCAACAGGTTTGTTCCCATGCTTAAAAAAAAAAGTCCTTAAGTGGTCTCTTGGATTAGAGATTCAAGTCTGTGCATCCCTATGCCCCATGCTCACTACTCATAAGCATCCAAACACAGAATTAGATGGACAGTGGTGTCTTCTCAGTTTCAAGTCAGAAAATGATCTGTTTTCTGTAAATTGCACAAGGCGACAGAGCCAAGTATCTATTAGCCCTGCTAAATCCCAAGAAGTAAAATAATGCAGAACATACAAAATGCAAACAAAACTTTCCATTAGAATCCCATCTCCTGAAAATAAAACTCATCTGTGTGACATAACTAAACTACCTTGCCTTTTGAAAATTCTCAGCTATAATTTTCCTCAGCAAGATCACACAAACTGAGATCCTACACTGCAACACCTGAAAGGAGGATTTCTGGTGCTCTTCCTAAAGAAGTTAGGGCAATGAAGGAAGTGGGCAGTGCAGATGGGCTCCTTTTTTCCATGGGAGAGAGCTGGAGGCAAGAAGAAAAAGTTACACCGTAGTACTCTTGTTTCAAGCCACCTAGCTGTGGGCAAGCAGGCAGGCCCATTTTTTGTTTCTGTTGAGGAACTTGTCTCAGCTATTGATGGTGATAGCAGAGTTGTGGAAATAAAACAACCAGGTACCAGCACTGGTTCTTTGTTCTCAGTAGGTTAATAAATACAAGTACCTTCCCTAGTAAATAAACAGACTGTTGAAGCAATTATTTTGATCCCTGTGAAAGCCTCATGTTCAAAAAGCATTTACTCTTGATTGCTCCATTATGGGTTCAATCTCTTTCCAGATCACATCGTTGATCTCCTCTCTGAGTTTTGATCAGTGCTGTACTTAATTGTGAGGAACGGTCTGAAAGAAACTATTGCCAGTTCATACTAACCTCCAGAGTTCAAAGGGGGGATATGCTTCCTCTCTGTTGTTTGAATGTTCACTCTTCAGGTTGTCTTTGAAATTTGCTTCTTAAAGCTTGTTTTGTTTGGGCCATTTTCCCCCCTGAAGAGCACAGCCCGTAAAGAATTCAGAAGAAAACAAATTGTAGTGAAGAAAAAAACTAGAGCAAAACCATAGTATTTTGTCTATATTGAATTCTTTGCCATCTGCTGTGTTCCCTCTCTGTCACTCGAAATATTGTTCCTCCCTGGGAAAAAAAATATTTTTAACACAGTTTTTAAGCAGCTTGCTTTTATTGAGAAAGGTGATGATGAGTTAGTGGTAATATGAGTCAGACTGAGTGCTTTCATGTGTCGTGTCTCATCCAGAATTCTGGTGGGTTTTTTTTTCCTCTGAGAATGTATTTACAAGGAATGCACTTTTCTCATCTTCATTTGTGCACACTACAAAAAACACCTCATTATTTGATAAACTGGCAACTGTCTGTGCACAGGACTGAAAAACAGACTTCTTGGAAAGAGGTGTTTCTGGAAAAATTGCACAATACCTGCTCAACGAATGAGTAAAGATAAGTGTTAGCAGCCTCTCTGCTTTCACTTTACCCACATCTCCTTAGAGGAGTTCTCTTTGATAATTGTTGCTAGAATGCATCATGATCCCAAGAGGCTCTGCAGGACACCAAGGTTTTGTCTCGCTATTAAGAAACTCCGCTTACATGCATCCACTCCAACTTCTGTCACCTAACAGAAGTCCCTACCCCGGGAGCTCCTCAGTGTAGACCTCCCTCTGGTGGAAAGGAGATTGTCATCTTTACAGTCAAATTAAAACTTGGGAGGGCTCAACCATTTTCCAGACATACATGTTCCTCTCCATTTTCTATGGAGGGGATCTCAGTGCACTAAGCAATCTTAAGCACTTCAATTATGTGTCTAAAATTACAGATGGCATAAAATCTACCCAAATTACGACCTGACAAACTGAGGGAAGATGTTAAGTACCACCTGTGCAGGCAGGTGAATGAGAAGTACCAAAGAGTGAATATTAGAGAACATTAAAAAGACAAAATCCACCTTGGTACTTTATACAGGCTATGAATGTAAAGCATTTCTCTTTGGTTTCTTACCCTACCACATTCTGCTTCTGAAATTATTAGTTGCCTCTTTCTTTGGTCCTCACTTGCAAAATGAGGAGAAAACCCTCCCTTCCCTGACAGTAAGTACATTACACATCACAATATGGAATACAGGGAAATCTTATGGCAAGAGGTTTTAATGGGAACAGGGATCTACATTTCCTTAAAATAGATGGGTAAAATAGAACCATAGCCCTGCAAAAATGGTTTATTGCAGCATTTCAGGAGTACATGAATGTTCTTAAAGCAATAAAGGACAAATGACACCTTCAACAGCACCCACTTCTCAAAGAGGGTACCTGCAACACCATACCATAATCAGAGCTAAACACAGACATGAGCTGTCCCAGGGTATATATAAGCCAATGTAAATTACATGTCATGGACTATATAGGAAAAAAATCAGTAGTGGGGGATGGGAAAAGGAGAGGGAAGTTCCATCTTCATATTTATTTTGCTTCATAAATATTCATTCCCCCTATGACCCTCTCGTGTCCTGGCACAGAACTGTGCTGTTTTTCATTTTACCATTAAAGAATGTCACATCATAAACAACCAGTTCCAGCAGACATGCATAAAATCTCACACTCAGCTGAGCCCATAACTTTCCATGAGTAATCAAATGCTCTATGCAATAATTTTTAAGCTGTTAATTATGCATTATTTGATCAGCTTGTATGTTCATGCTAGACACCTGATTAGCAAACACTACAGGGTTTATTAATTTTTCTTCCATTGCTGGCTGGTTATCTGTCTATCTATTTATCTGCCTATCTATTTATCTACCTATCCATCTATCTATCTATCCATTTATCTTCTATTTATGTGTTCCCTACTATGACAGTGTCTAAGTAATTTCTATGTATTTAAAAACAGAAACAACATTACATTTCTTAATTTCTTTTTTGCTTTCTTTTCTGAGCTTGATTAGGTTTGTCAATTACTTATATTAAACTCATAGGTTTGTTAATTACTTATATTAAACTCATTTCGCCTTGAGATCAAACGATTTTTTTGCAGTAAATGATTGTGAATTTTGAAATACAGGGTTAAAAATATCTGATTTCTGCATTTGTTCCTGAAAAAGCAGGAACCACCTCTGTCATCCTGATGGACAGAGAAGGTTCTGCGGTGTTACTGCTCCATCTCTTGAGGACACAACTGCTTGGGAGTTTCCCCTGCTAAATAAAGTCTTGCTGGCTCAATGCATCTTACTTGCCGTGAGAGTTCCTGATTATCTCTTGGGAAGAGAAAGGACCTTCAGTCATCCTGGACAGCTTCACACCATAGTTTATACTACATTTAATACCAGCAGATTTCATAAACAAAATGGGCAAGGGCATTGAGGTTTCTTCACCCCTAGCATCTTTGTCTCCCAGTAGCATTCTGCACCCCTAAAGGACGCTAAAACTTCATATCAGCTTAGCTATCTGGAGATAAAAGCTGATTAATACAGGGAGAACACTGTGCAGGAGGTACAGTCTTCAAACACATCTTCTCAGAATTGCTTTGGCATAACTTTAATCGGTTGCTCTTAGATGAAGACGCACAAAAAAAGTGGGTTGATCACTCAGCACTATTCTCTGACCCACTGAAGTGTTATTGCTGAACTCATCTTTTGGCTTTCACAAAGCACAAGCACAAGGGAGAAAGAACGAGCCAGCCTGCCCTGCTCCCATGATAGTGGCAGTCTAAAACGAAGCCATAACATCCATTTAGTGCCTCTTTAGAAGAGCTAAATGGATTTTGTAAATTCCATTGGTAAATTAGTGCTAGTGTTATTCACATAAATCTTGCCATTAAAATGATTTACTTCCACTGTAGCGTTATTAATGTTCAGTAAATTAGGTCCATAAAATGACATTTGCCGTGCCATTAACTGAAGATAATCCACAAAGCTCATTTCTAACCCTCTTTATATTTTTATAGTGTCCTTCATAAACACTGCTGGAGCTCTCTGAGATGCATGCAGTCATCAGTATATTGATAGCTCCAAAACAGCATACACTTCAGATCAATTACTGAATCAGGAGACTAATTTAAACAATTTTACTTGTGGTCAGAAAAAGATTCATTATTTATGAGTGCAAACAAAACTGTATCATTGTTCTTCAATTCAAAACACATGTTCCCTGAAACATCAGTCCTCTTCAGACTGTCTTCAGTCAAAGTAGATTACAGCCCTGGAAAATTTTGGACATTTCAGAAAGCAGCTGAAGGAGGATGTCAAAAATTTAATTAGAGACCTTGAAGCAACCAAAGAAAAAAAACTATTTAAAAATTCTTTACAGTTTGGCCAAAAGATAAATTTCACAAATCATTATAAGTTCATTAACATATTTTTTATGTTTATATATATAAAACATTTCCATTAAAGCCCTGCGGTTGTTTAAGTCCATTCACACTTATAGTTTCATTTGAGGAGAAAAGGTCTTAGAAGGTATTATTAATTTGTCTGATCTCTCAATTGCTTGATTTTGCTAGTACAGAAAATTGCTGGCCTAACACTAGCATTATCATTTTGTGCAATTCTGCTCCCACTGATAACACGAGGATGATGTCATTAAACCATGTCTCTTAATGGACTTACAGAGCAGATGACTGATAGGTGACTTCACTGCATTGGGACAGAAGAGTACGGACCCATCTAAACAGAAAATGAGCTACATGAAGAAATATCCAATCACCACCACTCCATAAAATAATAGTTCATATTACAAGAATAAAAAGACTCAAATTCCTTAGATCAGTAATGTGATTTTATAGCAATATGACAAATTAATTTTACAGTGTGTTGTGTGACAAGAAATAGGATGCAAGCAGTCTGACCAGGGAGTTTTACTTGTGATTACCTTTACTTGAAACTACCTCAAGACCAAATCAATATCATCAGGATCATGCTCCAACAGTTTAGAAATTTACTGCCCTTCAGCTACTTGAAATTGGCCCCCACGTAAAAGGCAGTATTTATCTATGCTTGTGTTCCCCTTCTGCTTCAGCACAAAATACAATTATTTGGCTTGAAGAACCCACGTAAGTGTTTTATCTGTTCAAGCATGGTTCAAAGAAGACCTTTGATTGCATCCTATTAACCTACTGAACTCTGATGGAACTCCTGTTGGAAGAGCACCTTCTAACCCTTTCCTCCAGCTGTGCATCGCCAAGTTTCTGCACCCGTTCATGCTAAGAGAGGAAATAGAAAAGTTTCACATTTAAGTTTTCTTAATCACTTCTAAGCAGGAGTCTCCAAACATTGGAAAGCATTGAAATGACAGCTTTGTTGCCTACCTCGTTATCACTGCTCTGAAAGAACGTGATGAGCTTGGTCATACTTAAATTCATTTAAGTATCATTACATCTACAAGACAGAGTTAATTAGTTCCCTAAACCAGGTCAATCTTTTTACTGCACTCCGGCCACTCTCAAGCAGTGGAAGTTTGAAATGACTGAGGAGAATTTCTGTAGTGAACACCAGGAGTTGGCAGAAATTCTTAAATGGGGTAGATTGCCAAAGTGCACATATGAGGATGGGAACGGGATGCTGCTTCTACACCAGGGACACCAATAGTCCTCAGAAATACAAAACAAAGATGCTACAAAATATCCAGTAATGTTTGGATATTTGGAGTACAGAAGCTATTCCAGCTTCATCCTGCTGAGTTCGAATTCCCAAAATGAACTGTTGCCCCCCACAGATGCTCACTCTTAAGTGGAAGAGCTTTATGTCACTCTTTATGTCCCCATGCCCTTGCTGAACATTTCCACTCCTTTAGTGAAGGGAATTTAGGCTTGCAGCCATTCTTGAAATTTGTCTTTCGTCCACCCACTCACAAAATGTGTCTAATGTCCCCCTACTCACATAAATCATAAAACATCAAGTCAGGCATAGTATTTTTAGAACATGAAAGTAATAGAACATGAAAGTCATGATTGCCACAACAGAAGTCCAGCTTCAGCTCTAATTAATAGTGTATGCTGCCCCAGACACTTCTTGCTTTCGATATATGATGGCATGCTACATGCAATGTGCAAGTTAGCTTGATCCAGCTCTTAATGAGTAAAAGATGCTGCTGTGGCTTTTGTTACCTGTTCTTCATTAGTTATTAGTAACAAAACACTAAAACTTATTGGGCAAGACTAGATAATTGAAGAAAAAAATATGAAAAAAACCAGCATATTCCTTTATGTACAAACTACACCACAGGGTTGTTTGCATTATTACTTTGAAAACAGACAGAAATTTTTAAAACAGACAGCTTGGAAGACAAAAGGTATTATTAGGCATTTCCGTATATGCAAATCCTCCTGAAACAGAGTATGAAAAACATGCAATACTTTAACTTTGCCAAAAATCATTATTAGTGGCCCTGTATCCTAAGCTTTATAGTTTTGAAGGTTAAACATTGTTTCTGTATGGATTTTTACTGCTAAAAAAAAAATCACAGATTTTTTACAGGTACAAATCTCAGCCAGTTCTTGTAAAACTTTCAGATTTACTCAGTCTGCCTTAAGAGCAGGACAATACCTAGCTCCTTGCAAAAATGTTAGTAAAGGTTGTCTTTCCTCCCTGAAAACAGCTGGGCTGCTTGTGAACCTCAATAATGGGACGTAATTATAAAACTGAAGTTTTACTAATCCATAGATGAAACACCAACCATGCAAAAGAAAATGCAGAGTACATAATAAATATCAGAGGTTTGATTTCTTTGACTGGCATATGCAATATTACTGTATTGTCATTTCTCTCAGCTGTTTTAAAATTATTATTATATATACTCCAGTCAAAGAGCCTAGTAGCATGACTATTTCCGTCATCACTCAGGATGGTCATATGCAAAAATGAGCAGTCCTTTGTACCTCCTGTTGTGCCTTAACCTGCTATCTGCACACCTTGTGATATAAGAGTATTTTAAATAAAAAATATGTAGCCTTACTCTGTTAGCTGTTACACTGGTATGAGCCCAGCAAAGCCAGCTGTGTGACACCTTCAATGCTCGCTTCAGTTTCTCCTCCTATCCTAGAACAAAAGGAGTACAGTCTATTTATAAAGCCCACATTTTCACTTGTTCTTGTATTGATAGTCTCAAGGCAGATTTAGTATCTTGCTTGTAGAGTTCAGCTCAGATATCTAAAGATAACCCTGAAGCAAGCTTCCATATCACTAATATTCTTCACATATTATTTTGCTGATCCCAAGAGAGAACCTCTAATAATATGAAGGGAATCAAGAAGAGTGAAACTGCAAAAGAAGTATGCTGTACTTCTGGTCTTGAAAATGAAAAACAGCATTAGAAGTGTTTAGCCTTTATCCAACACAAAACCTATGGCCCTGAGCAGCATTTTACAGGAAAATTAGATGCTTAAAGGAGAATCAGAGGAATGATTAGAGCTGTTTGCATTTGGAGCTGCATCAGGTCAACACAATCCAATTTTTATCACTCTTTTCATTTACCAGGAGCAAAGCTGCATGTGAACAATTTTCTACCCCAAAAAAGTTGAAATTCTAAGTTTAGTAAATTTAGTAAATGGCAACAAGGAGAGATTTAAGCTGAGTTGAAACCCACAACTTAGGCCAAGCACCAATGCAGTATGCATGTTAGGGACATTATGATAAAACAGGGCTTCTCACCCTTTCCTTGTGGAGGTCAGCTTGGAAATCTAAAACACACACGGGCAGGGAGGGTCCACTCAGAATCAAAGCTCATCATCCGTGCACTCTGCCAACAGAAAGAGTCACACAGGGTGACAGAGTTGAGGTGAGCAACATCTGGAGACCCCTTTTTCTCCATTAAGTTTAGAAAGAGCCCATATAACTAGCTTGGCATAGATAGTTTAACTTTAGACAGTTAAAGCTGAATGAGATCAATAAAAACCAAAACTAAGTTACCTCTTAATGGATGGAAATCATCATTTTAAAAGTTACGGTGCCAGAGGCAACCCAAGGAGGCTGACAATGGGCTTCTGACTGTGAAGATCAGTGTGTTTCCATGAAGCACTAAATAAACAAGAGGAGATGGAAGAAGAGGCCTGCATTCTTTAAAAGGACAAGAAGTACAAAAAAATGAACCCATGGCTTTACAAAAGGAAAAAGAAAAACAAAACAAAACAACTAAGAGCAGAAAACAAAGCAGGCTGTTTTCAAAAGTAAATTTGAATCACCAAATGTGTTTAATGTAAAGAACCCAGCATGTGGCTGCATCAGAAATATATATTAAGGAAAAAATCTTGTGTCTGGAATACATTTCCAAACCATTTTATTTCCTTTTAATAAGAGAACACAGAATATAGAGGGGAGGAAAGGGGTACATGACTCTGACACCAGAAGTCTGTCCTTTCTCAACTGTGCAAAAATGATTTAAGAGATGAAAACATCTTAGAGAGCAGTCCTTGCAGAGAAAAGGACTTGGAATCCCTTTGAAGACCTCTAACTCTTTCACTAGCACAGAGGGTGCTTGTGGTGAGGAGACTCCTAGCAGTCACCAGAGGTAAGTAGTTTACAAGTAGAGGTGGTTATCAAATCTAGAACCAAACCATGAAACTGTTCTTGAGAAAGCACAGAAAATCTCAGCTGGTTTCACAGAAGTGCTGGTGAATGGCATACACATATCCCTTACCTTTGGCAATAACACTGGCAATACCATTCCCTCCACGTCAGGAAACACACTAGAGTAAATGCTGCAGCCTTAAGAGATCCTTGACAGGGAAAGTAAGTTGCTGCCCCTTGCATGCCATGCAGCAGCCAAAATCAACATTTTCCAAACGACTCTAAGGGCAGTCATCAACAGAAAGAGAGAAATATCTTATCTGGCAAGCAACTATAAAATACTGAGTATGTCTTCTGCTAATCTATTTTACCTGTGCTGGAATATGCTACACCTTTTATGGAGCTCTGCTTTGTTCCTGGCAACCTTTAATTTGCCATTATTTGTACTGGTGTCCTATGCACTGAGGATTATTTTTCTGTGCAATAAATTAGACTTTCTTCCTACAGAAATTTCTGCTTGAATACCAGAGAATTGCACATAACTACTTGATTTGCTTGTCAATGAACACCAATTTTTGTGTAACGTAAAAATAATCTGCTATCTCATCAAAGCATTTCAACATCTTTGTGAAAAACATTGGTGTAGGAGATCCCAATTCATATAAAAATAAGTTGGATAGTAAAATATTATCAGCAAGAGTGTATTCTATGAGCTGACTAGAAATATACTTCTATTCTGTTCAGGTCAAATTGAAATATACTACCACAAATTCTGCAAACCACATTTTTCATCACAATTTCTGAAAAATTAATAATATTTGTTTCCCTACATGGATATCACAAGTCTTACTTTTACATATTGGTATTTTACCTGATATTTTAGGGAAGTGGGGGGGTTTAGCAGTCAGTCTTAACCACTAAATGTCAAAGTGGGCATGTAGAATTGAAATAACATTTGTACATTTGTTTTCACATAGTTTCTTTTAAAATGTACCCTCTGCCATATACTGTTGGATAACAACACATACAGTGGTCTTTCAAGACAACTGCTTGGGGTCCAAGAAAATTGCTTAACTTGCTTGGTAGTGTGTAAGCACCAGGCTTTTCAGAAAACAACTGCAGTGAGCCAGGCTGCAATCAACAGACTGGAGACTACCTGGAAGCAAAGTGGGGGTGCAGCCATGGGGCCTTACAATCAATACTAGTTTGCAAGAATTTGTTCTTTCTATCAAAATGCTTTATCTCCATGACTGATAGATGCAGGTGACTGATAAAAAATAGATTTCCTGGGGAACCTTGCATTCTTTTTTCCTTTCAAAAAGACTGCGTTGAAGTGAGGAGCAGAGTTTTTTCGAGTGTTTGGGTGTTTGGTAGTCAAGTGCAGGAATTGCTCTGCTCATTGGCATTATGGTTGTGGTTTAAGCATCTCCACATTCACATTCAGTGAAACAGGTTGTAAGTTATTTGTAAAGCAGGAGAGACACAAGTTTGTGCTAATGAAGGATATGGCAGCAACAGTGCAAGAAACTTTGTCATGTAGTTTTAGTATTAGGTTCTCTATTTTATTTATCTTACTTACTGGGCTCAAGTCCAGCGTTTCTTCAATGGTTTTAAGGGTGAAATAATCTGTCCTGTGACCCATTAGACACCACATTTATCTTATATTTTGTCAGCATTCATAATTATACAGTTCAAAATGTTGGCATATACTCCCTACTGTTAATGCTAATACTCTTGTCTTGCCATTTCTGGGTTTTTAGTAGATTTGTGTGTCTTGTTACAAGTCCTGAGCATACTGAACCTCTCTCAACAACTCTCACAAAAGTTTTCTGTGAGTTTTTGGTATCTGCCACCAAAATACTCAAGGTGGGTCAGTCCAAGAGAATCTGTGGGTTGATCTACCTGCCCACATCCTTTCCAGAAGAATGTTTTCTGTTTCTCTTTTTAAATTCAAGGGTTGATACACAGCATAAATATATGTATCAAATGTTGCAGATGAGTGATGCGTCAGAAATAATTTCCTGACCTTGTGATAAAAAAACTTTAACATTTTACAAATGTAAGGTCCTATATTAATTTCACAAGTACTGCTAAGGCTCCTATTATGTTATTACCTGAGAACATTCCAGTATATTTTTACAACATACCAGTTGCACTGGAGAAATAAAAAATAGTTATACTAACACCGTAAATTGGAAACTGGAGGAAGCATAACTCATATTATTCAGATAAATCGTATTTTAGATAACAGACAGTCAGCCAAAAGATTGTATGAGCAACTCTTTATGTTATTTTGTGCTTAAAAAATGTTGAGAAAGCATTAGAGAGCTCAGCCTACATAACTTTTTTTCCAACAGCTTTACAGGTATAAATGAAAATGTCAAGTGGTTCTAATAGGTTAGTTTATGGGACTGTGATAAGTATTTATAGAGATTGGTCTGGATGCTTTTCCGTTAGGAACAGTACTGTACAGGCTTTGGCTCATGCTTGAAAGAAGTTATAAACCAAAGGGGGTTCCTCATTCCTCAGCATTTGACATATTCTGATTGCAAAACATTTGGGGTTTTACACGATTTATTGTAAATAATCTCTCCTATAATGTTCACAGCACAATAATTCACAACCCTGAGGCAAGAGAATTCTGCAGAAATGACATTATACGGGAGATAACTTTTCAGAATTTACCATTTGCACATCATGTTCGGAATCTATAACACATGTAAAGAGGTCAAATCCTCATTTTTCAAATTTTTTTTCTATCATTTTGTTGTATCTTATTAAAAATAGTTACAGCCAGCCTAATAGCTTGACTGGTATCTCAATATGTTACCGTCTCACATAGAAGTATAAATTGAAAGTGGGGAAACAAGTCAGGTTCTTGGATATAAAATGCCTAGCACTAAGGGCTGTGTACTGAGAACAGGCTTCTTATGGCTAACAGCAGATGAGACAAAAGAAAAGGCTAATACAAAGAAAAATTATATGCCACTAAAATTGTATTGTTAAAATGACATACTGTCTTATAAAAGAAAAATTGGTTCACATTTACTAACCTTTAAGTCAAATCTGGAGTCAGCGATTTTTCCTTGCGTTAACATGTTTTCACCTGTCTTTTTTCACTGCTCCCTTTGAAGGTGAAATTATGATAAATCATTGTTATTAATACTTCTAATGGCAAAAAGAGCATTCTGTATGAGTGAATAATTGGAGCTAGAATCTGAACAGTTGGGCCCTGTTCCCAGGTTTATGACCGGCTCAGGGTATAAAGCAGAATATACACACTTAATTAAAAGACTTCTTGTTCTTTTCCCAACCTTTTCCACCCAAATCCCTATGTCTGGAATTTAAAAAAGCTGTTAAAGGAACTTAGATTCCTAAGTGCAAATCCATTATAACTAGTCAGTAAAAACCGTAATGAGATGCCCATTCCATTTAAGGGGAGGAGAAGGGTCTCTATGAGAGGCAACCAACTCTTAAAGGGTTGTAAATCCTAAACGTAACCCTTTAAGGCTCTTACAGCTCGAAGGCAGAGGAGCACTCAGAAAAGAAAAGTGTCAGACATAGGGCACATGCTGTGGTCCTCAAGAATGGCTACTGTGGGGTGAAGCACCCAAAAATGAACGGTCCCTTTGAAACCCTGTGGTTTCTGTAGGCTTGTAACAGATTTTTGTAAGACTCAGCATTCTCCCACTTGCTCCATGTTTTATAAGTTGTCATCCTATGGAAGGTGTTGCAAGGGAAGTATGTCTAGTTTCAGCCTAGTCTGTAGGGAAGGTCCAGACTTCCCAGAAGCAAACTGGGTATCCCAGCTTAAGGCTACATGTATTCTGACCCAACACTGCCTGAACAAGAAAGGCAAGAACACTCACCTAGCACACACTCATTAAGAAAGGCTGAAAACATCTGTCTCATACAGTGTGATCTGTCTTTATCAGTGAATCTCCCAAGAGGGAACATGGGAAAAAAGAGGAGAACAAAGCTGTGCTCAGGGAAATAACAAATTTAGAGTGGTTTGGCTGCAGCAATTTATACTCAGAAGTCCTAGGACCAGAGCTCACAAGATCATTACAGGCAAAGACCAACGTTATCAAACAATAGCTGTTTGTGATGATCAACATCCCTATCAACATCAGCTTGCCAACATTGTTGAGTATGGCTGTAAAATAAGAAATCTTCAGCTTTCTTTCAAATGAACAGTCTTTACAGACCCTCTTTTTATTTGTTAGCTGATGAGACCAATTTCACCTCCTTGAATGATGCTTTGCCTGTTCAGGTATTTCCCAAAAGCAGCTTCCCTTTATGTTCACCCAGGATTATATTCTTCCTGAGGTTTTACCTTTATATGTAGTTTAATTCCTACCCTGACTTTGCAGTGAGTACTAATACTTTGTTCTCTAAGACAAGCATTTCTTTCACCTAACATGAAGTACAGGGCTAACAGGTCAGGTCTCTCAGCAGACTAGAGGTTCCTCGAATCATTTTGATAATGTTTAGGAAGTCCAACGATGCCTTCTTTAAAACTGGGAAAACTATCACACAAAACTCAAGTACATGCACTTTTCCTTATAATGCAGGAGGAAGAATTCTTGCATCTGCCCAGCAAGAACAAAATACATATGTATCTAAAGCTTTAAGTGTTGCATTTAAATCCATATTTCATAAGGAAAATAGCCAACTTTGCAGAAACATTTAAATACCAGATGTATAGTCCACTTACTACAACCAGAAACCTAATTCTCAAGGGAAAAAAAAAAAAAAAAAAGGAAGAAAAATTAAAAGCCTTTCAAAGCAGATCCAGCTTGCTTCCTGTTTATGGCATCTGACTGGCTTGATGTTCTCATGATAGGTGTTCTGCAGAACTTGAACAGTTGTTCTCTTCAAATGAGCTACAAAATTAGAAAAAGGACTTCAAAAACTGAGTAAATTGTAAGCCTTTTGGTGCTGAACATGCAGACAACTGAAGATAATGCTCTGCAAGATGTGAGTTGCCAGGGCTCTGTTCTTCCCAAGGCATTAAGCCTAACCCTAATGGATAGCACTCAAGAGCGTCAACACTGATAATTCAAATTCTGATCATCTCAGCCTGTGAGACAGGAAAGGCTTGCAGAACTGCTGAAGAAAGGGAAACACTGGGGAAAAGTGTTAGGAGATGGACAGGAGAGCAACACAGAGAATAAATAGTGCTCCCGAAATCTAAATTGTGAGCATGTGCTAAATCCCAAAAGAGGTGCCTAAATAATTGTGGTTTCTCTTTATTTGGTTCCTAGAAGAAGGTGTTACTATGTTTCATCTTTGTATGTAATGTTCTGGTAACAGCAGTGGGAAATTCTCTTTGGATTGAAGTGGGCCAAAGTCCTGAATACGGATCCCTGCCCACAGGCCACAATCAGAAATGGAAATTAGCCACCTTCAAGTGATGGCCTGACCTCCTTGAGTTGTAGTGAGTAATCAGGCATCATTGTACCAGCTGCTGAAGGGCTCACTTACAGAAAGCTAGGTGCAGGTACTGAAGGATAAAGCAAGGATCCAAAACCTGAAAAAAATAGCATCACTAAAATAATGAAGGTTTTGGGTGACACTTTTCAAAGCATGCAGCAGGAGATGAACAGATGGAGCCTGTGTGTATTTCCAGGGTAGCGGTTTGAACTTTTTGCTTAGAAGGCCTAGGGGTAAAATTAACACTTAATAAATATGAAGTTTTCAAATATTTATTGCTCTGAAAGAAATTGCTCCTGAATAAAAGGAAGAGTTGACACTAGTCAAAATAATCCCAGAGAAACATTTTTGTCCAATCCTCAGGAAACCTTGCCATTTTTCTCGCCCTGGTCTCCTGCCTTTCCTTGTCATTGCTTATTTGTTTGCATATCTATGCTTATTTATTGTCAGCACTTAATAATTCATTTCAAATAAACAAGTCATCATTACAAAACATGCACCTTCCCTCAGATCAGTTGTGCAGGCTCAGATGAAGAGCACAGTAACAAACACTACACGTACTCAGCAATTTTTGTCTAAATTGCCTTGGCACTTCTGGTGAAATTCATCCTGCATGGCTGTAGCATAAGGAGAGCGGGAAAACCTGAAGGTCAGTTTTTTTGAATCTTCCTTCTGAGCACCACCAAATACCTATGTGTAAAGGAGATTGACTTTTGTCTTCACCAGTCACTGCAGTGGCAATTCTGAATCTTCCAAGCAGCCATCAACCATGATCCTTGAAGACAGCAGAAGATTAGTGAGAGCATGACCTCTCTGAATGTCAGGCAAAGAGTTCTTTGTCTCTGGACTCCTTTGTCAAATATAGAGATGCAATATGCTCCCAATATTATTTAGAACAGAGTATTAGGGATCAGTAGGGCAAATCTGCATATCTCCAGCAGTATTACCACCCATGCAGCATTAATCAGCCTAACAATGTTAGTGAAAGCTGGGGTAGGATTTGAGGCATAGTGCTGCACAGAAAAGCAGCATATAAGCCAAATCTATCTGTGCCCCAAAAATACCCAACCAGCATGGAGACTCAAAAGCACTACTGAGTCATGGCTCAGCCTGACAAGGCTGTCCTTAACCCTTCATGCCCTGGTGCTTGTAGAGCACAGGAGGGTCTGATGTGTACAAGAGCTTTCTGCTGCCTCTCTCTCCTTACTAGAGGCAAGGTAAGGCACAATTCACTGCTCCCCATTTGGCCAGGAAACGCCAGCACAAGGTCTGACAGCTCAGATATTAACAAGGTCTAGTGGAAGAGCAACATAGGTCTATCCCATACTAGCCTGAGATTCAACTCAAATCTTAAAGGACAGTGCAAGACATTCATCAAAATACAAATATTGCCCATAAAAAATTACAGATTTAAATTTAAAACGTGTAGGCATGTTGGCTCTGCATTAACATTGTGATTCTGATGTCATTAAAAAGAATTACATTCAGCACTCCTCCTCAATGTTTAATTATCACAAGCATTGAAGCAAGGCATGTAACATCACATCCCATAGTACTTAATAGGAAAATAACATATTGTTAATGTACTTATGGTAGTCTACTTCAATTTCACAGCATTTTTAAATCAGCAAGGAGGAGGAACATAAAAAGAACTGAATGATGCTGTCAGACTTAAATGGATGCTTGCAGTTACATTTTTAAGAGTGGAATACCTGAACACAAGGCAGATTACTTCTTTATAAATGTGTACAGCAATAATGCTGGAGAATGTTTTGTGGAAAGTATACTTAGACAGGTCAGCTTTTTATTCCTTGATTAAAAAAATAATGATCTTTTCACTACAATTTTCATAGTGGCAAAACCACATTCATGCTGTGTCTTTGTGGATCTATGTAAAACAGGCTTGACCCCTGAAGTCACTTTTTAATAATTAACTCTCACTAAGTTCATTAAACACTAATTGAAGCTACAGAAGAAAAAATTGTGAAGTATATGCAGACAGACAGAAACACCAAATGTGATTAAAGATACTGACTGTGGTATATATGTGCAATACAGTACATGTATTATATAGATTTCAAACTCAATTCCATAGAGATTTTTAATTATTTTATACCGTGGTAGATTCTACCATGTTCAGTGTCCTAAAAGTTTTATTTATAAAGAGTTGCAAGCTAAATGTCATGAACAATAATCTTTGGAAAGATCTAGAGAAGTAGACTCCAAACTGTACAAGATGCAGCTCCTCCAAAACATCTTTCAGTGCTTTGAAATGAAATAAAAAATGAATAAAGAGAATCAACAGTCTTGAGAGTCCATGTTTTCAAATTGAATATAATTTGCAGATTTATATAAAAACATTAAATATATATTTGACAGTTTTCAGTGTTCAAATACAAGTTACTGAAAGTTCATTTTATTCACTCAAGAGTAAAAAAAAAAATAGAGGTTTGTGTTAATCAATAAAAGGAGCATTTCATTACAACTAGGTCAAATTATATGAACTGAAATATTACAGCTCACTGCTTTCCAGCCTGTTACCCCTCAGAACCCAAAACACTTCAAGTTTGCATTCAGACTCCAGCAAAGGTACCACACTTGCTCTTCGTAGTTTCTGTGCCCATGGACTTCTCCCACCCAGCACCAAAACACAGAAACTGCTTCCTAGAGTGGCACAATGCTCAGACAGCATTTCCTCAGACAGACAGAAAAGGACTGAGAGTCTGAGTCTGGGTCTCAGGAGACCAATCCTGCCACTGCCTGCTGCATGACTTAGGGCAAATCAATCAACCCACCCTGCTGCAGCATCAGCATTAGCAGTAATGAGCTTTGCTGCTATGCTAGAATGTAAAGGCTCCAAATCTGAGCTTCCTGAGCCCAGGTGTTTCCTATCCAGTAGGATGTTTGCAGAAGAGATGGGTTCAGAGCCTTGTTACTCCGCCTTGGCATGAGCCCAGTAAGTCCAATGAAGTTGGGGATCTAGCCAGTATTTGGTAGTCGGTGGCTTACAAAGTGAGGCTCCAGTTTCATTAGGCTCCTCTAAAGATTACTGTAACACAAACAATGTAGAATGAGAGAACGAAAAGAGCCTGTGGGGATTCTAACCTTCTGGAAAATTCACATCAATTGGAATGGACCTCAGCTCTGCTCTTTGATCCTGCTTTCCACAAACCTTGTTACTTTTCAGTATTCTAATTCTAGGGATATTATAGGAAAGAAAAAGGCAGGAAGAAATTAATGGAGCTGAGAAAAAGCTAGGAAAAAAGGTAAGGAGTCCCATCAGCTGTGGTGGTCCCACAGCTTTTATAATCTATGTCAAAAGACCTCTACCTGGGAGTGCTTTGAGATCCTTAATCTAGGAACCTGTGCTTCTTGCACCCCAACAGGCACAAGATCTGGATTTGTATCATCTCTAGCTCTCACACTGTTTTCAGGCTGCTGAGGTGGTAGTTGTATGTTCTGGTTATAAGCACAGCACACACTGGAGGGTGAGTTTGGTGTTCTCTGGGGACCACCACTGCATGGCAACTCCGTGCACTGGAAAATACACTCTCCTATTTAAGAAAGGATGATTTCCACTAAAACAAATTAAAAGCACAATCTTTACATTTTTCCCAGCTGTCAAAAGCACAAATGTGGCAGTTCTGCTGAAGAAGGAGGGGAGTTCTCAGGCAAGGAAGAGATGGGACTCCACTGCACCTGGGAATGCACTTGGAAATCCCAGGTGGATGAAAAGTGCTTTTCTCCCAAGCCACCACAGCTAGAGACAAGCTCAGGAAGGTCCAAATGTACAAAGCAATGTACACTCAAGGCTGCCCTCAAGTTTTCATACATTATGCACAATTCTACAGTAACGGGAATGCAGAATTACTGTTGGAAACATCGTGATATCAAGAAAGAAATTTCTCATATTCATAAGTAAATTGGGTCAGTCATTTTCCCATTAAAGGTTATGCATATCTTAAGAAATGGTAAAAACACCACTGATCTGAAATCCGAGAGAACAAAATTATGTCCAAATCACAATATTTTTACTTTTGTCTAGCTTTACATTATCTTAAGTTGCTAAACAACCAAACTTTTCTTAGTTTAAAAAAACATCTATTTCTGTATTTAGATTTGGCATGCCACATTCAGTCAGTGAAACTGCTGCTAATAACAGCTAGTGTCTCATTATTTAAATAAAAGAGTTTCACCATAGTTCATAATAATAGAACAATAAAAGAAAAAAAAACTGTAAAAGTGAGATGCAGCAATTCCTTGGAGGTTATACATGCAAATTGCCCTGAATCTGAACAACACTTCAACAAGAAAAGCAATATTTTGGGACAACAGTTCTGCTTTTGTAATGAGCCTGTAAAATTCATTCCACTGAAATAGCTACAGGTATATTATACCCCATGAACTATTACAAAATTAAACTTCATAAGCAATATGCCAGTGCTTTGTGTGATGCATTTGCTAAAAGAATCATTCAATTTATCATGTTTTCCTGAAGCGTTATGAGACAAGATCTTTGAATAAAACTCATTTCATTAGGCTACCTTGTTACATTGGAAGATAAGATCTACACTTGACTAAAGACATCATTCCATCATGCCCATAATCACCCTACCTGGAGAAGTAAACATTCAGGACCTTAGAAAAATGGCATTGCACTGCCTCACTAATGGTACTGAAGGAATACATTAAAAAAAGGTCCAGATGGACACAGTGAAAAATTATCTGAAAGCAAATTCAAGTACACAAAAAACTCTTCTGCATGTACTAGGGACAAGCTGTTTAGGCCAGGCATTCATCCCATCCTGGGCAAATAGCATGCAGCAGTGCAAGATGGTTAAAAACAAGATCAGGGGGTACTTACTGCATGGTACCCACCTTGTTTTCCCATGCCAGTTTAAAAAGGATCAAACATTCTGTCCACCCAGTCCTCACTAGGAGGATCCTGTTAGACTACTTACAATGACACTTACGTTTGCATAGCTTATTTCATTAAATACTGCTGAAGGAGATCTGAGTTCTGGTCCAGGTCGTGCCACAAATTTCCTCTGTGGCTTTGGGTTTAATTTTTCAGTGCTTCAGTTTCTCAGCCTATTCATAGGAAACAGAACTGATAATATGTTCCTTGAAGGTAGGTGCTGTGGTGATATTTTTGGTCATTTGATGCACTTAGATGCCTTCAAACAGGTAAACAATTCAGAGGTTACAGAATTTGAAGTCTGATGCTTTTTTTTCATTTCTCCTTTGTTAAAATGTTCTGAAGCTCAGCACTAAATATCTCCCTGCCTGCTGTTATGTGAATGAAAGGTAGCTCCAGTGAAATCAACACATTCAAAGCCAGGGCAGATGCAGAGCTCTGGCTTAACAAACTATATTTCCTGTTTCATATGTAAAGGTCCTGTGTCGGCCTCATGTCAGCTCACATGGTGAGCAATACAGAAAATCTCATTTCCCAAATTTCCCTAGGGAAAGTCAGCATCCCAAAGACCTCTAATGAAACATGGGACAAGACCTACATGCAAAGCCAAGGTGTTTCCAGACAGAACATTTGGTTCTCATGTGCCAGGACTCACACTGATGGCCACCCAATAGTTGGGTGAGAAATCTGGAAATCTCTTTTTATTTTCCTGGCTTACTTTTAAGCTAGATAAATTCTTCAGTCAAGCTTGCTATGCAACTCCACAACTGTTCTGGGCAGCCCTGAATGGAGAAGACTAAAACACATTATTGGGAAGAAAACTGGGAATGGTGTTATATGGTATTGTAACAACTTGTTCTGTTACAGTCTTAAACAGGATTCTAGGTGGATAGTTAAATATGCTCAGAGAGATTTCTTCCATTGCTATTTCACATCTAAGTTACAAGTCTCCACTTTTTTCCAAAGCATTTTTAATTATGTGGTTTTGAAACACCACAAATGAGTCTGGTAAGGGAGATTGTTTTCTATCAAAAATTATTTCTGGATAAAAACATTAAGAATATTTTAATTTTCTTCAAATGTCTTTCCTCTTGGAGTGAAAACAGGTATATCTGGTTTTGGATATCAAATATTACTATTTTTTCCTTTCCACATTTATGGTTTTTTCGTGTTTTTCCGCTCTTCCTCCTTTATGTCTTTTTTTTTTTTTTCCCTTTTGACAGCAGGAGAGAGAGAATGAAAAAGAAAAAGTATCCTTTTTTTAGGGACAAAAAAGTTGTGTGGGATACTACTTCTAATGAGCATGTTGCTACTTTCCTAATGAAAATAGACAATTTTTACTTATTCTTATCTCTTAGTAATAAATAATTTTTTAAAAATCACTTTAATCAGCTATTCCTGACACTTAGTTGCGGAGCACCTTCATACCCCTTGTAAGGTTACTACCCAGCAAATAAATGCATTTAACTCACAGAAGCTGTTTTTGTACCCTCAGATGTATTTTTTTTGTCTTTGCCTTCTACCTAATCCTCACACAAACTTTGTCCAGACTGAGGAGAAGCTAGCAGCAAAGTTTCTCCCTTACAATGCACGTAAGACTAAGTTACAATTCTCATAATGATATGTGCCTTTAATCCTCCTTGCTACTCATCCTGGTATTCATTATATGGATTTTTGATTCAATAGTGTATATGTCAGCCAGTGTGAGAAGCTATCCTGGAAATTTTAAATTGACTCAAATTTCAAAATAGCCAGCAAGAAGTGAGCTTTTTTTTTTTTTTGAAGTCCTTGTTTGATGAGGTGCCTGAAGGAAATGCATTCCCTCTGTCCCAGCAAAGCCATAAGAATCCAGGGAGAAGCAAAGGATGAAAAAGAAAGTGAGCAAACCCCTTCAGAGAGCTGCATGCTTTGCTAATGGTAGAATTTGAACATGGCACAAAGAAAGGGCTCAGGGACAGAAAGTTTCCATTTATCCAGGTCAGCTTTCTGTCAGGGTGCTATTAAAGGCACTAGGTCTACACTGTGCATTGCTTGATGAAGAAACTATATTTTTACTATAAATGTGGTTCAGCACTTTGCTGTGGGTTTTTGATAGGGATTTCACCAGGATTACACTGTTATGTAAGGCACATATTCAGCTGAAACACAGAAGTATGATCTTTTATGGTAAGAACCTTAGAAAGGCAAATATCTAAAAAGCCCAAGTAAAACAGAGTTAACTTCCACAGCACTTGATTTGTTAGGATGGGAATATCACATCTTGACAAATCACTCTGTCCTAAAACCCTTCTTCAGGTGCCATCACAGATGGCCACTTCTGAAGCTCTGAGGACAGGGATAATATCTTAACATTCACTGATGCCTTACAGACAGCAGGCAGGTCAGCCAGGCACATTTTAAAGATCCAGTATCCTGTCTTATGAAAGGAAAGAAAACATAAACACACTGTAGGAAAGAGACTGAATATTAAATGGGACCAGAACATGAAGAAAAACAATGAGAAAGGTGGTGAGAAAATGCTTTCCAGCCTTTTACAAATTACAATCGCTGAAACATTTTTCAGTGCTGCTGCACATCCTTGCATGACGAATTCAGCATTATTAACAATAGGTTTGATTTTCTTAGTTATTTTCTATGATTCTCTTAGAAGCAGTCCATTGACCCTCAGGGTCCACTGGTAACCACTGTGATGGTATAATTATGATTTACTAAGTACGAAGGGACAAATTTTCAAAGGCCAGGGCTGGAATTTCACTTTGTAAATGGAAGTAATAATATTCAAAGTAACACAATTATATCCAAACGTGGCATGCTTAGAAAATGTAGGGACACATAATTTCCTAATCATTTACTATAAATGTCTTTTCCAAGAACAAGATCCTCCTACAAAGAATTCTCCTTTACTCTCATACTGAACTCTGTCTGTCTTACATTCAGCAGCGTTGTATGTATACTTTTAAGTTAAGAAACAGCCATATGATATGAGGCCATATCCTCAGCTGGAGTAAATCAGCTCTACTGAAGCAACAGAGTTGTGCTGATGTACACCAGCTGAAGTTCTGGCCAATTTTTCAAAATAACAAGTGCTTTGAAGTGACCAGAGCTACAGCTTCTTAACAACCTGATACAGCAGATGAATGTAAATCTCACAAGTCATTTCAAGTTCCTGATCTACCATTTCTATTGAAAATAGAGCCATCAAAAAAGTGATGTATTGCATCTCATTTTTATTGTCTGTGAGGAGGGTGCAGGTGAAAGGAAGCAAAGGGCAGCAAGGGCGTGGGGCTAGAGTCTGTTTCTGAAAATACCAAGACAACAAAACTGTGGGTGTCAGCTTACCTCCAGTTCATGCTGTCTCACACAAGCCACCCAACCCAGGTGAAGGTCACGTCTCTGTCACTTGGCACTTCAGAGTCGTTTACATTTATATGTAATTGTTTTTTGAGTGTGCGTGTGTTCAGAGGAGCTAGATGGCTTGGGAATTGGTAATAGGATATCAGAGCCTGTCACCAAAAGGCCACTAGCTCAAAATCAGAGCAGTTGTTGGAGCAGCCAAAAGGTGCTAAGTTTCTGCTAGCTGCTCTGCAGCTTAGACGAAATTAGTTGATGATTTCAGCCTGGACGTGTGTCCCTATCACAAAATAGCTCTGTTGCTGCAGCTGTCAGAAAGGACATCTTTGTGAATATTGTCAGCAGAAAGGTCAAGGACTGATGGTGTGAGTGTGCAGATGACCTCTTCCTCTCACCCCAAACAGTCAGTTTTCTAGGCGGCCTAAGAGACGTGCTGCTGGAACAATGAGGGAAATGTCACCCAGCTGCTGCCCTTGCTAGTAGGCTTCTGGAGGTTAAAGCATGACATCAGACCCGTGGATGTTAAACCCCATGCCTTTCAGAATCATTTTAAAAGCCTGAATGAAGTGCTGTGATGACAGTAATAAATAAACATGCAGAGAAACCTATAACAGGCTTCGAAGAAAGCATTTGCAAAACATGTGGCTCAGTACACCTCTCTTACTAAATTTTGCTGACAATGCCAGCAGGTGCCTGGTGGCAGAATTACTGATTTGTATTTTTTTTTCCCTAGCATCTATTTCACTGACTGTTCAGGGTGTTGTTTTTTTTTCCTAGCTCCATAGGATTTATGCCCTTCACTAAGCACCTGCTTTCCATATAGAAAAAATTATTTGGGTTTGTCTGCCTTGCAGCAGGATGAAGAAAAGGATGGAAGCCCAACACACCTATTTAGCTACCAAGAATCCCAGAGTAACAGAAAGCCATAATTAGGCTCCTTGACTTCAGCAACACAAATTAAAGGGTGAAACCTCCGTCTGTGCTGCAGAAACAGACCAAGCCAAATCCATCTTGCACTGAGCAGCATCAGCAGAAGCTGGTGTCAAGGCTTTCACTACTCTCCTCTCCTTCCAAGACAGCATGGCTCAGCTGGGAGCAGGGTCACTTCCACCTGCTTACAGATGACAATGCACACACTATTCACAGAAGGCATATGCACATCCCTAATTTTATCCCTAAACTAAACCAGGTGGGGTAGAAAGCCATCTAGGCATGACAACACAGAGTTCAAAGCTGGGTAGCTCATGAAGTATATGTCCCATCACTAATTGTGATTGTTGTTAAAGCCAGCTCTGAATTACCTGTTCCTCTGGATCTAAAGTTACTGGTACATAAACTGAATAGCAAAAAAGTTGATAAAGATCTGTCTGTAGGAGTTTCAGTCACCTCTCTAGACTGAAGTGTGCCTGTACTTGCAGAGATGAGGCTTTACACTGTTGAGTTACAGAAATGGGATCAAAGCCCTTCACTCCTCAAGAGAACTTGAGATGAAGTCAGAGCTTCGTATCTGGTCTTGTTTCAAGTAAACAGTCACGTCTCAGAGTTTCCTGAAACCTCAAAAATATCCTTCCTGTGCCTACAACTGACCACCTAAACTCTACCACACTTTGGGTCTCAGAGCAAGTAAAAAGATTAAAATATCTTTCTTCTTACTGCCTTGGGAAATTTCCATATCTTCATTCTTCTGTGGTTGTTTGTACACCTGAACAAATGATCAAACACTTCATATGTATCAAAACCAACAAAAACAGAAACAGATGTACTGTGGCAAAGCAGGTGGGTACAGTTATTAACCAAATCTGGTGTCTGGAAGGAGCTAGCAAGCACCTCCCCTTCTGAAAACAGAAATTAAAATGGTTCCTTGTTTATGGTGACTAGCTGAGTCCAGACTTACAAAATTGACTAAAAGATATTTAAGAGAGCAAAAGCAGTCACAACAGTAACCACTGGCATGAGCAGCTGGATCCCATCCCCCTTGAAACTCCCAACATCAAAAATTTCTACTTGTTTGCGAAGTTACTTACAGGCAGCTCAGGGTCAGATAGTTAAAGACCAGTTTACTTTCAAGGGGATTTCCTAATCATGGTTTTCTCTTGTTTCTGAAACGGGCATAATTTCTGCAGGTAATATACAGTATTGTGAGGTCAGCTGTCTGTGGTCACCACACTGTTATACACACTGCATAAATATTTGGGGACTATTGTAAATTGCACTTTACATCATCTTTTTTCCTACTTGTTTATTGAACAGCTCTCCAAAAGGGGTCTGAGGGAGCTTTATTAGTGTACTTTTATAGTAGTATGTACAGGCTGTTATTAATCACTGTTCAAGCATGGAACAAGAGAAAGTCCCAGGCCTGAAATTTCACATGCAAAATGGTTAGAGGAGCACTGGGTTGGGAGGCAAGGCAGTGGCAGAGGCAAGGAAAAGTCCATGGGCTCCTGATACCTACTTAGCATCTTCCCTCGTGAAGATGATTAATGCCACTGATTCTTCTTCTTGCTGGAACCTTTTGTCCTGTTTGGCTTTATTAGTCTGTGGTTGGTGTAACACCTAGAATAGCCACAAGTGGGGTGTGAATAGGAAGTTTTGAAAAAGAGAAACGCCCTTTCTCTTTTCTCTGCAGATGTTCAAATACTTGCCATAGCATAGACAGGAGACTAGCCCATCCCACCTCCTTGTCTGGTTCCAACCCCAATGGAGCTGTGTCCACAAGTAGCAAAGCAACACTGTATTCCTCCAGCTCACAATCTCTGCAAATGCTATGTGTGAGCCTCACCTGTTATGAAATCCTGTAGCACTGCTGTGCACAGGTGGGATTTCCTCACGTATAACCAGGACACAGCTTGTGAGAATCTAATTTGCTGAAAGCAAAGTGAAAATTTAGAAATTGAAAACCATCTTTTTCCTTACTGTGGGACTGAGGAAAGCTATTTGTTCTAGATTCTTTTCAAGTAATAAATGTGTGTTGCACTTGTTCAAGTTGAGCTCATGGCAATAATACTATACCAAATATTCCATCTAGCTGTGCTCACACACAGTTAAAGGAAATTGTAACATTTTTGGCAATGTTTTGTAGAAGATAGGTACAGCATGGTAGAGTGAATGGCTGTGTATCAGCTAAGCTACTGAAGCACAGTCAGCTAGTGCTTGGCAGTGGTTTAATTCAGAAGTTATCAGTAATAGTATCAGGAATATCTTTGAATTAGCATCAGGGTAACAAAATCATGCCAATTCTGAAAGAAGCAATCAGTGTACCTGACTTTATATAAAAAAACCCCCACCATTCACAAAATGAAGTTTTCCAGTTCCTTTCACGTTAGTAGGCAAGTTGATGCCTTAAGTTTTAGCTTTCATATTTTTTAGATTCTCTGCTGATTTAGTGTGTGACTCTGAACTTCACATAAAGTGTTAGCAAGTTCTCTTCACCGGATAGTTAAACAAAACAATCCTTTTCCAGCTTGAGTACCAAGGACACCATTGCAGCTTTTAGGTTCAGCAAGAAATATAAACAACAGTGAATTGAGGAAAGCAATCTGAGAGGATGGGACTTCATAACCTGAAGCTGTAATTGGACAATTGACCCCAATATGTAAATGAACCAAAACTTATAAAAATGTGAAAACATGTGACTGCTTATCCATCTTGTGTCTATCTCAGATCCGTCTTGGGCCTACAGCCAGGCTCTTGTACTGCCCAAGGTGTATTCTTTGAAGGCCTTTTAATAAATATCTACTTTATTCCTATAACACTGTCTAGCCTCTGTTCCAGGTCAGCCCCTTTAGGCTTCAAAGTCGCCACAAGAATCTGTTATTCAGGGACTGTATGAAGGTATAACTTAAAGACTCACAAAGATGAGCATCTAGGGGACATAATCTGAAATGAAGGAAGTACTGAAGGAACTGGAAGCACTTAGGGAATAAACATGAGAAGAAGCTCAGTAAGTGCCTTAAAACGTGTAAAAGTTCTCCTCTGAAAAGAGGATGATCTCTTCCTCAGACTTGTGTTTGAGAACTTGCAAATTGTGGGCAGAAATTATGGATGGAAGGATTCAAGATATATCTAGGAGTGTCTTTCTAACAGCAGGGACTGTGGAGCACCAGAACAGACTGTTTGACAAGGCCACGGTGTTAGCATCACTGCAACTTAGATAAACACACACCAGAATGAGACAGACACCATGCTCCCTTCAGGTCTGTGATTTCCTGACATCCCGCAGCAGGTAATGTATGCCCCCAGTACTGCTCAACTAATTCAGCAAACCCGTGGGTTTGGACATGACATACTGCTCCAAATACACTTCTGCAATATCACTGCCATAACCTACTGTCTTGGACTGTGCTGCAAAGCCAGCTGTCTGCTAGGGGTCTGTGAATAAAAAGAAAACTAAAACTCACATCCAAAAGTCTCTTTGTTTTACAGTAACATTGTATTTAGGGGAAATAGTCTTCAAAGGATCCAGACATGATAGATAGTGAGCACAGAAATGTTATATCCAAGGTAAACGGCAGAAACATCCATGTTAGTGTGGATATCAAATAAATATTTCAAAACATTTGAAAGACAGGCATTGAACCTTTAAGACCCGGGTACTTTCAGAAACAAGAGCCTGAATTGGTTAATTAAATAGTGATTCACAAAAATTGATTTCCAGGATTTTAATTGGATGAGGTGTAGATGATACTGAATTGTTTATTGCTTATTACTAGATGGTAAACATTTTGAAGGCTGAAATAACAGACCTTCTGTCATTCTAGTATTCACTAGCACTACCATACATTTAAAAAAAAAAAAACCACTTCTCCAGTGTGAATGAAGAGAATATGCCATACAGCATGGTATTGCTGTCATGAAAAAAAAAAATCCTTAAACATTCAAATGGACTTCCACATGGGATCTTACTTCTGGACAAGAAGCAGCCAGCTGATATGAATGTTTGCAGTTTACTCACAGAAGAAATAGGAAGTTCCTTGAGGTACTCCTGCAAAGAAGTGACTAAAAGGCACAGCAGAGCCTCCTGAGATAAAAAGAAACCAACCCAAACTTTCATATGCAAAACTAATCCAAAATAAACTGTTCTCTAAGGCTTATAAATATTTAACTTTTCCTCTTTAAAATATTGCCTGTACTTGGTGATGGCAGGGACCTGAGATTCCTTCCAGTTTTACATCTTATCTTTCTTATATTCCTTTTTTCTTTTTCTCTCTGACTTTTCTACATGCAACCAGTCTTAGGAGAAATAGGACGTCCACAAGAAAGTGGCTAATGTTTTCAGAACTTGCAACCTGATCAAAAGCATAATGAAAATTTTTCCCAGCTAACTTATACCCTAAAAATTTGTAAGTATTTGAATCATTACTCAAATGTTTGAATTATTATACGATTACCTGAGATTGCAGGGGGCTGTGCTAGGTGAACTGGTGAGTTTCTTTAATCCTGTGGTTGCTTCTGTGAATGATAGCTCATTCAAACAAACCAAACAGGACCTACAAGCAGATGACATTTGCTCATCATACACCCAAATGTCTTTCTTCATGCGACAATACATGCTATTTTTCAACGGTCAATTCCATGAAAATAAATACATTTTATGATCCATGAGACCAATAAAAACTAACTCAGCTTGAAAGATGGATTTCAGTTTTCAAATAATCCCAGTGAAATGAGTGTGAAATACCTACAGATGAAGAATTATTCATAGAAATTATTCAGACAATAGTTTCAAATAACCAGCAAATGTGAGAAAACTGCAAGCTATTAACACACAATTCACACACCAGAAAAGAGGCAGTGTATGAAATAAATTACTCAAGACAAAGAGTTTTACTGCTGGTTTTTTTCCAAAGGGTGCATTACCAGCAGCCCCCTTTCACAGACTAGATCACTGATGAGATGGGTTTAGTAGCACACAACTTACAGAGAAAGTTTACTCACACTGGCCTGCAAGCTTGAGGCACCAAAATAGAAGTTCTTGAACTTTTTTGTAAACAACAGACAAGGAGAGACATGTTGCTCCAGAGTGCTATTCACAGCACCTACTTCGGGTTCACATTCTGTTTAACCATCTAGAGGAGGCCACAGAAGGAAACATGAGTCTGTGCTACTAATTTAATACACGTATTAAGGGCCTAAAGTGAGATGTTGTGAATATTTCTTATAGCATCATGAAGCAGATATTGGAGAAAAGCCAAGAGGGACAACTGTCCTGTAGATGTGGAAGCAGCAAGAACCAGTCTACAAGGATCAGCAACATGCCACCTGATTTTCAGGCAAGCAATCTCAAGAGAAAGTTACACAGAAACAGTAACAAAATCCTTCGTCTACTAATAGATAGAGATGTAGTGACTAATAACAGCAACATTTTCCAAACTGATGGATTTTTACATGAGGTATTTCCTTCCCAGATCTTCTGATCTTCCATTTTCCATGTGAAGTTTTCTCTAGACTGTCTACACTGGTGTGTGTGTGTGTGTGGAAAAGATCTAGTGAACTACTTGTGTGCTATGCCGTGCTCGTCATGACTCAGACTTACCTTGCTTCTCTAGTCATGACTGGAAAAGTGATGTTGGGAGTAATGCAAAGTTCATTGGCGACGCACCTTCAGTTTATTCATCTATTGTTGTTGGCAAAACTGGTTTTTGCCTTTGACAACTTATGATCAGTTAAAGATCATAGGATTCTTTGCTTAAGAAGAGCTGTGCTAGTGACAGCATCTTGGCCAAATTTCTTTAACGCTGTCTCACTAAGCTTCATCTATGACATCACTTGAAGAGGTTGTTCTTCCTCACTTCATCTCTTTAAATGGCTTTGGAGATTGCTCTGATCTGCTAAATAAATCCCCACATTCATCCATTCACTGTTAAGTAATGAGATACTTCCCCTTCTGTTTCAGTGCCACAACAAATCTAGCATGACAAGACTCTGAGAGCTCCAGCTCTCTTTCCTCTACAACCCAAGATGATAGAAATTCCTTAAGGCTTCTAGAATTTATGTCTGCTAGTGAAGAAATTTCATGGAACAGAGTTTCAGCACTACCATACTTTATTCTGCATCTCAGTTTCAAACCTCAACTTTTAAACAGACCTTAAACCTGACATGGAAATTGTTTCCAATTTCTCCTCCATGTGCAGGCTGTTTTTTATTTTCCCAAAACCAGTTTCCTCCTCTTTGCTAGTGAGATCTGCAAATGCTTAAAGAGGCACCTAAAATTTGCTTGCCAGGTTTAGCTTAGCTAGAAACAGATTAGGCACAAAGAAAAAAAATCAACCCTTTATTTTCCAGAAAGATTTTCTTGCTAAAACTGTCCAGAAAAGTTGGGACACCAACTCCCCACCCCTGTCACACACAGATGAGATTACAGCAAAGGAGATGTTCACAGTCTCCAGCAGAGAAGCACTTTAAGGCGTTTAAAGGCACCCCATGAGCACCAGCTGGAGTTTGCAGCGGAGCAGCTGTTCCAGTATGTGGAAAAGGGGATTGCAGACTAAAACAGACAAGGCAGCTTAAGGGAGCATTTGGAGTGAGTTCCCAGTGTAGACACCCCTTTTCTACTTACAGCTTCTTCTAGGGAGGGAGTGTGGAGCATCCACTTGTTCCAAAGCCCAGGATGCACTAAAAGAAAGCAGACCAGTGTCTAAAAACTGCCAGCAAGTGCTGCTGCTGCCTTCAGACCCTCACCAGACAGTCATGTGGGAGCACCACATGTGTGTGGCAGACATTGCACCAGACACAGCTGTTGCCAGCTCCTTGCAAGTGGAAGGGCAGTGTCACTCCTCCAGTGCTTAGTAGGGAAGGGATAAAAATGGAAGTTAATTTAAATACTAAATATACGTACACACATGCACACATCTTTGAGAAGGAAGGAAGCTTACAAGACGGCTTGTTTTTCCTCTCCCTGTGTTCCTGGAGCAACACCTTACTCTTGTGGGTTTATGTGCTTCTTAGAGATCAGAAGATGGACACAGCTTGAAAACTCTCTGTGGACAACTGTCCTTCATATATTCACAGGAGCCAACAGTTGCTGATCCTGGTTTGTGTTGCCACACCTTGTTTTTGCACCTACACAGAGGCAAAGCTTGGGATTAGGAGTGGTGGCTTCCTAGAGAGGTGGACAGCTGAGCTGGAAGGCAAAGAAACCTGAGTACTGGCTGAATTCCCATGCCCCAAAGGGCTTTTTAATTCATCACCTGGGCTGGACCCAAACTTTATAGTTCAGGTTCAAACTCAAAGCCTGAGGTAAAGGGCTGAGCTCAGCCCAGATGGGAATGTGCTCACTGTAGTCCTGCCTGTCCTCTGGGAGCTTTCAGCAGGAGCACGGGCCACTTGGACAGGTCAGCCATGAGGTGAGCCTCCTCTCAGCATGCTGGCACCTGCATGCTCAGCATCCTGGCTGCCACCAGAATACATGTTAGCACACTTTTAAGGATATAGAGAAAAGCTCCACTCATTGTGAACCTCAGCTGTGCAGACGTACACAGCATGTCTGACCCCACATGAGCATCCTTCATTTCTGGGAATTTTCCATGGACCAGAGAAAGGAACTTGCCCCCTTCACACCTTTTCCCCTCATAGTAACACCTCAGATTCACAGAGCTTTTTATTTCCCTTCTCTCTGCTGCCATTTTCTGTCACAAAAAAGCAGGATGTGGCCCTGCTTTGTGAGAACTCATTTGTGAGTGTGAAATACCAGGATCTGCTCTGTGTCTCCAAAGAACGTGGAGTCTGTCATGTTTGCTGCAATGTATGAGAGACAACTTCCCACAGTTAAAGCACTTTGACAGAACTTGGCTTAGGAAAACTGTCATCAACAGAAAGAAATCTGTTTGATTTGACACCAAAATTTTCATCTACTGCATTAACATCACTTTCATACTGCTTTGGCTCGTAATGGTGTGCCAGTAGCACTGAGAAGCTCCCGTTGTGATAGATACTATGCAAACAGATGACTTGGATTGCCTGCATTCAGGCCTGAAGTCAGCAACCAAAAACACAGCATTAACTTCACAGTCCCAAAATTCTTCTCAAAATACCACAATGGTTTATCACACTGCCTTAAATCACCCCAAAAGCACTCGAGAAATTTCTAGGTATTATGGTCACCCACCTTTCCGATAAAAAGCCGGTGGTTATTTACAGGGGGGGAATCACATTTGGACATATTGCATGGCAGCAGTGCTCAGTCCCCTGCTCCAAAGGCATCCAGTGTTGGTGATGGTACTCTCTCCATCTCTGCGTGAGTTATTGCTCCATTACCAGCCTGAACCTGGAACACCGCTCAGACTGCAGCAATAACAAGACAGATAGGTTCCTATGAAATCTATACTATTAACACTATTTGTTTTGCCACGAGTTGACAACTTTAGTAAATTGCTCATAATTGGCTATCAAGGAAAAACACAGCACTGCTTGCCATTATTATGGTATTGATTTTCAATAATTGCTTTTTTGTGGGTGGGGGGAGTGCACATGTCGCTTTTGTGCTGTAAGACAGCCTAGAAAGAAACTGGCTGGGTGCATCTACTCTGTGTCTGGAACTCCATTGTGGCATTAAAAAAAAAAATCAAACAATAACGTAAAATGTACACCAGGAGAAGATGAAACAAAGATTTATGATTTTTTTCTCTGGCACTATATTTTAGCATTAAAATAAAAGAATGGAATTAACCATGTAGCTAAACACGATGGTAACCCTGTAGGATATTCGTGTTAGTCAAAGGCTGAAATACATTAACATTAAAAAACTCCATAGGGTTATTTTAAATATTCATTAGGAAATTTACAAGCTTTGGTGTAATGGCTGAGGACTCCAGTGTTTTTATAATTGGAAGCCGGGCCAGTGGAAAGTTTGTCAGCCATGGGAAAATAACATGGCCCAGTTTCTGCTCCTACGTTAGAGACTCTTGATTGTACTCTCTAAATATCAATCCCCTGAACACATCCACAGACACACATACCTGATATTACAGAATTGTTATGTGGCATCACTCATTATCAGTTCTTCTGCTCATTGTTCCTTTTCTCTCTCCTTTTTTTTTTTTTTTTTATGTGCAGTCAATGCTCATGGCCCAAAATGTAGCACTCTACTCTTCTCATTTCAGATGAAAGGGACAGCATTGTTGTAATTGACTGTAAAGGGTGTCTAATGTCTCTCAACAGATGATCTGAAAATGATTCTGAATATTTGCTGAAAAGCATAAGAGCTTAACATAAACCCAGGAAAATTGCCAGAAATCTTATTTAGAGATGACTCACTCAAAAGTCAGTTAACATGGGATTACAAACTGACCCAGGAAAAGAAAGGGTTTTTCTGACACATTTATTTTTCTTTTGCTTTTTCACTTTTTTTTTTAATTTATAATTTTTCAGATATAAACTAGCCAAAAAGTCAGCTTTCCTTCAGTTTTGTAGGCTTCTGTTTCTCTGGACACAGGAGAACTGCCTGAATTCTCTCTTCCTCACTTTCTTGTTTCATAGATGTCAAACAATCACCATGAAAGACTGGGAAAGGAGAGTTCTGAAGATTTACCCCTCCCAGGAGATCTTTGCCCAGATTTGCTATAAAACTCAGCATAATCTTTGATCTTCCAGTGACTTGTAGTCTTCTCTGTTACTTGAAACCCAGCATTATTATTAAGCTTAAGTAGATTGCTTTAAACTTCTAAAATATTTACTCTCCTGCCTCCCAATGGGATGTTAACAATAAAAAATAGCGAGGGCTTCTACATTTGTTTTTACTTTACATAAACGAATTAAGCAGTCTCTACGAGGCTCGTTTAGACCCACAATAATGTAAACTGAAGCAACACAAAAGAGCCTCCACATCCATGTTTACAGAATAGAAATCCTACAGTTTTTGGAGGGGGAGATTTAGATAAGGTGCCTAACTCATCTTTATTCCCTGGACTGTGAGCAAACCTGAATAGGCCTCCCTGTTCATAAGGGAAACGTGTGACACTAACAGCTTGGTTGTTTGCTTTTGTATTTTTTTAAGTGAGTTCAAAGGAACTCACTTGATTATATCCCTTCCCCCTCCCCCACCCTTCATCTTTCATAACCATTGTTTAATGAATTTTTATTAGAAAAGCATGGCTGCACTTATGAAAAAAGAAAATCTGTCTTTGAAACCAGGACCAGAGTGTGTTTTCCCTGGCATTAGCCTGTTAGTTTTTAATATCAGGTTTGCACTGGAGTTGACTCCTGGTGCATTTTGGAACCATAAGCCAACAAAGTGAAGCTAATGGGAAAGGAAATAATACAGGAGAAGAGAGCCCCTTTTGAAGTGTGGGCAGGAAATCTGCACAACCCTCTCTCCTCCTCCTTCTCCTCCTCCTTCTCCCTCCTTATTCCCTACCCCCATCCCATGCAGTGTCCTTCTCTTCTTATAAAGAGTGTCTTTTGCTCTTTTTTTTTTTTTTAAGGATGGGATTGAGCAAAAACCTCAGCTTAATATCAGCTTCTCAATTAGCAAAACTTATAGGAAAATGATTCCTTCATGTAGAAAAAGACAAACAAATCCGTAAACATAAGGAGTAGACTAGATTCGAATCAGTAGTTTCGACAGGACAAAGTGAAAGATGTTGCCTTCAATCAAGCTAACCACTGCAATATGCCTCCCCTGAAGCCCCTGAGAACCAGTAGCATGCACAGTAGAGGACACTGGAGTGCCTCAGAGACCTACTTGCACTAACATCATGTAAAAACACCAAGAAGAAATTGCCAGGCAGAAAGACCTCCGGCTCCTATACGGCATGCTGGTGATGCAAAGCATTGCCAGATTGCAGTCACAGATTTGGTCACAGCTCTTTACTGTAGCTCTTTCTTTGCTGGTGTCCCTTGTGAAGCTCAGTTTGGTTTGTGTGACTGTGAGAAGTCTGGGGTAATGTTGGTTGTCCCTTCCCTACTTCTCTTAGTTATAGCTTCAGTGTTTCCCAGAGAGACAAGCAGTCAGTAGGAAGGCCTCTAGTTTAGGATCTGGAGGTTTGCCTGCTTATCTATTCGAAGTTGTGTACTATGTCACAGAGGTTTTTGTGATACTTGGGTAAGTCCAACTATTTAACAGAAATTGAGGTCTAAAATATCTTTGTGATTTTGTTGGTGACACTGCAGCTTAGAAAGCCATATCCACACTTTCCTATCATGCAGCACTGCCTAGAGAGGAAACGTGGATGAAAAAAGCAGACTTTGCAGCACTGGGAATCACCAAAGTATCGAGAGATTATAAAAAGAGATAACATGAAAAGTGAAAAATATTTCAGATTTTAAAAATGGAATACAAGAATCACTGAATTTTTCGTGTCCACCATCCTTCAACTTATATGTTCTGACAATGTAAAATTATATTGCAAGAACAACAGATATGTCTAAGAAGGTAATACAAAGTGTTTTAAATATGACTTATGCTGACAATCAGAGTTAATATTTGGGCACAGTTGTCCCAAATGGCATACTAGAGCCCGTTTTTATCAATGTCAGAAATCCATCACATTATTCTAACACAAACCACCAATACAGTATTTCCTTGAGCATATTATCTAGGACTGACTCTCTTGTAAGTTTTAATGGATGTCACAGCAAAAGCATGGCTGGGACATCACCTGGTCAGTTACTGCATATGCGCTTATCACAGGCAGGAAACACACTATGAGTATAATATATCTGTTGGTCACAGGATGCTGGCAGCAACTCTTTGCTGCAGTTCCCAGAGGCACCTGTACACTAACTGTAATAAGTACAGGAAAAACTATTATGATCAGAAGACAGAGGGTAACTTCCTCCCAATGCCATGGTCTTTCTCAAAACCTGTTTCTTCATAGAACTAGCACTACATACTTGCTTATTAGGCTAGGCAAATATCTTCCTCTCCAGCAAGAGAGTTAGCATAAACTAAGAAGATAACCCCCTGCTAATTCTGATTTGCTGCTTTTACTGATGAAAAGAGAAGGTCAATACAACAGGGCATGGCAGACTTGCTGAAATTTTCCTCTACCACTTTTAAACAGCTTGACAAATTATTAATACCCTGATCCAGTTGCACATTTTTTATTAAGGACTGAACATGCCTGTACAGTACAGGGATAACAGAAAAGTAGATAACAGCCCATCCAGAAAGTTTTCTAGGAGTACAAAACACTGCACACTTTAACTTGCCATGTGCTTTAACAATCCTTCACAAAAAAACTCCATCATTATACAGATTCTGTGTGGTGTTTTTCACATTCAGGGTGTTGAAATAGTATTAATTGTCTTCCGAAGTAAGTTCTTTGTGTCTGAGCAAGCTACCCTAAATTTCTGTTAAAACTGATGAAAGGAAAAATGGGCACTTACAAGACCAAACTCATTTCCTCCAGAACCAGAAGTCATACGAGCCACATGCTATACGTGCTTATTTGTTTCCATCACCTACAAAGAGAGCACTGAATAGCTCAGATGTAGCTGTCAGGAGAGACAGCTGAGGCAGTGATTCCCATTCCTGGGGAGCAGATCTAGGCAGGTTTCAGAGGATCAGTGCAGGAAGGACACAAGGTGCTGGGAGACACATGGCCTGAAAGAGTGTAGAGTGTCTTTGGAGCTGTGACAGCAGAGTTTGATCCAGGCTATACAGCCTCCTTGTGCTTTAGCAAATTTATAAAAATTACACAGGCAAACTCCTGCTGATTTTCACCTGTGTCCTCAGTGTCAAACTCAGCTCTAACACACTGAGAGGGTGATCCAATCTGCCTTTGCCGTGGCACTGGCTCAGTTCATGACCTTGGTGACAGTCCTGTGCGGACTAATTTGCCCTTCTGCCTGCAAGAACTGCAACCCAGGGTGTGTGTGCAGGTCTGGAGGGAAGGTGCATGATTTGGATATCATTGTGACACCACTGACTTGCTGAAGTCACTCCTCCAACCAAGAACATCTGAAACACAGGAGGCAGAAAAATCTAACCATATGTCTTAGCAGTTTTGTCTGCCATGGTGGGCAGTCACTCCAGCCAGACCCTGAGAGACAGCAGCCAGAAAGGATTGTTGGCTTCTTGCACATGAGACATGAAGACATCAAACTCATCATTAGGGACTAGCTGAGCTTCATTGTGAAGTGGTTTGTTCTTCCCATTGACTTTACTCAGAGCCTCCTACTCCCACAAAATGACAGAAGATACAAACGTGTCTTGACATCCTGGTTTCAAGACCACTGACTTAACAAGGTCACTCTTTTAACGATTTCTGTAGGGTTTGGGCTTCATTAGAAGGAAGAATAATGAACTCAATGCAATCTCCTCTGTTATGCACACCCAGTGTATTAGCCAGATTGGAGCCAACAACTGTGACTTCATATCAGAGGCAGTTTCAGGGTAGCAGCCAAGGAGCTACCATAGGAGATGGAGACCTTTGGCAGAGAGGCTGTGCAGTCCCTGCCCATGCTGGCCATGCACATTTACCATCAGGAGGGATGCTGAGAGGAAAGTTGTGCCTAGAACATAGATGTGGTTCCCACAAGCTCAGGGAGATAAGGTGGACCAGCTTTCTGACCACATCACAGAGTGATACAGTGTTACATGGCTGTGCTAAAGAGCACTCTGAAATTATCTTGTACAAGTTCTCTATGCCTTAGTTTCTCTGTGGTATAAAGGAAGTAATAACTGTTCCCACCTCTCTGGGATGCAGAGTCACTCGCATTTCTGGGGGAGGTGAGTCCTGAAAGTTCCTCAGCTGATAATCTCCAAGCAGTTGATGTAAAGTTAAATATAAGACCGAGACGGGGTCAGCCTGCCTCTTCACCTTTCAAAGAGGGCTGATGAAACAAGTGGATAAATAAAATTATATCAAATCAAACTGGGCCTGAAGGTTACCTTGGCTGAAGCAGTGGCATTCTCTCAGAATACTAGTCCAAAAAACAGTTTATTAAAAAAGTGATGAGGTAAACCGCATTGTTCCACATTTTTGGCTCCAGGAGGCTGGAGCAACCCTCACCTGATGTAATTTTAAAGTGCTTGGCAAATGAACTAAATAAGAGGGGGGTTTCTGCACAAAATGAAAACTCACACAATCCCTTAAGAAAAGCCAAACCTTAAATATGTGAAAGCTTATGAAAAATTAGATGATATGAAAAGTACTTTAAATCAAAGCAGCAGGTAAAACTGGAAATAAAGTTATCTTCAGTGAAAATCTCTATGTACCGCATTGACGGTAATGCTTCATTTCCTGCAGACTGTAAGTAAATCAAAGCCTACTTTGGGTTTGCATATCTGTCTAAGATCTCATCTCCAAGAATGCATTATTTTGGCATTTCCCACATTGGAATTACCTCTGGTCCGAATTTGGGTAATAGAGTACGATAACATATTAACAAGTAATAAGCATGAAATTTTTATCCATTTTAAAATGTATTACTGAGAAAGAAAACAAACATGTAAAAAAGGCAGCATTTCAAAAGTAATCAGCAAAAGAACCAAGAAAACAAGACTTAGGTCACAAAAGAAAAATGAAAGAAAAGTATAGCTAATTGGTGGCACTTTTGTTGAAAAAGAATGTAAGAAAAGCTGCATACCTATTCAGGAAAGGTAAAACAGATGTGTGAAGTGTCTGGCTGAGCTATTGTTTTAAATTTGTAATCTAAAATAGCTGACTTGATTTCATTTTAACAAGGGATTAGTTTAGCAGACAGTTTGGATTAGCAGCAACATATATAAATAAACATGCTACTCTTAAATACTCAGTTTATAAGATGCAGGACAACAAGAATCAGAAAAATGCTGGTCTTGAACTTTGAGATTGCAGAGCCAAAACACATGCCCATTCCACAGAGACAAGGAATTAGCAAGAGCCTTCATCTTGCATAATGTAATACAAGAAATATTTGTGATTATGATTTCATTGAGAAGCAACTCAAGCCCTGCTCTATACCCTAATTGCAGAGGATTAACAAATATTTTACACCTATGCTATTTTAAGAAAAAGAAGGAAAAGCTCATACCTTGCTATGCATATGGGAAGGAACCTGACAAAAGTCAGAGGTTATGGGTTGGGTATTCTGTAAAAAAATGCATGTTGCTTCAGCTATAGGAGGGGTGGGAAAACACTGTCAACAATTTGAAAAACCCTCTTCCTAACGTGTTTTTCACACAACAGCAGAGATCCAGAATAACTGATCTGAGGAGGGAAGGTGTTTGTGCAGGTAATCAGAAAGAGGATGAGACTGGCAGAGGAACACTTCTCCTCCAGTGTGTTTAGATAGCTATCCATCAGTCTGAGCAGTCTCAGACCCTGCACTAACTTTAAAGTTATAAACATTCACAGACATTTGGGGTTTTATATGGGATTTTGTATAGCCCCTTCCAGCACTGCCAAGCCGGATGTGATTCTAATGTCACAGTGTTTGCTCTAGCAGTCATTTTGCTACCATCTGTTAGAGGTCAACACTAGTATGGGTTCTTTATTTTTTTAGGCTCCTTCAGTCAGTAAAGGCTTAAGCCTGCTACTGATTCCAGTGCACTCTGACTCTTGCCATCAGGGAGAAGACTTGTATACACAGGATCGCAGAGACCATTCAGCTACAGAAGATGGGTAATATGTTCCCATGAGTAGCAACTACCTAAGGTGTTACAGGAGTTTCAGTCCTGTCCCCAAATTCCTGCTGTCTGTAAAGACAGCCATGCTGGAACAGTCTTCCTTGGAAAAGAGTACATCAAGGTGGAAGGTGATGTGCTGCTCTCCACATCCATGATGAATCGGCTGAATGCAGCAGGAATTAATTACAGCAAGAAATTTAATCTAGATATTAAAATCTGTTCTTATGTTAAAAATGCAGAAGTATTGTTAAAACTTCATAAATGAAAGTCTGCAAAATCAGTTACATGACATACATCTGTGGAGAGTGTCTTAAGGCAGAGCCTGGACTGTATCTGAGGTTCCTTTTGTTTTTCATGGAGTAACAGCCATCTGAATTAATTCATGTTCATGAAGAACTGATAAACACTTTGACTACTCACCATCAGACGTATGGTAGACAAAGCCCAATGTGAGAATTTACACATTCTCAGAGAGCCCAATCCAGAGAATTTAAAGGATTTCCAATTTAATCCAAGAATCTTTAGCAAGCAATTGCATCTGTCTGGAAGCACGTCTACAAAAGAGAATTAATGAAAGATGTTGCAGATGCAGGAAGGCAGACTTCTGAAGACATCAGAGAATGTCAGACATAGAAAGTCTATCTCCTAGTGAGATAAGTTGCAAGTAAATGCACAAGGTAGCAAAGAAAAAAGGCATGATGATCACAGAATCATAGAGACAATCAGTTGGAAAAGAACTTCAAGATCATTGAATCTAACCTTTGACCTGGCACTGCTTGTCAACTAAGTCATAGCACTAAGTGCCACATCTTGTCATTTCTTAAACACCTCCAGTGATGGCGACCCCATGACTTCTCTGGGCAATCCTGACGTCATCTGAATTTGTCTTCACCTGTCTGAACCTTTGTTTTAGCTTGTTTAGTTGGACCAGAAATTATCTGATGACCAGGTGGCTATTGCTGGTTTTGTCCTTTTTTTTGCCAAACCTCTGTTTAATCTCTGCTAGATTTTCATAATTGTTTGAGGTAATGTATTGAGTTTGTGTGGCCAGGTTTTGGTAGCAGGGGTACTATAGGGGTGGCTTCTGTGAGAAACTGGTAGAAGCTTCCATATGTCCAGTGGAGCCAATGCCAGCTGGCTCCAACATGGAGCTGCCACAGCTGGCCAAGGATGAGCCCATCAGTGATGGTGGTGGCACTGCTGGGATAACAGATTTAACCAAGGGGGAAAAGAAAAAGGGCAACTGCAGCTGGAAAAAGGAGTGAGAGGATGTGAGAGCAACACACCAAGGTCAGAGAAGCAAGAGCAGGAGGAGATGCTCCAGGCAGCAGGACAGAGATTCCCCTGCAGCCCATGCTGAAGACCATGGCGGGCCAGATGTCCCCCTGTAGCTGATGGAGGTTCATGGTGGAGCAGAGATCCACCTGCAGCCCAAGGAGAAGATGCACACTGGAGTAGTTTGTGAAGAACTGCAGTCCGTGAGAAGGTACAACATTGGAGAATTTTGTGGAGGACTGTCTCCCATGGGAGGGGACCCATACTGGAGCAGGGGAAGTGTGAGAAGTCCTTCCCCTGAGGAAGAAGGAGAAGCAGAGATGATGTGTGGTGAATTGACCTCAACTCCCATTCTCCATCCATGAGGTGCTTTACAGGAGGAGGTTGAGAAGTCAAGAAGCAGAGTTGAGCCCAAAATGAAGGGAAAGTTGGGAAGAAAGAAAAATGTTAAGACTTGCTTTTATTTCTCATTATCCTGCTCTGATTTGATAGGTAATAAATTAATTTCCCTGAGTCAAGTCTGTTTTGTCCATGATGGTCACAGGTATTATCATCTCTCCCTGTCCTCATCTTGACCTAAAAACCTTTTCTTATATTTTGTCCTGTCCAGTTGGTGAGGGATTGATAGAGTGTGTTCAGCTAGGTTTAACCCACCTGACCATAGGTAATCTTTTATTTTTATTTAGATATTGTAACAAGTAGCTATATTTTGTGGAATTAAATATCTATAAACTTAAGATAATGACGCAGTGCAGAAGAATGCAGGCTTGATATAACAGAAGAGGCATGGGAGATACTTGAGCTATTAATTTATCAGTGGTCAATTACTGATGATTAACTACAATTCTTAAACTGTGACAGCTCAGGCAATTACATGGCCAAGACCCTTCTTACCTCAGAGCCTTGGTGGGGAGATGCTGATCAGGTTAACTGGCCCTCTTGAGGCTACTCAGCTCTTCCCCTGCACCACAGTCACCAGCAGAATAAGAAAAGCACATATGCAATATACTCTAAGAGCCAGCATCACTCAAACTCAGATATCTCAGGTTAGTGCCTTAAGTTAATGTGGCTCAAAGTATCATAAGAGCACTTTTTTCAGAGCTCCCAGGCCACTTTTTTGTGATGGGCCTTTCTTGGGAAAAAATTGTTGTTTGGTCTCACTATTTTCCAGAACAACTGCCTCATTGGGAACTTCCCAGATGCTAGCTAGTGAGGAAGGCTGGGCTTTTGAATCTTTCCCTCTGCTAGTGACAAACCCCTAGATTTATTTTTTTTAACGAATCCTCTCACCTAAAAAGGAGGTAAGGTCTGCATGTTCGCTGCAGAAGACTCATCAGTAATTTACAGTCATCTGTTTGTCTTTTGAGGTTTTCCACACTTGAAATACACCCAACCCAAGAGCACCAAGGAGGAGCACATAACTGGAGACAGCAGGACATGGATGAGAGCCCTCACCCTCTCTCCTGTATCTTACCCTTAAGTGGCAAGACCTAAAAGTGTCTGGAAACACAGAAAGCAGAGGGAAAGAAAGTTCTCACTACTCCAGTACATTCTGCCTGAATAAAGACTGTGAGATGTATCCTAACACTACTTTAATTAAAATGCAATATCAATTTGATTTGAACCACCACTTTTGATACAGAACTCAGCAACTTTTTGTAGTAGGCTTGAGCAGAGATAAAAAATTAATGTCTTAAATAATTTAGGCATCAGAGAGAGTCCCATGACCATAATATAAACATATTGATGTTGGCAAAAAAACATTTATTATTAATTTTACATAAGAGTTACAAAGTTCTAGGTGCATTTCCTATTTCACACCAAACTTTGCAGACATGCAGAGTTTAATGGTATTTAGAACTTATTTGTATCAATTTACATTTATGTTGAGAAAAACAAAAATTGTACAGAAGAAGGAAGGTTGTTCTGAGTTTTCCAAGTATAGTCAGACTGAATGAGCGCTCTTAATAAGTTTTCAGTGCTGCTGCCATAAATGAGTAGGTGTTTACAAGAATACAAAAGATATTAGCTAACCATTTCTGGAATCGTCATGGCAATGCCCCAGATTTCCTATAATATCCTGAATAAGTACTGACTAAAATTTTATTTTCTTCTGTGTTTATCTTCTTTACCTAGAATGATGAACCATAGAATATGATTCTGTACAGAATAGATTGGTATATGTGTGTATATATATATATATATATGTATGTTTGTATGTGTGTGGAGATATATATACACACTAAGTACACATCTGCATGAATCTGATATAGCTACGTTTATATATATATTTTTTTTTTCAGGGTATTCAGGCTTTGCATGCAGTAGGATAAACAAAAGTATGACAAACACCAAATCTACAGGAAAGAATTTACTTATTTTTGTTGCTGCTAATAATGACTTGGCAAAAGGTCGTTCTTGAGGTTTCTTCCTGCGGTATGCGTCTTTGAGGGGGCACTCATTTTCTGAATACTGCAACTTTAAATTAAGAAATCCCTTTGCCTACCCTCATTTAAATTCAAACACACTATTACAGTAAGTCACTGTGTTTGCTCAATCCATGATCTGGGCCCATATTTCCAAACAAAGATTTTCAAGCCAAAATTTCAGACCTCTAAATTTGGAGAGGAAAACATCATCATTATTATTTGTTTTTCTCATCCAGCATTTCCCTGTTCTGAAATAACAGTGACGGAGGCAGAGCAGACTGTTCTGACCCCCAGCTCTGGCAGCTGCGCGGCGCGGAGCAGAGACGCTCCGGGGAGGGCGTACGGCCATTCCTAGGTGGCATCAAACTGCCGGGACTGGCTCCAGCAAGAGGAGCAGGATGAGACTGCGAGGAGCCACAGCTGGACCTCCTTGAACTCAGGTGCTGCCTGTAGCTTCTCCTGATCAGGAAGTCNGCTGCCTTGCCACCACAGTCACTGAGGCTGCTGAGGCTCCAGCAGGGACCTGGAAGGGAAGGAGCGGGAGGCTTGACTGGAGCTGCTCTGCGCAGCTCAGCCAGCCCAGGAGAGCCGTTCATCCACATTATGCTGCTTGTGTACAATAAAACACAGCTCAAGCATTTTTAGATCATCAGCTGCAGTATTAAAACAGGCCTCTTGCTGAGAAAATAAATACAAAAAACATGACGTGAGGAGATGGCATAATCACAGAGAACTGAGAGCAGAATCAAAATTATCCCTTCTTTTTCTTCCTTTTTTTTTTTTTATTTTTTGGTGACTAATGTAATTAAAGACTTCCTCAGCATGGACACACAAAGGGAGTATTTAATGTGAACTTAAAAAAAAAAAAAAGGAGAGATTTAAAGGTTTAATATACCTTCAGGAAAAAAAAAAGGCAGTTAAAGATTTCCTAAAAAAAAAATTAAAGATCTACAAATGGCTGGTGAAACTCCATCAAGCAGCTGGAACTTGTTAACAGTCACACTCTCCTGTGACCTGAGATGCAGGAATCTAACCATGAATTTTTTACAGATATCCTTTAAAACAAGTGTTGGCTGATATCACTGTGGCCCACCAGACTAAAACTTTCTGAAGACATTGTGGCACCTAGAGAAAATCAATTCTCCTGACATTCAGGCTTCAGAAAAACACCTTTTTTCCATTTCTTTTTCTTAAAAAAAAGGAAAAAATAAAGAAACACTTAATCAGTAGCAGTGACTCAGTATTAAAAAACAACAGTACTCTTTTCCCTCTGCTCTGCACATATGGTTCCTCTGAGAGACCAGAGCTAATGAATAATAATAGTGATTTCTTCACCAGCCATTGCTAACACTGATATTATGTGAAAAAGACTAAATACAAGAGAGTAATTTTCTACAAATATGGACCCAAAACACCTTCTGGATCTAAAAAAGCCAGAATTTGGCAAGGTGTTGCAAAACAGATCCTAAATGTCTCTCTCTTAATTACAGCCACAAATAGATACCCAGAAGAAAAAATGCTGAGAGTCATGCTTCCAGGCACTTAAATCAAAATCCATACTTAGATTTCCATCACATATTATTGGGAAGAACTGAATGTTGCATTAAACTAAGGGTTCCTCTAAATCCTAACACTCATAATTCGGAGATGTGCAGGAATAGAAGCCATGCTTTCCTGCAGGATTCTGTTCCAATGCAATTGGAATGAAGACCCTACTGTGGACCATCCCATGACCTATCTAATCTTCCTGTACAGCTCCACACTTCCTTCCCTACACTGGAAGAAAATAGCATATGACATTTCAAGAGCACCGATGCACCATGAGTCGACTTCAGATGAGGTTCTAGCGGCTTTCTCGCAGTGGCACTATGCAATTTAGTAGGGCTTCTTGTATAAGCTGGAGGATACCACTGACCCCACTGGCTTCTGGATTAGAGCATATTCTCCTGGAGGTGCAGGTGGAGTGAACACAAAACTCTTTGTAGTGACCACCACACCAGCTCCAGTGGTGATGTCAGCACAATGATTGAAGATACTGTGCCAAGTCTGAAGAGTCCTTGCTGAGAAAAGTGATTGGGTGGTCTTTAATAGGCCTTTGCTAAAGTAAATTCAGGAGTGGGATCTTGTTTTCAAAACCCCTCCAAAATATATTAAAATGTGGGGGTGCAGCAATTTGCTTCCTGAGTCATTACCTACTTGCTGGGCATAAGTTCAGATCCTCATCATTCACCTTCAAAACACCACAGGACCAATGTGCTGTGCTAGCCAGGACACTGGAACAGCCAAGTCCTTTTGTACATTTAACCACAGTAGGGAAAGCTATTTTATGTCCCCATGGCTCTGCTCCTTTATTAAAGGGATGTGGTGGAAGGAGTTGTAGCTTTAAGCATTTCTTCTCCCACATTTTGTTGTGCCTTGCTCTGAGTTTGTACAAGCCCCAGCAAGTATTAAAGCCTAAGCACAGCTGTAATAATAGAGCTTTTGGGAAAGATGGCAGTTCCATGGCTGCTGGTGTTGAAACGCTCACCCTGAGATCTGTCTCCTTAGCTCTGCTCACCAGCCTCCTTAGTCTTTGAAAGGTTACCATAACACTGTGCCTATGTGAAAGAAGTCATGCTCTGATCTGGACACAGATTAGTCTCCCAGGAAGCCCTGCCACATTTGCCACAGCCCAGCTGCCAGTCTTCGCAGAATGGCAAAGGATTGGAAAGATACGAAAACCAATTCTGCGGGGCCCTGCAACAGGCCATTCAAGGTCAAATCAGGGTGGTAATATGAGGAAATGCACTCTGCTGGAGCTCATCCCATGCCCATTCTGCAAGGAAAACTATGGTCTTTAGGGCTGTCACTTTCCTTCACAACCACTAAATTCAGACAAACATTTAAAAAAAAAACAATCTCAGAGAAAGTTAAACTAACAAGCTCTAAATAGGGAAAGGTGTTAAATTATGTGTGGCCTCATTCTTGTGCTCCCTCTGACAAACAAAATGTGGCCAAAAGAGAATTAGATGCTAGGAAGCTGTTAAACTTCGCTTGGACTCTGTATTTCAGATTCCTTATGAAGGAGCTGTTAGTCTGGACATGTCAGCATGCTGTATGATAGAAGCCATGAGGAGAAGGGAGAAGAGGGATTCTCTTCTCTCTACATGCACACACACACAAACACGTGTGTACACACACTGACATCGGAATGAATGAGCCCATTCATAGTAAACACACATTCTATTGGTTTATTAGGCTTGGAACCAAGTCGCACCATCTCAACCTGCCAGAGTTAAGCTGTACACACCAGAAAAATGTCTCACCTGCAATACCTGTCAGTCTATTCATATTAACGCAAGTCGTACGGTTTCTACTGTTCGTATACCAAATCCTAAAGGCCTTTTGCAGCCCTGAAAATGGGCAGGAGGATCTGGGCAGAAGGACTGAGGTACCATAGTCACTGGGACTCACCACCTCCTTACGAGGCAGGCAGTGTTTCCCACAGGAATGACTGCCAGTGGGCGGAGGGACATTCCTTGAGGTTCCGCTTTCAGATACTTCTCAGAATCCCTCTCTCTGGGTGGGTTGGCATCTCATCTGCCAGCAAGAGTGAATGGCCTATCTCCCACAGGGTCTTAGCTGATCAATCATAGGTGGAGGGCAAGTTGCCTCTAGGCTGTCTTCTGGCCCTCAGTAGCTCTTCTCTCTGTGGTCTTCAGTGCTGCTCGGCACCGGAGGTGCTGGGAATAATCCTCTGTCTGCATCCAGCTGTCTGTGTGCTGCAACAAGAGCCTCACAGTGCCCTGCCAAGCTGCTGAGCCTTTGAAGGCACAGCCCCAAATACCACACGTTCCATTCCAAGGCAGAATGTAACGACAGCTATAATTAAAACCGTTATTAATGCAAACACATGAAGTCATAATAATAACTAAACTGTCCAACAGTGTCTGAGGTGGTGTCTCACTTCCTCTGGAAGATCAGACCTGTTCCAGTCAGAAGAGAGGACATCTGCTTCACCTGGCTAGTTCCTAACCTGGAGACCTATTGTCTAGAATCGCTGCATTTGTTTCCTGTCTTACACACCACTTCTCATCAATCTTCGGGACAGAATTTCACTGGGGCTGGAATAGCTGGTGAAGTCACTTTACTCTGGCTGGACACCAAGTGCTCACCAAAACCATTCTATGTCCTCCTTGGATGCACAGGGGAGAGAAAATATAACAAAAGGCTCGTGGATATGGGTAAGGACAGTGAGAGATTACTCACCAGGTACCGTCACAAGTGAAACAGGCTTGACTTCGGGAACAGTTTTCCTGTATTATTAATCAAATCAGAGTAGGATAATGAGAAAATAAAAACTAAATCTTAAAACATCCTCCTCATAACCCTCCCTTCTTCCTGGGCTCAGCTTCACCTGCAATTTTCTTCTTCCTCCTCAAGGGGAGGACTCACCACACTCTTGACCTGCTCTAGCGTGGGGTTCCTCACACAGGAGACAGTCCTCCATAGACTTTCCAGTGTGAATCTTTTCCATGAACTGCGGTTCTTCATGAACTTCTCCAGCATGGATTCCTCCCACAGGGTGCAGTCCTTCAGGAACAGCCTGCCCCAGCGTGTGTCCCCCCATGGCATCACAGCTGCCCCACTGCAGGCTCTTCTCTTCATGGGTCCAGTGGTCCTGCCAGAAGCCTGCTCCATCACGGGATTTCCGTGAGGCCACAGCCTCCTTCATGCATCCACCTGCTCCACAGTGGGACCCTCCAGGCTGCACAGGCACAGCTGCCTCACCATGGTCTTCACCACAGCCTGTGGAGGTATCTCTGCCCTGCTGCCTGGAGTACCTCTTTCCCCTGCTGGATCACTGACCCTGGGGTCTGCAGAGTTGTCTCTTCCACATAATTTCACTCCTCTCTCCCGAGGACTTGCCCCTGTACAGTTTTCCCTCCTTGTTAAATCTGTTTTCCCAGAGGTGCCACCACCATCACTGATGAGGTTGGCCTTTGAACACTGGCAGGTTCAGTGGAGCCAGCTGGCATTGGGTCCATTGGAGATGAGAGAAGCTTCTACTAGTTTGTTGCAGAAACTGTAGTAGCCCTGCTACCAGCACCTTGCCATGCAAACCCAATGCAGACAATACTGCACTGCTCACATTCATGTATAACTAATTGTGGCCCGTTGCTGTCAAATGCGGTGTATCAGGAAAGAAAAGGTCTTTGATGTCCGTCATCAACTCCTTATCTGCATCTCCCAACAAAATCATCTCACGGGAGTCAGAATAATTGTAAGTACCTAGCTCATAGTGTTCTGTTTTGGACTTTTTTCCCCTAATCTCTGTAAATAATCTATGTGTGCTTTGCTCCAGCCAGTTTTTTCTCTGTATCATCAGTACAACACTTTCCTACACCTTGATCTTTAGTTCTGGCATATGCAGCAGAACTTAAGAGCTTCTTCATTTAAGTTCAAATTAACTCTCCTCTTTCTGCTATTTTTTTTTGTCAAAGAACTCCTCTGTGACTACTTTTCACATATTTTTTAATAATTTGGTAGTATAGTTCCTGAAACAGGATTTCATGCAGGGGTAGTAGTTCCCCTTGCACTGATAAGAGTGATGAGCTAGGTTTGCCACTATAATTTTAATCTTCGTTACTTTGTGTAGAATCTCATCCTAAGTAGTCAGTCTGAAACTCAAGGTCCTTAGCTCACCTCAGAACACAATTTTATTTTTATTTGCAAAATATACTAATGCTGAACTTCAAATAATTGGAAGAGCGAGTCTGCATCTCCAAATCTCTTCCAGGTTCAGGTTCAATTTACAAATCATCCATTTGTAGTTGAAAAAAATAAAAGTAAGCTGTGAATTCTCTGGAGTGTTCACAAGGTCATTTTCAGTAACAGCAATAAGTGGTTTGCAGTCGATTTCAGCTAATAAAATAGTAATAGCTAAGGCCTCCCACAACTAAGACATGAAGTCTTTTACAACCATGCCAAAGCCTCCTTTTCTATCTGAGCTTATTAACTCTCATTTCCTGTTAGCATCTACTATTCATAAACCACTGGTCTCTAGCTGTGACCACTCTCCAGCAAGAAGATTGCACTGAAATCCCAAAATACTTCTTTGAAACACCTGTGGACAATATAGTTTTGGGCACACCATCCTTCCAAATTAATTCCTTTTACTTCTTAGACTTTTTATTAAGGTCAGGCAATGTCATTGTGTAGGAGCATTCTCTATTTATTTATTCAGGCAGCAGTATAGGGCACAATTGTCCTAATGTAATCCATCATTCCCAGAAATCTACTATTTCTTTGTCAACTGCAGAGGTTTCACTGTTACCTATATGTCTTGCCAAATAACCTTCTTTCTCAGGTGTGTTATTTATGTTACAGAAAATTTACATTTTGCTGGCATCACAGTAACCCGGCAGCTTTGGTTCTGTTCCAGGATGCTCAGAGCTTCCAGTTATTCTCTTCCAACATTTCAGTTTCCTTTAGTGTTTTTTCCCATATTAAAATATCTTCTATGGTGCCCCAATTTATTCTGTGCTATCAAAACTGTATGTTTTTGTTATACAAATGGAATGCTGAGCACAACATAAATGGAAGTCTGAAGAAACAGGGTTTTCTCAACAAGACATGGAAAACTCATAAAACATGTGCTGTGTTTTTCCAAAGACTTTCCCTGGAATCCTGCTGATACATCCTCCATATAAAAAAATCTGGTATTAGACAACCAGAAAATTATCTCCTAACAACCACTGTGACCTTTTTTTCTTTTATTCCTATTTATTCCTCTTGTCTATCCAGACAGAAAACATTCTGTCCCTACTTTTCTCTCCAGAGAAAATCTTTATTAGAGAATCAAGAGTGTGCCCACAGCTCACTCTTCTATGCATTTCATGATTGTTGGGGTGATAAACTTAACCATATCTCTTTTTTTTTGCCACTTTCTTCAGAGGAATGTAATATGAATAGGAAGAGGGACTAGAGGAAGGCTGACTCTCTCCTCTGATGTGTGCCCTGCTCAAAGACAGCTTGTTCCCTAGCCAGTGTCCTCTGATGCTTCCTCAGGTATACTGTCCTCCTGTCCTCTCTCATGAGCACATTGTCTTGGTGAGAACAAAGTTTCAACACATTATTTTTTCTATAATGAATGCTCTTCTCCATAAAGTTAATACAGGCTATATCTGTCCATTTTATTTACCCTCATGTTAACTTTAGTTGCTGTTATCTTACCCCTGTAAACCTCCCCTGACTCTCCATTATCTGCTTCTTGTCAGGAGGATAACATTATTTCAATCAACACACCATCATGTGCACCAGTATCCAATTTAAAATGAATAAATGTCTTACTTGCTTTCAGGGTGATAGTCCATTCATCTTCTGATGAATTGCTCTTATGAAGAATTCCCCAGAGCAAACGGTGCTGTCATTGATCTCCTGTATGCTGCTTCTTACACGCTGTTTCACAGTGATGTAATCTAGTGCATACCTTCTTCCAGTTTATGGCTTGTGCTCTTTTCCATGCAGTCTGCAGGCCCAGATGCTGCTCTTGTAGGACTCCAATTATAGCTTCATCAAGCATCTTTCTTTGCTCTGTTTTGGATTCTCAATTATGTCCTCTCCTTTATTCTGAGCTGGGCACCTGGTTAGTTGGACAAACTCTAAGTACTTTGTCAAGAGTTATTTCATGATGTTCCAATGATTTGTTCCAGATCCAGTCACAGTTCCCTTTGTAATCAGGCTCTTGCTTCATTAAATTGTGCAGTTTTCTCTTCAGGCACAGACTTTCACCGTTATGAATTTCACCTTCCTTTTTAATACAGCCTTCTTTAAAATAAATTTAAAAAAAAAAAAAAAGGATTTCAGAGTAAACTAGACCTGAACACTTTCACCGTTAATTCTGACTGCCTAAGTAACTGGAAACCTAAGCAACCTCAGGACTTCAGTACAACCTATCATATGACAGCTGTTATCCTTTAACTGCCTTCCCTTTTTGTAAGCAGATAAAGAGTATGGGGTCATTCACATCTTCTGCTATCCCCCACTCATCCAAAGTTTTCTCTGCCATGAAATTCTGCATTGCTTCATTATTCCACTTGAGATGCTTTCTTCCTTTGTTTTTATTTTCAACATCATCAGTTACATCCTGGTGATTAATTTGTGTACAAGAAACTGACCTGGTATCTTACCTGTTCACCATTGCTGTTGACAGCTGCATCACTTCCAAGGCTCTCTACCAGACTGATTGTCTGGGGCCCGAAGTCTTTACACGCCCTGTGGCTTTCCAGTGCAGTGGTTCACAAGTGCCACACTGACAGGGCTGACACCTTGAAGGAGTTTCTAAGGCACAGAGGTTGCTTTCCTGCCTCAGGGGATTACAGCGCCTGAAGCCATATTAACTGTTGAACAGATTTCTCCCTCAGATACTAAGGTTTCTCACAGCTGCTGGATTTGTCTTCTGTCCAAACCTCACAGAATAGGTTTCCCAAATGGGGAAACATTCCTCCTTCTTGAAGGTCAGTTTTCCTACAGTGAAAGACATTTCTCTTCTTCTTTCTAAACCCCCAGAAGAACTAGATCCAGGCAATTCCTCTCGTCATTTCCTAGGTGTGCAAGCCACATTGCACAGGTTTTGTAAATCTAACAGTTCTTGGAAGGAGTGGATCTGTTACACGTGCATGGGGTCTGCACACATCCAGTAAACCTGCTGCTCTCAACATGCACAGGACTTGGAACATCTGGTCCTAGATCTGTGGTGCAGTAATAAATAAGAAAGACAAATAAACTCACACCTTTGGTATAAAAGAGAAGCAGGCAAACACCACAACAGATACCTCAAAGTGGGAAAATATCACTTCCCTCTGCTTGCCTTTGACTACATCTTTATCATACACTCTGTGGAAATCCCAGGCTTGCTGCTTCTAAGACTATCTCACCCTTGTTCAGGATGACAGATCTCTGAACATGATGAGCAAGGCTGAAACTGCATCTAGGTCCAAGAAGGTTGTCAAACATCTGAAAATCCATTATATATAAAAGCAGTCTTCAAATTCCATGTGGTTAGAATTGCCAAAAGACAGAAGGGCATCATCTGGAAAACTTAACACAATGTAGTTTTAAGCAGAGCCAGGAGAAAGGGGGTAAAAAAATAAATTACTGGTTACCTCTTATCTTGCTTTTATTTCTGAAAGATTTTGAATGTGTTGTACACCTCAGTGATATGCAGGTAAAAGTGAAAGATCCATATGAACATCATACATAGGCTTATCTGCAAATTTAGAAAAGATCTGAGGCTGCTACAAGAGCTGGCATAGTGAGTAGTCCACAAATTTTTGTCTTTTTTTCTCCCAACCACATAAATAAAGCTATGTCTATATAATTACTGAGAAAGATGCATCATGCATCTTCAGCCCATAAGCTCCTGCCAAGAGGAGGGCACTTAACAAGCCAAAGCTGAATTTGAAGTTAGACAACAATAACACCTCTATGAAAAGACCTAATGAATTCATACCATCATAATCACTTTCTCCAGGTTCTCATGACACCTGATTGTGACTAAAATCTTTGCAATCAATCAGAAACATACTCCAGAACAGTGCAATAATTTATACAAAAATTTCATCTCATGCATTCGCAACTCAAATGTTTTATTAATAGCTGCTACTACAGCTTTTTTTTCCCAACTATAAATTCAGTAGGATTTACACATAAGGGCCAGTCTCTCATCTGTTCATGGAATATTCACATATTTCAGGGAAATAAGCTATCAGACTTAGCCAAATTTTCTTTCTCCAAATTCTGTGTTCTCATAATCCCAGCAGAGCTACAGATTCCAAGAGAAGTGCTGCTATTATAGACCAATGTGAGGCCATCCTTTTCTCGGATTCAGGACTCTGGAAGCACTTTTCTTAATCTAAAACAAGAAGTCAGATTAAATTTTTCCTCCCAACCCTGAGCAAATCCATCACTTTAAACCCTCACAGCTTAAAAGTATTAAAGTTTTGAATTTGGCAATGTTCTCCTGAGTGAGTGAGAAAGCTGATTATTTCAGGTTGGAACTGCATACACTATTGTGTCCTTAACAAAACGAAAAGAGAGTGATTTTACTGACATCATTCAAGGTACACTGTGATTATTCTGGGTGAAGATATAGCCATATATTTAGTACCATTTCAAGTCATAAAAACTTGCTCACAATTTTTTTTTTTTTACTTAACTTGAAAAGTTTACTGGCTGGTCATGCGTGCACAATTGCAAAATGACTAAATGAATCTTCCAAATGTCAGTATTAGTTCCAAAACATATTTGTTATTAAACTGAGATGGCACATGATCATTTTTACTGCCAATGAACCATTTTAGAGACTGAGTGAAAACAGGACTACTACAGAGATTTTCTCATCTACTATAAGCAGTTTAAATACCAGGATAATTTTTATTCCTTCTTAACTATCAAAAAAACTTCTGAAAAGTCTTCAGCTAGAGGTTAGAGACATCTAAAAGGAAGTTAAGAGCTTTGTCAATTGCTTTCACTATGGAAAATTTCTCAGAGTTTGGCTTTAGAAGAAGTTTTTAAGAAGTAGACTTTGGTTTGGAAAAGGTATTTCCATTGATATGGAAAGCCCTGTATATACTCTGGTAGGGGAAGGGAAGCACAGTTGTACCAATCCTACTGTTACCATCTAATTCCTAGCTTCAGAAGAGAATGACACTTTAGGAGTTTTCATTAAAAAACCCAAATATTGTATGATCAGATCCTTTCTTTTCCATAATGCAATATCCCTAACAAGACAGTTTTGGGGTCCATTCTTCTCAAGATATATAAAGTTGCAAATTATTCCTGACTGTCAAAGCTGGTAATTGTAACATATAGGCAACACTGACTAACTAAAAGTCCTGTGACCAGCCTCATATACAGAGAGAGCTGCCTGTGCAGCATAGGTGAACCTGGATTCATGGGGCTGCTTTTGATCAATACCAAACTTTTTCTCTACCCTTCCTGGGGTTCTTATGGAAAAAAAAATACCATGTCTCCCTATAGGTTTTACTCAAGAAAGGATTTAAAGGACAAGAGTTCCCAAGAAATTTCTAATTAAATACAATAGATTTAGAGGTCTATGACATTGAAGCTTCATTTGGCCATCCATCAACATTTCATAACCTTAAGCACATTATCTTGACCAGCCATGTGAAATGTGAATGAACTAAAACACTGACAAGGTTGAGCCTCAAGAGATAGAGAAAAACAAGAGGTGATGGGAAAAGAGCTTGCTGAAAAGAGATCTAAAAGAAGAAATAGAATTACACTTTCTAATGTTGGCAAATGAGATAAATGGACATCAGCATTGCAAGTTTTATTATCTTTGAGGTTTGAAAAGTAGGATTTCTACCAGGAGGGAAGAACTGTCTCTCTTGTTCTCAGATAATTGTATGTTAAAATCCAAAACACATGACATAATAAGGGAAATTAAATGGCCTTCCAGTACTGAAAATATGCCTGAAAAATTACTTATATCTCTGTTCTACCCTCAAGGTAATTTTTCTGAACATCATGATCATAAGTGGTAGCTCCAGGAAGGGAAGTAAAGTTAGTTCTAATGAGGCTGGGGCCATAGGCCATGCCATGTGTGCCAGCGAGAGAGAATTGTATGGCAAACCTGAGGAAAGCAGGTGGGGTTTTGCTTCCATTGACTAAATTGTCTCTTCTTAAGTCATGCCATATTCCTACTCCAGTCAGTAAATAGCTAAAATCCATCCCTAAGGCAGGGTGCAAGGCAATGGGTTTTGTTAACAAATACATGGATTGTCCGCAGCTGGCAATCTGGACCTGGAAAAGGAGACTTCAGTAGCTGATAGTCAAAAACTCTCCTTCAATCCATAAGTGCTTCAGAAATTTCCAGCTGAGCCTTGGTTTATTAAAAGTATACCCAGCTCAATAATCTTCCTGGACAATTCATTCAGTTTGCTGAACCCAACTTTTAACTATCTTGGTCTCCAGACAACAAGATAATTAAGGGCAATAGGCTTTTTTTTTTTTTTCCCAATCGTGACAGTCTGCCCTCACTCACCTACTTTCCTGGACACCTCTGAAGCATGTAAGGTTTTCCCTGAGTCATATATGAGTTTAGCAGAGTCTTAGCCAGCCCAGCACTTCTGGGAAGCATCAGCCCAGGACCCACGTGTAGTAAAGCCAATATTACAAGCAGCGACAGTTCCGGTGCTCCCATGGAGTGGATCCCACTATGAAGGAAGACAGGATGCAGCCTGCAGTCTCTTCTGCCACCAGGAGAAGCTACTGGGCTCATCTGACCAGTGGAGTAAAGCAATACTGGTTTAGGACATATGGAAAAGACTAAAGGCAGGAAAAGTATGATTTAATAAAAAGTGATTTCTAGAGTGCCTGCTACAGATGCACTCAGCTGTACTGCATAAAATGTAAGGAAAGATTCCAGATTTTTCTGCTTTATTTGGTTTTAGGTGCTTTCTCAGCCTGCTGGACTTCTCAGTTCAGGTTTCTGTTGCTTTAGAGATTCAAAATTGTGCTTCAATTTTTTTCTTTCTTATATGAATTCCTACAAATGAAAAAAAAATTGTAACAGCTTTCTTTCTACAGCAAATATTTTGTTCATCAGGAGTATGACAGAAACTTCATTACTAGCCTCCTCAGCTTGAGGAGGTGGGATTTTCCCCATCAGAGGTTTACATCTACTAATATATAAAATTTAAAGCTTGTGTTCTACAGAAACAAGTCTGGCATTTATGTCATTTCCAGGAATCAAATCATATTTCAGCCACATTTGTGTTGATCTGTTGACCTTGAGGCTTTGCTTACAAAAATCAATGGTTTGTTTACGACTTTCAGGTCTATGCTTTTCCTCAGAGGAGGCTGGTGTGAAGAGTGTGACGATCAGACAATGTATTGTCAGCATCCTACCACCACGCGTATCCACCCGTGCAGCACAGTAGGTTTCTGTAGCTGTGTCACCAACCATTCCCACCATGGGCATCCTGTGTTATCTCTGCTAAACACGTATTTTGATAACCCTAGAAGTTGCCTTATAGCTCTTACGCATTTCCATATTTCCTGGCAGCATGCTTAGTGGCCTGAAGCAGATTGAGCATTTCATGTGCTCTCTCAGGATGCTGTTTTGTCTCTGTCTCAGTTTCCCCACCTGTAATACGTATTATATTTCCTACTGAAGGATGTGGTTGTGCTTAGTTTAAAATGTTTGTGAAACATTTTGAAGTTGAAAGGTTTGAAATAGCAGGTTTTTGCTCAAGTTTAGCTTAAGCAAAATTGAGAGTGTGGAGAAGGTGTGTTTTAGCTCCAAGCAGCAAATAAGAATCACTACAGCAATTGTGAAAGAGAGGCAGGTAATATAATAAAAAACAGGTTCCTGAATACAGATTAAAATAACAGTTGGAATTATATTTTTATGATATTTGGAGCCACTTTAGTGCATTGAATGCAAATATTCATACTTTAAGTAAGAGGGTTTTTTTTTTCCAAAAACACTGACTAATATAAACATCCAAAGAAAAAATTATAATCCATATTCACAAGATAAGCTTTTTGCACTATTTATTAAAGTTTCTGCCACTTTGATAAACATCACTTGCAAAATCAGAAGGAATACCACTGAATGTCTTTGACTAATCCTATATCATATGTCATAGTCAACACGATCAAGTTCCAGGAATTAGTCATGGCACAGTGACTCTGGAGTGGACATTTTGATGAAGATTCAGATGCCTAAACTTTAGTAGTTAAATATCATGGATGGCTACAAAAAAATTAAGTGTCAGTCTAGTCACTGGAGAGATCTGTGGCAAAATAGCTGCCATTTCTGATGCTCTGGTGTATCCTGCAAGGTGCCAGATATCCTACCAGAAGTTCCTTCATATGTCTTACATCAAAACTCACTTGGAGGTCTCAGGTACCCTATAACATCTCCCTTTGTGAGTGAGACAGTCCCCAAGTTTCAGCTCTGTTGAGTGAATGCACTAGTGTGAGCATTGGGCCAACACAGAAATACACATTGTCAGCACCTACGTGGAGGCCAGGCTGTATCCCACCCCAAGCTGTAACCAATCTCTGGGGTTTCACTCTGTTATTGTTTACATAAACCAGCTTTCCCAAACTGTGATTATTTGGCCTTTGTTAAAGAATTAATGGAATATTCATATTAGCACAGTTCCTGGGAATTACAAACCATTCAATTTATTTTAAAAATTGGATGTTTTAACCAATTCCTCTGAAGAGTACTTTTGATATTGCCAGAGGAACTGTGTGAGGCTGGGAGAGTACAGAGGACCCAGTAGGCAGTGCTAGGAACTGCTCTTCAGTATCTTCCTCTGGAAAAACTAGCTCTCCTCCAGAGGAAAAGAAGGTTCTGTTATTCCTGCCAGTTTCAATGAGAAAGAGTCCTTTCTGTAATCACAGGAGAGGGAAAAAAGAGCTTCCAGACATTCTTCCAGCTGTATAGTAAGAAAAGGAACCTTCTTCCTTTGAAACTTCCAACAGAGAGGCAGATCATAGCGTAGGTGGAGTTAAAAACCAGAATGAAACCTTTTTTGTGATATGACACTGTCTCCTAACTGCTGTCACAGATATTGTTAGTACAAGGCAGAGACAGTTAATTTTGTATCCTTTTGGAAAATCTTTATAAATTTCTCCTGTAATAAAGATCTGTTTTAGGCAAGGGTTCAGCTTCAGAGTTCTGAGTGACATGCACCTAAAAAATTCTTTAAGAGGTGTTGCTATGCTAGCGCTGTGTCACTGGCTCCAGGACAGCAGGATAAAGTTTTGAAAAGAAAGCACAAGAAACCTGCCCCTCGAGCCCCAGCTTTTCACCCAGTCCCACCCAGCAGCAAATCATGACACCCATCTCCTGCTACACTGAATCAAGGCACCTTATTTTGGACTAAGAATGTGCTTGTTAGATGTCTAGTGATACCTGAAAGTTACCGTAACTGAGATGGACAGAACTTCCTCACCTGAAAAACAGAAGGAAGTGTGAGAAAATGAATAAAAGAACGAGAAAAATCAGTGGAAAGTACTGATTTCTACCCAAACTTGTGCTCACTGGAGCTCAGTGGTCATATTCAGGCCAACAGGAAAACCTGGAGAAAAACAGTTAGAAAGAAAGATCACAGACACTCGCTGTGCAAGGAGAGGTGATCACTTTTGCCCCTCAGGTAACTTTTTCTACATACACAAACACCCCAGAGCAAGGCACCCACAGTGAAATCCTGGGTCTTATGCCCAATGTAACCCACTCTTTCCTCTAAAAGTCAGAAATTCCATATTTCGTAGGTGGGTCTCAGAGAACGCCAAAAGATGCGAAAATACTTGTGCAGCCAGACAGCTCCTGAGTGAGTACCTGTCTGCAGAGACTCTAAAATGAGACCTAAACAAGGAAGTATTATAAGAAAAAGAACATTTGTTAAATTTGCCTGATATGTCATAATATGATTAACTACAATAACAAAGATCACGTTTCATTTCTACCTCACCTATTTTGGGGAAGGCGGTGCTAGGACAAGCATTAGACCTAGAATAACTCTCAGCCTATCACACATTTTAGTAGGATGTCAGAAATCTCCAAGAACAACACCACTGCACAGGAGCTGCTGATAGCTCCTCAAATGCATAGATTATTCTATTCTTTATGATATGCGTATGTCAATCTCAGAGCAAAATTGAGCCCTTAGGGCAAAATTCTTCTCTCAGATCCACACATCAATGGGAGTTCCCCTCATTCAGGAAGAACAGACTATGAGAGGTGAGAGCTGCTGTGCAGGTCAGGATAGAAAATTTTGTCTGTAGTTTTTATTTCTGAAAGAGTAAATTTAAAATATAAATGCAATTTTCTGTAATAGAAAAACATTTGAACAAAATCTAAATCTGCCCTAGCAGCATCACGGAAAAACATACCACATCCACAAACAAATAAATATTTAGCTCAAGGGTTTGGAGTGAAAGAGAAGGTAAAATTATGTCTTTAGAAAAACTGAATATATCAAATTCTTCCTCTAAATGGTGAATTTCTTCAGAATGAAAACACTATTATAACAGACTCACTGGGGACAAGGTGCCTGAAGATTTCTGTAATCCTTCACAAGGTGAGAAATCACATTTCTAGTGCCTGCAGGCCTTTACAGGCTGTCTGGGCATGTATGTAAAGGAGAAAAGCCTCATTCCACCACATTCACCATGAAGCATGCCCAGCATAGAAAATGGAATTCCTTTGTCCAGAGGGGTTGATGAAGAAGAAGGATCACTAATCTAGAGTGGCTACTCAGGAGCTCTGGTGCACATTCTCAGTTCTCTACAGGCCAACTCTGCATGTAAATTTTAGGTTAAACATACTAAAATATACTTTACAAAGAAAGCAGCCTGTCAAAGATTTAGGTTTGAAATTGCTGCCAAAGCGTGCATCTGAGCCAGGTCTGTGTTCACTTTACACATGCCTATCCTCGCATGTTTCTTTAATGATAAAATTAATCCCTTCACAGTGAAATGGTACAGAACCTATACCCTCTTTTAAGTCCTAATTCTCTCTGATTTCTAATTTGAAAGCTAATAGCTATTAAAATAATGTTTAAAAGAGTGAATTGGGGCATATATCCTATAGTGACTCCCTGAACTGGTGTGAATTTCACCTGAAAATTCCAGGCTGCTGGAGTCAGGTTTTAATGCTGGTGGTCTGATTTAGTCTTTCTCTCTTGCTTCTGCTATTTCATCTCTTTCAACATCTTCCTGCATGAAAACTTCACTACTCATTAGTCACTATTGAGATCATTAGCATGCAGCCTTGGCTCTCCACAACTACTATAAACAAAGATATAAAGTGCTTTCTCATGTTTCTTGCTGCGGTTTTGGAAGCAGTGTATATTGCAAGAGGGTAAAGGGACTCACAGCTTCAGACAGACACAGTACAAGCAAAACCACAGCCAGGGACAACACCTAAGGCTTTGGAAAGATGTCATTATCTTGAATTATTAACAAGAAACAATCTAAGTCAGAAACTCCACTAATGTGCCTGTAGGAACCACATACCCCTAACACAAATGTTTATGAATTAGGTAAGCTTTTAAGTACTAGTTAAATAAATATTCAGCCATACCCCATTCTGCCTGTGGACATGTAGCTAGAAATCTTTGTTATCCTGCTAGAGACACCATGGATATAAAATGGTAACAAGGACAGCTATAAAAAGTTTGTATTCTATTTCCACTTGAGAAATGTCAAACTTTATTTTTGTTAGTGTCTCTCTGGAAAATATTTCTCAGGCAGTTTTTTAACCATAACCTGAGAAGAATAGTTAATTGCAGGAATAATCACTGTTGAGTATCAAAATTAACTTAATACTCATTAGTTTGACTGTGGCAGTACTTCTTAACTTGACTTGTAACATTCGTGCAATGAATTATTGAAAAGCCATTATTGAAATAACCTCTTATTTTCTAACATGGCTGCTTGTATTTCCCCATTGAAACACAGCATGCATCTGTTGCCATAGATACCATTATTTTCTGAAATAAATATTACTTTTTTCCTCATTCCTACATCCTCATAAAAAAAGCTAAACCATGACACCTTTTCCAATCATATGTATTGTGTGCACAAACGTCTATTTAAATAATAATCTTATTAAGGATAAACACCTATCTTACCTCAACATGCAGACATTTAAGTGATGTGAAAGATGATAATTCTCAAAGTTTATTAAACACAACACAGCATGCACATACACAATCTTTAAAGGAGTGACCTTTTTGGGACTCTTGTCATTGTATAAAATATAAGAAAGAGGAGTTTCACTAAAAAGATTTGGGGGGACAGGGAAAAATTTGTATGTAAAGCAAGTTTCTCACAGTGTGCTTCTTTTACCTCTTATGTTCTAATCCTGAGGTCTCTGAACACTTGGAAAGGAATCTTTCATTCCATGTCTGGGTTGAATGCGGAGTAATTTAATTTGATTAATTGGGCAGTCCTTTTAGCCTTGTTCTCCTGCAGCACAAAGAGTTTGGGTAATTTTCAAAAGTCTCGTGTACAATTTCCAAAAATGGCACTAAGTTCAAGGAATTTAGAAAACCGTCCATGGGACAAATCTTGTCATGTCTATGCCTCATGCACCAGTTCTGAAGGAAGCACACGATTGCAAAGAAAATATCTCATACCTCTAGCAGTAGGGAGGAAACTAAATTTCTAGAGTTTGCTTCTCTGTCAACTATTATACATGAAAAGCGGGTGAAAAAAAGACAGAATAAAATAACATCACAGAAAATAAAACATAAACGTCCATACAAGTGAGCAGAAAAAGCATCAAAGTTTCATCCCACTCCTGACTATGATCAGGCAGGTATGCAAAGATAACAAATGACTGAGACCAAAAAAACCAGCCTGGAACATAGACAATATGAATCAGCAGTTTTCCTGCATCTTCAGTAGAACCACACTGAAGTATTCAAGCAGCACTCAGCCTTTATAGTGTTGTAAAAGACGTGTGGCTATTCTAAACATTTGTTCTGCTTTTTAAGAACCCTTCCTCAAAGTACAAGCAACAAAGAGCAAAAGCAGGCCATATCAATCCCCAAGCACCAAAGCAGAGAGATGTGCCTTGCAGCATACCTCATGGGACAAGGGATTGGAACTATCTTGAACCACTTTAGGAAGCAGGTCCCAAAGGGAACACCTCGACAGCAGCCATCCTTATGCGCTGGAAGGTTTTCAAGGGAATCATTCTTCACTGACCGATCAAAACATCAAGAGAGACTTGGACTTTTATGTAGGTGAGTTTGGAGACATGCAAGGCTTTAAATACTGAAACCAACTCATCCAATATCAACAGGAAACAAACAACCAGCTACTGTTGAGAACAGGATGGCTATCAGCAAGAGACTCAAACATCTGAGTCAACATAAGATGTAACTCTATTTGCAATACATTACAGTGTTCTATAACAGTTTACAGATCCTAGCTAGCATTACTGTCCCTTCACGTAAGAATAAAGACACCTTGATCAAGGAGCTATGTCTTCCTAGGCCCTACAAACTACACAGACTACAGCCCAAGTGAAAGGCTGAGACTAGACTGGCTGGCGACCTAGCTGTGCTGTGGTGCATGATAGCAGTATGGCTTTTACTTTTTCAAAATTCAGTGTTGCCCTGGCAGTGAGGGACCTCCATCACCATTTCTGAGGAAACTGTGAAAACTTATGCAATCTGGCTTTATCTTATTTATAGAAAGACCCCTACAGGTTACAGTAACCAAACAAATTGGATATGGAGCAAGTATCCATATAAAAGGAATAAAGCAACACCAAGTAACTCACTCTGTCACCCAGGGAGACCTTGATAGGCTGGAGAGGTTGGCCCATGCAAACCTGATGAACAAGGAAAAGGACAAGGTGTTGCATCTGGTTTGGAGCTATCCCAAACACAAATAACAGATGGTTGGAGAATGGATTGAGAGCAGCCCTGAGGAGAGGGACTTGAGAGATGGGCATTGGTGAGAAGCTCCATATGACAAATAACACAAGCTTGAAGCCCAGACAGTCAAACACAGCTTGGGCTGCTTCAAAGGCAGTGTGGCCAGCAAGTCAAGGGAGGTGATTGTCCCACTCTGCTCTTGTGGGACCTCACCTGGGGTGCTGCATCCAGCTCTGGGGCCTCCAACATAAAAAGAATGTGGACCTGTTGGAGCAAATCCAAAGAGCTTCAAGAATAATCAGAGAGCCGGAGCATCTCTTCTGAGATGACAGGCTGAGAGACTTGGAGTTGTTCAGTCTGGAGAAGAGAAGGTTCCAGAGAGACCTTACAGCACTTTCCAGTGCCTATAAAGGGCCAACAAGAGAGCCGGAGAGGGACGTTTTACAAGGGCATGTAGTGGAAGGACAAGATCTAACTGCTTTACACTGAATTAAGAGAAAATTATTTTCTGTGAGGTTGATGAAGCACTCCAACAGATTGCCCAGAGAAGATGTGGATGCCCCATCCCTGGACGTGTTCAAAGCCAGGTTGAATGAGGCTTGTAGCAACCTTGTCTAGTAGAGGGTGTTGCTACTTATGTCAGGGGGTTGGAACTAGATATCTTGAAGGTCCCTTCCAACCCAAATCATTATATGATTCTATGATTCTGTGAACTAGGAATGCAGATAAATTAAAGCTATTAAAAGAATCTGAGAGGAACTATCACTTGTCAAGAAGAGTAAAAGGCATAGACTCCAAGGTAAAGTGAATAAGGCCCAGAAAAAGACATTTACTGTATCAGGCCTAAGAACTTCCTTTTTCTCAGTTCTTGAGATGAATATAATTTTGATAAAGAACTAGTATTTGCACATTTAAAGGAGATAAGTGATTTGAACTCAACAGCATCTTCTCCCTTATTTTCCATTATTCTTGTTCATCAGAATTTCTCTAGATCTCACATTATCTTCTAGAGTATAATTTATGTAGGGAAATATTAATGGTTAAAAAATCTCTTCCCTCTTCTTCTCTGTGAATAAAATGCTGAATCCTTCTCAAAGAAAATATATTAGACACCATTCAAGGCTCAGACATGACTTGTTTTTAAATGCAACATTTCCAAATGCTCCATACCCAGCCCTTTAGCAATAAGGATGAAGGGACAAACAATGGCAAGGCACTGATGCATGAATCATGTGCCTCTCTGATAAACAGAAGGGACCCCACGAGCACAACATCCTAGTTAAAGCCCTGGCTCCCACAACTTCTCCAAGCTGGGCTTCCAAAGGCTTGGACATCTATCCAAAGCAGCAAACATGCCTGCCCATCACTAGGCAATGAAAGCTATGCACCCCTGTAGAAGCACAAATCTCAAATGCTAAAGAAAAAGTACCAGGATCCCAGAAATAAACATTCCCCGAAAATCAGACTGTATCCTAATTTTACCACACTGAGAAATGGTTCAATACTTTATGAACACTACAACCTTCCTTTTATAGTGAAGACAGTAACTAAAGGAGGAGCAATAGCAATCTCTCTATTAATAATAATGGCTGGCATCTCCTGTAAACTTTTTGTCATGAACAGTAGTCTTAAGGCTCAGATGTACAGAAAACTCTGCTCATCCACAAATATCCATACACATTAAAAGTCCTCGGCAAACATGGTCTTAAATAAATTAAATTAGCCCTTCAAGAAAGCCCTTATTTGTCAACCAGTGATAAAATATTTTTTCATTTCACCCTCTAATGCCAGGTTAGAGCTTGCACATCTAATGAAACCACTTTAGATTGGTGCAGCTTCTGTATTTCCCAGATGTTCCCCTTGCTTTGAGCTAGTTTTGCTTCTTCTTGCAGCCCAGAGTTTTCTACATCCTGAACATTTATATATTCGGCACTAGATTACAAGTGATGATAGAGAACATTTCACAATGTATGGGTCACACTGGGATACATCTGGATATGCTGAAGACAAAAGGGGACTGGGACTAATTTTCCCAAGTGAAAATACAAATTTTTCTAAGGTGAATGCACTTTGTTGGCCACAATTATTACCTGTGAGCCTTTTGTATCCGTTAATATTGCACACAGACCCAGGCTACACTGGAAGCTTATGTGAGCTAGGAATCTGCCTCTTAACTGATGTCTACTCAGAAGAGGCTGTAAAGCTCTTTCCCTCAACCTTCCCTCATAGCAGTGGGCTCAAATCCCCATAAAATGGAATATTCTGTACATTTGGTGGCAGTGAGTTCAAGACCCTGTCATACGTCCCATTTGCCCAGGCCCAGTGTAAGCCTCAGACACCATAACCATCTTTCTCTTCTTATGAGCATAGGTTCTTTTGTGAACCAAGTGACCTCTAGACTTCAGAAGAGAGTCCAGTGTCCCAGTATTAATGGTTCTACAGTGTATGCTTCCAGCTTTTTATTTTTGATTTGAAAAGGGATAACTATAGACATTGTGTGCACAAATGCTGAAGGAAAAAGTTCTTAAAGCTGAAAAAAAAAGCATTCATTAATTCATTAAGCAGCCAAAAGTCAGGAAGTGCCACTACTGGCATTTACTATGCAATCAGATTCTACTCCCATGTGTATACACATTATGATACATTCTGTAATTATGTAATTCTTTTTTTTTCCACAGGACCCCACCTTTATTCAGTGCACAGTGTACAGTGAATACAGCAGTTATCCAATATTTCTCTTTATCCTCATGCTTTATTTACTGCACATCCTCTGAACATTGCAATGAATATAGAGTTACTTGTAGCCTCATGGGTTTTGTGCTGATGCTCCCAAAACTACTATATCAGTGTACTATAAGGATTAATGAATTTATGGTCACAATCCTCCTATGTACACACTAGGAGAGTGTCATTCCTACGTACACATTAAGAGAGTGTCATTAAAGCTATTTTATAGACTGAAGCAGGAAGACACAATGATCTGCCTGGTGTAAGACAGTAAGTGAGTGGTATATTGCATGAATCTACATTGCCACATAATGCTGGCTTCTCCCCCAAAGTCCCAAACCTACATCACTTGTGTTAATTAGAGTCACAACAATCACCTCTGAGCATTTCTGTAAATCTACTTCTGGTCTTGTGACCTTAACCTCCAGAAAGCCATACGCTCAGTGATATCCTGGAAATGTCTGGCTGCCTTCAGTGTATCAGCTTGGAAGTCTGCAGCAGGCTAGATCCATTTCTCCTGCATGATCGTTAATTGTGCAGATGAAAGTTAACTTACACCTATTGCCATTTTCCTCCATCGTCTACATTCAGACACCTACTGGCATCTCAGGCAAGTGAAGAATACTCCTAGAAGATGTCTTCCCTCTCTACACATCCCTGTTCATTCCTTGAGCACTAGTTACCTCCTTCAGCAGCTGAAGCAGGGGTCCTGTGACAAGAACATACATGGTAGGTGGAACCGTAAGAGATTGCTTCATTAAAGACTCCAAGGCTGTGTATGTGGCAATAAAAATTCTGACAAGTTTCAAGGGATTTGGGTTTAAATTTTTTTTGTATAAGTGCATCTAAATCCTTCATCTGAAGAGGTCTTTTTTGTAACCAGAAAGAGAGGAAAATTGGGAACTTCATGAAATCTAGGAAGTCAGTGCAAAGCTGATATATTTAGGAAATGTTCAAATACTGTATTGAGCCCCACCTAGGGAAAACAATAAGATAATTCTTTTCCCAAAAAAAACCCTGTAGAAAAGCAGTTTGCACTTTAGTGTACGATAATATCAGAAATCACAGTAGGGAAACCAACTAGATTGAAAATCATAACAGAAAGGTCATTTGCCTACTATGCCATCAAAGTGGCATCAGCTGAAGTCTTGGGCTACACCTATGCACAAATAATCCATGTCTACCCTGCTCTGCAAAGTATTTCTCCAGGATCAAGAGCTCTAACTTTTCAGCAGCACCATCTGTTCTGATAAAGAAAGTCAGGAAAGCACAGACTGCAGAATCCTGTGCTAATATATTAGTCACTGAGTCATCGCAAAATTAAACCTTCCCCTCTGAAGAAAACAAAGTAGTGGAACCACTGTCCTTTGTGCAGAGGAGGACACACAAAGGAAGCATGTGGAAGAGACTTGTCATGGAATTGGACATGTCTGCCCAAAGAGAGATATCTGCAGAGACAGTGGCTACACCTGAGCTAGTCCTCTAAGGCACACCTTAATACACTCACCAGAGGTCTATTTGCCTAAAGTATCTGCTTGCTTCCACTGACAGGTTCTGATGTGGCTGGCTGAATTGGAAATATCTGAAGATAAGCAAAATGAAACAGATGCCTAATTTCTGTAATTCAATCAGGCTAGGAAGGGAGCAAGCCTCCCAGCCACAGAGATCTGTCAGGTGCCAGGCACACACACAAGTAGAACACGAGGCACATGGAGAAATTAAATGTGGAACCAGAGGACCTGCAGCCCTCAGGCTTTAGTAGAGTTTGAGACGTAGCCAAGAGTCCTGTGTTAAGGTTTTGGAACTAAGTGCTTAAATTCCTCTGAAGTCTAACTTCAGAGTGAGGCATTAAGTCCCTTTTTTGGATCCAATTTTCTGACCTTGTGTTTTTATAGCCTCTTGGTAGCAATTATGAACCAGCAATTAAATGTAAGAGTAGGATCATTACCCTTAATCATATTGGTAATGAAGTCTGAGTATTTGATTCAGGAAAATGAAATTACATAAATTTCCTTTTGTTCTGTTATCCAATCTCTAGTAATTTACATGTGGTCCTTGAATGTAGCTCTGTCTTTCTGTGGTTGCTCCTGCAGACTTGAGTGTACAGATTTCTTTCTAACTTTAACTGGACTTTTGGATATGCAGGCAATATAGGACTGAACCACACATACTGGTAAAATTTCCAGAGTTCAAGGGTATTCATGCCAGAAGATACTCAACCCTGTTTCCTGTGTAGCTCCTCATAATTTTCTTTTCAGATGTTTCAGTCCAAAAAATAAGAGTCTGAGAGAAGCTACTCAAGAAAGAAAGGAAATTTAACTGACAATTTGTGAAAAATTTGTTACTGTGTTTATTTTTTATCCAATTAAATTCTGAGAGATCTAGAGACTGTAGCCAAAAATGCCAGTGGCTATAGGGTCAAAGTATAAATTTTTTGGAATTAAAAATAAATTTTCCTGCAAAGAAAAAGAAAAATATACCCAAAGACAAGAGAGAGGAAACTTCCCTCAGAGCTGTCAATGATTTCAGAAAGCAATGCAACAAGTAGCCACTGGAAAAAAACATGCTAATTAATGGAAATGGAGAAGAAAAAAATTCTCTTCTTAATAACCAAATTGCCAAAAGAACTTATCGTTCTTTTCAACACGTAAACCAAATATGAATAGACAGCAAATAAAAGAATTAAAGCATATTTGTTCATAAATGGCTAGTGGACAGTCTTCTGGTGAAGCTAATCTTTCAACACGCGCTGTTACACTTTGTATTTTTTTCTGATAACTCTTACAGCAAGTACTACTGACAACCATGTATCTTTGCCAATGTATCTTTGAGCTACAAAAAGGAAGGATTAATTTCTTTATAATAGCCTGTCTCTTACATAGTTATTGACAGGAAAAACAGGGATGTCAGTTTGTGGTGTTGGCTTAGAGAAAAACAGTAATCATGATGTGGGAATATTGCACCAACTTCTTTCCAGTTATGTTCCATGTCAGAACTCCAATAAATGCAAATACTTTCAGAAAATGCAAGGTTGGAAAAGGTATGTACAGGTTCTGGCTTCAGCATACACAGCCAGCTGCAGACAGAAAGAATAGAAAGAATAAAGAGATTCTGGGAGGACTGGTGGGAAGGGCTGGGATATGAAACCACCCTTTATCACAAGGCTGATAAAGTTTAAATGCCATTTATGTGTCAGATAAACTGACTTTCAAATGAGACAAGTCTAACCTGACTCTTGTGACTAGTTTGGGAGTTTAGAACCTGATTCACAGAGCTAACAAAGACTTCAAACCAACAGTTTGTTTTGCTGCTGTTGATGAAGCAAATGGCACAGGGAAGCAAGAGGATTCCCTAAATATACTTTTCAAGATCAGAATGCTGGATTACAACTATAAAGAATAAAACTATAGGAGAAAATTACATCTAACATACCAACATGCAGGGACATAGAAAACACTCCTTAATCACCTTAAAAACAAGAGGCTGCCTTTCCTGTTGATTTGAACAGACAAAAGATCAAAGCCACCAGATACAATCCCTAGGATGTTCCACTATGAAGTCTCCTTTATTCCTCCTTGACATCAGGGAAAAATTATTACCCCTTTAAAAAATAGGATACCAAACAAAATAAAACAAACAAAAAAACCCCCATATTATTATTATTAGATGGGTACAAAAGTAACTTCTAATTAACCATCACTAAGCTGCAACTTGCTCTATACAGTCTCCATAAAAACCAATGACAACTTGTAAGTGAAATAAAATAACTATAGAATAAGATGCACAGCTTTGATTCTCTGCAAGGAGAAAGTGAATAAGGTGCTTGAGAAAGTATTAAACACAGAAGAAAAAGCTTTGTTTTTAACAAGGGGAAATACCTTGTTATTCATATTCCCTTTGGTTGTAGTTATTCTGAGTATCCGTTAACACATGACTACAAATATTTATAAGTTTATTCATATCTCACTTTTACAAGATGTACATTCATATCATGTGATTCAACATAATACACTCCAAAAATGGAACTCAACATGTCTGGTGAATTCATGTAGGAGCATGCTGGCATAATCAAGACCTAAAAAAAGGTTGTTTGCTTGTTTCTTTTTCTCTTCCACAATAGCAAAAGGGTACAACCTTTTAAGATGAGTTAGGTTTGAAGGTTTTTTGTTCGTTTATTTCATTTTAGCAATCCCTGAAATGTCTGTAAATCAGACACACCGTGAATACATAACCAAAATAATGCTATGGTACTGCAAATCATACTGGCTGCTTGTACTTTTGCAAAAGCAACAGGGTTTTAAAATATAAAAATAAATGCAAAGCATTGTCAAATTTACACTCAACATAATTAAAATAATACACATTTAGAATTTTCAAACAAAAAATAAATAAAACATCCACATACATTAATACAAAGAAACAGAGATATTTGCCTGTCTTTGATGTTATTAATACACACCATAAGCCTAGATTAATGAAAGTATTGTCGTTCAATAAATATCTCCAGCTTCAAAATCTGATACCTTCTACATTCTTCAACTGATTTTAGTTATGTATCAATTTTCAGTATAAGGTTTATGAACTAGATTACATTTCAATTATTTATTGGAAATCAGCAAATTTACTAAAATTAGGAACCAACTTCTACCATCAAATCTGTCTAACAAAGGATTTGAGGGATATCTGGCACCATACCCCTTTTGAAGAATGCCTCAAACACCAAAGCCTGTGGCCCTTTCACTGACCCAGCTACAAAAGCCAGCCAGCAAAAAAAAAAAGCCACTATCAAATTAACCACGGCATTACATTGACAGGGCCCATGTTGTACCTTTTAAAGGAGTGACTTAGAGATGACATTTCACAAGCACAAGGCGTAAAGCAGAAGGCTCTATTCATCTCTGGAGGAGAAGAGACCACACTCTGTAGCACATCGCACTTCTTTTTATTTTTTGTTTTAGCTTCCAAGCTATGCCAGGCCTTCTCCAGCCCTATCACATCTAACTGCAATCAGTAGAGATTTTCAAAGGACTGAATGAGACACTGTTGCCATGTTATCCACAGCTGTTTGCAAACTCTTTTGCCATGAAAATGCTGTCACATCAGGGAAAGAAAACAACATAATGGGGTGAGAAGGTTGCTTACAGATGAAAAGTGGGGCACTTCAACCAACCTTTTCAAATGGGAATACAAAAATTTCCAACCATATTGGCCGTGTGCACTTTATAGAGTTGTGTAAAATTATCATTAACAAGGACACCACCTGGATCATTAGATATTAGATATTATAAAAATAAACACATTTCTAAGAAAGACTTGCCATCTTTTTTTCCTATACTTTGAAAGTTTTCCTCAAACTGAAGGGGAAAAAAAGCCTGCCATCTCCAAAGCAATAATGCCTCCAAAAACTAAAATTATCTGTTAAAAAAAAATATTTTGCCTAGCACACTTAGACAAGCAGAAAACATGTGTATTTTTCATCACAAAAAAAAAACAAAAAACCAAAACAAACAATCCATAACCTGGATTTGCCTTAGGGATCTGCATTTCTGTACTACTACATGTCTGTTTGATTTGAGTCAACAGTCCCAATGTGTCAATGTTGTGTCAATTCAAAATCATGTCTTATTATTATTTTATAGGCAAACATAGGACTAAAAGACAGCGCAGATAAAGCATGCAAAGAATTGACATCTGTACACTTGGTCTGTGTGAAAAATTTATAGTAGGGGAAGTTGGAAATCAGAGTTTCCTAGCAATTTGTGAATGCTGTTGGGAACTTGGAAATTTGGTTTTAGTCTTAGCACTGACACAACTTGGCCCCATTGAATCATAAAGAAAATTCCCACTGACATACAGGGTCAGAGAATTGGACAATAACTTCGTGTTCTGTGGAAATAACTCACAGGCACATTCTGACACTCCAAAACACGTTCAATGTGCCCTTTAAAACTTTTGCTGAAGTCAGATACAGAGTTTAAATTTTGAGGAGGCTTGGCTATGTAAAAGGTTGTCTAGTACCACAAAGTTCATGTCAGATTATGATCTGGGAGATGCTGCTACATTACAAAAACAAAAGTAATCATACTCAGTGCTGACAATGGGTGATGGAACCTGGCCCTTCTTTTATATGCCTTAATTTCTACAAAAATGAGGACAATTCTTGCCTAGTTCATAATGGGTGAGGATTAAATAATAGACATTTATACAGTGCTTTGCAAATGAACATTATATAAGTGCTAAGTATTATGATATTAACCAAAATGTCACTACATCTATATGACACTACAAAGCAAAAAAACTTTCAGTATAATTTTTTTCACATATTTCCAAGTCAATGAAAATGAGCCATGGAGTAAACTGGCTATTTTGGTACAAATGAACAAAGTATTTTAACTTATTTGACAGTTAAAAAAAAACAACAAAAAAACATAAAAAACCAGAATCTATTTTTTCCATTATAAAGGGGCCCATTTAAGGCATGATGCCATTTTTATAGTCTTGCTTATAAACATCATTATTCATTTGGCATTCATTCAAGTTATTTTTCAAATACCATACAAATCTTTTGAGAAAGATTCTTTAGCAATCCACATATGCTAAATGGAGGTCTCCACCAAGGAAATTCTGCTCAGTGGCTGCTGTTTTGATGATCTTAGAAATGTCACACTTCTCAAATCAAAGATTACACAAAGATCAGGCTGGATGATGGTGGACAGTAAATGAGGCTTGGCATGCCTGAAAATCTCAAACAATTACGATACTTTTAAACTTTAATAAGCACCTCAGGACCATGACTATGTCATCTTCAACCTCCAACCTACTTAGGAAAACAATTTAAAAACAAAAACAAACAAACAAAAAGAGATGACACAATAACAGAGATGAAGTAGATGCTTTGGTCCAAATCTCAACTTGTATGGATCACTGGAGCTCCATGTGATGAATGGAGCCACAGTGACTTACACTTAGAGAAAAGTATAGTCCAATACATGGTAGGCCAGGTAGGATGCCTCTTTTCTTCCCAATGATGTAAAGACGACAAGCAGAGGAGGCCACCTGTGTGTATCATCCAAAACAAGGCAAAGCTTTTACACCCCCACTAATGCAATTGGCCCATTCAAGAAAGCGAAGCAGAACCAATTTTGGCAACATCTCCTACACAGTGCAGCTTTTCATTTCCTTTCATGCTAAATGAAAAGCAAGAGCAGCATGAATCACCTTGCTAGATTCCCAGCAACACCCTGCCCCTCTCCCCAGGCTGAGCTGTCATACTTCCTTCAAAGCATGCTGAGTTGGTAAATCTTGCCACCTTCTTCTCTTCTGTGGTAGAGAGCAAGACTGTCCTTGAGACATCCATTGAAAGCACTCAGAAAAAAAGTAAGAATATTTCATTCTGGAAAGATGTGTGCTACACTACTAGCCTTGTTTCATCTTAGCAGGGAATTATATTCATGTTGCCGCTGTGCTTTAAATACCGTAAAGAAGTAAAATTTCTGAGAGAAATGTACAGGCATTTTTTGCTGTGTTTGTATCTAGTAGAACAACAAAGGCAGAAAGTTATTCTTTCTCATACAGGGTGGATGCATACTGCATATGTATTCTGTAACACTTTGAGATCTGCATCTCACTTGGATGCCTGAGAAAATTCATAACCCAACCCTACAACTTCAACAAGTTCACTCTATGGAATTATTTGAGGGTAAAAATCACTCCTTTCTGAAAGCCCAGTGCAGGACTGCAAAATAATAATGTAAGCCTCTCTCAAATTCTCAAAAGAGGATTTGAAAGGCTAGCAATTAGATTAGAGGTACAGATAACAAGCATTCCCCATTCAGTCGATAGCTCTATGCCTTTGGTCTTCAACACCATGTATCTAATTCTCCTTCGTTGTCTGTGGGTGTCCAGCACAACAAGTTACTTACTTTAGCCTAAACCATTTCTTACTAACATGTCTATTTTTTTCAGATCTGCATTTTAGAAGTGCTAGAACCACTCCAAATATTTCTCATTCTAGCCAGAATTTCATACATCATCATGAATAACATTTTACTTTCCAGACAATGTTTTGTTTCAATAAGAAATTGTTAGTTGCCTGAGATTTGGTCTGTATTTCTCAGCAACAAGTAATGCTACCTTCATATTTTGGCCTTGCTTTAAAAAGGTACTAGAGTTTCACAGAGAGGTAAAAAAGGCAGACAACTTTTATCAGCCTCAGCAAATCCAAGACCTTAACTACTTCTCACATAATAAATAAAAGGGAAATGGCACAATTTTGACGTTCCAGAAATTTTGTTTGCTAGAAAATATCAAATTTTGAAGAAGAAAAAAAAAAACAAAAGACAAAAAAGAAGAAAAGTCTCTAAAAATTATCCTAAGCATGAATTTTTGTCCTACTGTAATATTTGGATTTGATAAATATCAGCAAAAGCCAAAACTAGTAATGGATTGCTAAATGTGACATAAAAAGCAGGCCTAATAATGGTGCTATTCAGAGGATAACCTTCCATCAACACAGACCTTGGTAGAGAAGGCAACAAATAACTATCTTGTTAGATGAAGACAAGACCACTATATGCACCTTCCTCTCTCCTCCACAGCAATTTTTTTTTTAAAAACCCATACTTAATTAGAAGCAAATAACAGAAAAAAAGTAAAACTGGGGAGGAGGGTCAGTAAATCCAGACACTTTGGTAATATAATTTAAAGGACTTCCCTGTTCTCCATCCTTGCTGGATTTGTAGTAGTTTCTTTGCTTAAGCACTAGCTTAACACTTGGTGTCCAAATCACAGGCAAAAATTAAAATGGCCAAATATTGAACTTGTCCTCTTCTACAGACACTTCTGTGGGTTGTTTTAATTTGAGTTTGTTGTTGTTTTGCTTTTTTACCTAAAATCATGTGAAAGTGTCATACAGATTTTTCAGCTTGCTTCCCAGAAATATGGCACATTAAGTTGACTAGAAATCATAGTATCTACCTTTTCCCATATGTGATACATATAACTTTATCCATTCCTAGAAGACTCCGACTGTCATTTTGGCAAGGAGCTGCAATGCACCAGTCTGAGCATAAAGGATTTAAGTTATGGATCTTGCAGAATTGATTAATAACAGAATAAGTACGGCTATTTTTTTAAATCTATAATATTTACAGTATTGCACTTTACTGCACTTAATTGCATTTTACTAAAATTAATGCTGCATCAGTATTATGCCTTAAAACCATATGTCCATCTTTGTTGTATAATTCATTCTTTCTACATCCTGTAAAACAGTGAGATTCTGATTCAAAGATCTAGGCATTTGGGGGGAAAAAATGAAAAGTTGACCTGTTTCTATGGCACAATACATCTCTTCGAGTTCAGGGAATTCTGGCAAAACAGGTGCATTTCTTATTGTTCCCATCTTTCAAGTTATCACTAACAATTAGTAAATTCTAGTCTCTCTTTTTTCTCCTTTCAAAGGACATAGCCATTTGAGACACACACTTTTTTGTTATTGCTGCTCTTTTTTGTTTTTAAGGAAAGAAAAGAAGGAAAATAAAAACCTGCCTTGCCTCAGATCTGAAATTCCACATTTAAATTCAAACCAGTTCTGCAGCAGCAGCAGCTCCTCAGTGATGGAAGAGATTCATGGCAGTGAAATAATACTGTTGGCAACAAAGAAATGTCATCTTTAATGGAGACCAGCCCCAAGGATTTATTATTTATTATTATTACTATTTGTTTTGTTTAGTTTTGTTCTAATATATTTCTGATCTTCAAAACGTGTTTAGTTTGACACATGCACAAGGTAGCAAAACTGACAGCAGCAGATGACGTTATGCCGGAGCGATCACTTTTGCCAGGGTCAAAAATCCAAAGTGTCCCCAATGTTCACAGATTAACATAATTTAGAGATCGTTTCCTTTTTTTTTTTTTTTTCTCTTTTTGTGATTTTTTTTTAACTCTCTTTTCTCTCTCCTCCCACCTACTTTGTCCTCCGAGGAGTCTCTGACTGGCGGGTGCGTGTTTGCTGCTCACGTGTGTTGCGTCCGGGGGCCCGCGGCGGGCGGAGTGTCCCCACCGCGCCACGCGGCACCTCCCGGCCGCCGAGTGCCTGGGGCCGAGCAAAGTGGCGCTCGCAGACCTCGGGAAAGGGGAAAGAAATAAACCAAAAACAAACAAACAAACAAACCAAAATAAAACAAAACAAAACGGAAAAAAAAAAGAAAGAGATAAGGCGGCGGGGCGGCCGGAGCGCTCGCTGCTCGCCCTGCAGCCAGGGAGAAGGAGGACGAGGAGGAGCGGAGGGGCAGAGCGGCGGTCCGTGCGGGTCACACGCCCGCCCGCCGCGGGCACCAGGGGCGGGGTGTGATGGGGGGCTCGGGGGAAGCGTGTCAGAGCCCCAGGGCCTCGGCGTGCTTCCGGGCCTTCAGCCGCAGGTCGGCGATGCTGGAGTTCTTGCTGTTGCTCTTGGCGGCAGCGGCCACCACGGCGGCGGCGGAGGCGGACTCCGCCAGGGAGGCGATGGGCAGCCCGAAGGGCGGCGGCGGGAACATCAGGTAGGGCGCGTGGGCCGCCAGGTGCGGGTGCAGGTGCGGGTGCGCGTGGGCCACGCCCTCCAGCTGCAGCTGCGCCTGGACCTGGGCGGCGGTGGCAGAGACACGGCGTCAGCCCCGAGCCCGCGGCGAGGGGCACGCAGCCCCCCAGCCCGCCCCAGGCCACGCATCCCCGGCCCCGACCCTTCCCGGGAGCCCGGCGGACGAAAAGACCAACTTGTGAGCGGAGTTCCCCTCCGCAGTCAGGGCGGCAAACCTCCGCTCCTTGCTCAACCAAGGGCACAGAGACAGGCTTAACCCTCCTCCTGGCGGTTTTAAATAAATAAATAAATAAGGCCCAAAGCACGGGCGCCAACAAGCGCTAAATAGCTAAATTTTTTTTCTTCCTTTTTTTTTTTTTTTTTTTTTTCCAGGGATGTTTATTTATACGTTGCTAAAAACTCTGGCCGTGAGTCCCTTCTATACTCGGCTAGTGTTTGCTTTGGAGCTTTCTAGACCTACACAAACACGTTGGGTTGACTGAGAGATTTCAGCTTCGGGTAGGTTCGGGGAGGAGTGGGGGAGAGTTTATTTATGTATTTAATTATTTTGGTCCAAATATGTCTTTTAAAAATCAATACAATTAATCTGTCAGCTCCACGTGTCTCCGAGACGGAGAAGGTGGTGGAGAGTCCCTTTGGGCTGGAAAAAAATCAATTCCCCGATTAATTGACCAAAAAAAAAAAAAAAAANAGAAGAAAAAAAAAAAAGAAGAAAGAAAAAGAAAATAGAGAGGGGGAGAGAGTCACAACCGGCTAGAAGTAGGAATGGAATTTCATCACCCTCTCCCGGTTTTCCCCAGCGGCCTTCCCCGGGTGGCTGCGCCTCGCTGGGGCACGGACCCGGGCCCCGCAGTGGCGTCGTCAGTGTCTGCGCTCCGCCATTACCCCTGTCCTGGCTGACCATCAGGGTGGCAGAGCACTTGGGAGCCGGCTACCCATCTCTGGGGTGATCGCATCCATCGGAAAAGGACAGGTCTCAACAGCCTGCCCGGGAATGAGGAGGGGAACTCCAGCGCAAGGGTCCGCATAGTTTTTCCCCCTCATGTTTCGCCCATGGGGTGGAAGAGCCTCCTCCCGCAGCTCTCTCCGGCGCCAGGAGGAGACCAAAGCTCCCTGGGCTGCTCGGGACCGAGCCGGTCCGAACCCGCAGAGGGCGGGCGAGTTTGTCCGGGCACTCCCTGGCCCACCCCGCCCGGGGAAGGCGGTGCGCCCCCGGGAGGCCGGTCCGGTCTGCGGGCGGCCCGGGGCCGTGTGCCAGCCCATCGCAGGGCGGCGAAGGGGCCCTTAGCCCCGCCGGCGCCTCCCGGGGCCGCGGGACCCCCCGCTCCGTCCCGAGAAGCGCTGAGCTCCCTAAAGCCGGGCGGGGGCTCCTTCACGAAGTTTTACAGCCTGTTTTTAATACGTGCCAACTTCTATATAAATGGCACTTGTAAACGTGTCCGGCTTCCTCCCGTGCAAGGGAATGGGGGTCGGAGCTTGCTGAGGGAAAGTAAAATAAAACCGGAGCTAACTACCTGTTGGAAAGGCATCCTCAGGGCTCCCATATTCACATAGGGGGCTACTCTGCAGGCGTCTAAATGGCTGGCGGTTCCCAGGATCACACCTGCGGAGAGAGACACCGCCAGGTGAGTGGCGAAGGTGCCCCGGGGCTCCGAGGCCGCTACCCCTCGGCCGGTCCGCACCCCTAACCCACCTTTGTGCATCTGGTTTTCCTGCTTTCGGCACTTTGCTCTCCTGTTCTGGAACCAGACCTGTGAAAAGAAAAAGCAAACAAAAACAAAACAACGACAGAAAAATGGAGGTGGCCTAGGCAGCTGCTAAGGGAGCCTTATCTCAGGAGCCAGGGATGGAGGGGTGAGGCGAGTGACTGCACAGCTTTGCTGAGGCCTCCCCTCGGGAGCAGCCGAGGGAACGAGCTCGACCCCAAGCGGAGTGAGCCCCTCTCTGTGCTGCTGTGAGGCTGTTCGGGGGAGAGCTCCTCTCCTTGTTGTGGTCCCTCAGTTGAACCTAGGAGCTGGGAAGCGCCCTGATAGAGGGAGAGACCGGGAGCCTGCCGCTTAGCACAGGTCTCGGAGGGTCCCATATGCCCTGGGCAGGCAGTGGTGGTCCTTCTGCCACCCGTCTGGAGCGACGCTTACAGTAAGACCACCCGCAGGACGGGTGGGACCCTCGTACCCTTTCTAGTCATCTCAAGCAGCCCGGGAAGGGCCAGCGTGGGCCAGGTCAGACTCCGGGGTCTGGCTCCCAAGAGACTAGTGCTCCTGCCCTCTCCCGAGCTGGGCTTGAAATCGATGATCTCCGACAAGATGAGAGACACTGAACTTCCGCAAAAGGGTCTGAATCATTCCCCGTTCCCTAAATGTTAAAGAAAACAAAATTCGCTTCTGCAGACTTCTGGCCAGACAAGAGCAGCATCTTTTGCAGCCTGGGATGTAAAGAAGTGCTTATGGCCCTACCCGAGGAACGCCTGTAATTCGATAATGCTTCTACAGTTCCAGCCGTTCTCACCCTAACAATCGCAGAACTTTGCAGTTGACACTGCGCTTCCCGTGCCTCTTTTCCAGGGGCATTTCAGACCTTCATTACTTTTCCCCCTTCTGTCATGCTCGATTAACAGCTCTCCCCAAAACATCATCAGAAACGCGGCCAAAATATTTTGCGGATCCTTGTCTTTACACCAAAACCTACCGAATATGGACAAACATTGACTTTCACCGCTGATAGAATCTTGTGGCTAAGTAAACACCTACAACCTTTGATGTTCTTGCACTTGCCAAGAGATCATACGGTTAATTAATACTAACTGCACTTCCTACATCAAATTTTCCCTTCAAGCTTTCTTCAATTGCCTTAATGATGGTCATTTACAACGGAGTAATTAGTGCAAAGAAAGGCTTCCGAAGGCATTAATTACCTCGGGTACCTCAGTGATTTTCTTAAGTAGGAATTGGCCTTCTCTGATTTAGCGCACCATTTTTCCTGCCTAGGGTGTTAGTGGGGGAAGCGCGCAGCGGGCGACTGCGGAGCGCAGCGGGTGCGGGCAGACCGACCGACGGACAGACAGACAGACCGACCGATCCACCCACCCACCCACCCACCAGTCCTGGTTCCTGTCCCTGACGGCTGTCGCCAGCGCAACCCTCCCCGTGCTAAGCGGACATCGCTGCCGCCCCGCTGCCCTGCACAGCACAGCGCGGCACAAGCCTATTTTTCCCTACCAGCAATACGCAAATATTAGCAACATGCATCGCTTCTCCTTTTAACTGGACCGTTAGGGATTTATACGCATGTACATATGTATTTAAATATGAGCATGCAAAATGTTATCGAGCTGTAGCGACAATAATGCAGCATTTTTTTACAGTGGTAAATCCTTGCAGGAGATCTCCTTGTGTGTATTCCCCATGCCCCCCCACCCCCGCCTCGCCAAAGCAGTGTAAATTGTCAGAAGAAATTTAAGCAGCGTTTAAACAACTTCTCTTGCAAATCAGAACATCTTTCAAACCGAAATTATATTTAAATCTGCAAAACGAAGTGGCCTTTCCCTTTAGCTACGAAAAAATAAGGTTATGAGGAATAAAAGTGATGAATTAGCCACTGCATTAAGCGATAATAAATCAGGCTTGGTGTGATTCGCGATCAATTCCAATTAGTCATGAATATGCTAAGTAAAGCACAGTACACTGTTTTAGACAGTTATTTCTTCATTAAGGATCACTCAGTGATTTCTTTCACAAATGCTCTAATCTGATTTCCTTTTGATTTCCATTAGAGACAGTGAATAATGACATTTAATTTAGCCCTGCACCATAAACCCAAAGATATTTGTTGTAATTGAATTACTGCCTGCTCCTCACTATGGTCTCATAACTTTCAATTATAACCCTGACAGCTGGGTGATATGAGTTTCCAGTACAACACTAAAAATAAAAGGTTAATAAGGACTAGCTACCATAGGAGCTTCAATTTATTTACAGCAAATTTCCACACTAAATTGAAACTATATCCTTTAACAGCAAGGGACAAGAGGTTCAGATAGGAATTAGAGAACAATTCTGAAAGTATTAGGGAAAAAAAAATAAATAAAAACAGAAAAAACCCAATAAACCTTTCCCTTTTCTGCCCTTTTCTTTTTTTTTCTGCTTCCACTTATTGATGGATATTAACTCTCTGCTTATTTCCTAATTAATTATCCATTTTCCCTCTTTTTCCTCTTTATACTTATTTTATGTATAGGGATATTTTTAATCTGCACAAACCTCTCTTATAAAATGAATAAATATAATTTTTTTTAATCTCGGTCATAATCTCCTCCTGATTTTTTTGGGGGGAGCCTTTTTTTATTTTGTGTGTGTGTGCTGTTTTAAGATCTGTAAGCACTTGAAGCACCAATTTTCCTGTAACTATGAACATCCTGTTAAGGTGCTCCTCAGTAATAAAGTACTTGAAAGAAAGAGTGCAGAATTCAATTACAAGTAATTTATTTTTATAGAAACAGTACATCAAGGCCTTGGAAAGATATTACAGAGCCCAAGTAAGAAGATCTGGGAAGATGACATAAGAGTTGATGTCCCCTTCAGCAAAAGTTTAATCTTTTCATTAATTTATATGGTGTGGTTAGATCAATCTTCCAGGAGAAAGTAGGCCAGTAGCACTCTGAACCCCTGCAATATTCCCTGCAAGCTGCCATTCCTAAGGCGTATGCCCAGCACCATCCCTTGCCCTGCTCAGTTTGTACTCAGAGTTACAGGAGCTGAGGGGAGAATAGAACCTTGAAAGAGAACCAAAGAAAAAGGGGGAAAAGGAACAAAAGCAACTTAGGTACTCCATTTATTTCAGGATCTGCCTCCAGGAGACAGTTGTTTAAAGCGAGGTAGTGGCTTGCTCAGGCAAATGCTGGCTGAGCAGTGTGCTGTCTGCTTGCCTTCCACGCTTAAGGAGGGGCTCAAACACACCCCTCTCCCCACTCCAGCTGGGGGCTGTGTTTCCCTACTTCTCCCTGTGCCCCAGGAGTGAGGTCAAGGCGTGGAGACCTCCACCTATGCCCACAGAGCCATACCCATGCCTATGTGTAGCTACCCGCACACTCCTGTAGGCAGCTATACATATACATGGGCATCTCTTGTCTCCAGGCTGTGAAGGCGTTTTGTTCGGTGGAGAGGTTGCCTTGGTGACTTTTTCTTCTGGAGTTGTAGTTTGGTTTGTGTCTGTTAGGTCAAGTATAGAATTTTTATCCAAGAAGAGATTTCCTTCAGGTTTCTCCTGCTCTGGGCCTGCTCAGAGAGCCACAGGTTGATCATATTTTTTCTAGGTAGATTTTTGTTAGTTATTTCTATGTTGGGTTTTTTGTTTGGTTGAGAGTTTTTGTTTCTTTCAATATGACATCTGTTTTGTGGAAGCATTCCCTAGTTGGCTTGGGGGAAGAGGGAGTATTTTTCCTCTGCATCGAACTGAAAATCAAATTTTAAAATAATCGATGTGGAGCCACCCAAACAGACAGCTCTGGTGGCCCCAGGACTACAGCAACCTGGATCTATTTTCAAGATTTCGAAGCCTAATTGGCATTTAGCTGTCTCTGAAGTGGGATGGGAGGGACGGGGGGAACCTCCACCAGATGGGGTGGCATGCATTCATACGCTTGCTGTGCGAATCAGAGCCGGCACCTTTCCCCCGGCTCTGCCTAATCCTGTCCCTCAGCACCCAAACTGTCTAGCCTTATTCAGGCAATTGTTTTCTGGCCTTTTTCTTTTTTTTCCCCCATAATGGCCCCATAATAGAAAAAGTGGGAAGAAAATAAGGATTAAGGGAGAGTAAATGACACGTTTTCAAGGGGGAAAAGAATTTTAAAAAAATAAAAAAAAGAAGAAGCAGTTGTTCAGTTATTAGAGACTTGTCAACACTATCACCACCCAACCATCGTACCCTACACACATACCAAAAAAAAAAAATTTAAACCACCTTCCTAGGAAATGCTAGACACAGGCAGATATTCCCAGAACAGAGTAACTGTTTGGCAGGACAGGTACAGCAGACTTGCAAACAGCTTTCCCATCACACGTGTCACCTCTGCCTTCGCCTCCCCGTTCTGCATGAAACGGGGCACTGTGCTAGGATCCGCTGGCAGTTAGGAAGTGAGGTGAGCACGTTTCCAGGAACAGAGCCTTTCTCTTACCTGAACCCTAGCTTCAGATAGTCCCAGCCTCTGGCTTAGTTCCTCCCTCATGAAGGCATCCGGATAGTGAGTCTCATCAAAAAGTCTTTCCAGCTCGTTCAGCTGCTCTAGTGTGAAATTGGTTCTGCTTCTCCTTTGTTTAAGCTTGGTCTGTCCGTCTTCATCTTCTGACTTCACGTCTTCCCTCTTCTCTTTGCATTCGTAGATCCCTGCCGGGAGGGGGAAGAAGAAAACGACGCTGAGCCTCCCCTCGCACCTCTTCGAAATTCTCTCACACAGGGGCCTCCCTCCTCCCCTCTTCGTCCCCAAACTCAGCACAACTTGCGGGTGCAGCTGGCGGGGGCGGGGGGCAGGAGGTCCCCGGGCAGGCCCCGGAGGGGTGAGAGGGGCTGAGCTCCGCTACAGGCTCCGCGCCGGGCAGGGGGCAGCTCGCCCGAGGGACGGAGGGAAGAAGGGAGCCACACTGCCTTGCCTGTCTGATGCCCCATCAGAAAAACTCTACATATAATTTTATTTTCTTTCCAGGGTTAGGAGGAAGCCTTTCGGGGAAGGGGTTGGTAGGGAAACCGCCGGCCCCTCGACACCTCCAGGCAGTGGGAAGAGGTGGGGGAAGGGGGTTTCTCTGGCGACGTTTTCTCCCAAAGAGGGTTATGCAAGAAGCTCCCTACCGCTGTCATGGCGAAGCCACGATGATAGTATTTGTCTCGTAAAATAAACTTTCCCTGGGCCTGAGACAGAGACCGCCCGTCTCTCTCCTCCTTAACAATCCTCTTTCCCCCCAAATACCTGCCAGCGGGTCGAAGCCCCGGGGGAGGCGGTCCCGCGCGGCCCTGTGCGGGACAGCGGGCTCCAGGGCCATGGGTCGCTCCCAGCCTCTCCGAAACAGCAGGAACCCTCCCAACCTTCAGGGACTTCAGCAGGGCTCGTGGAGAGCTTGCGACCAGAGGCAGCCGCTGAGAATGCTTGTCCCGGGCAGAGGGGAGGCTGTGGGGGCAGCAGTAAAACAGTTCCCCTTTTCTGTCTTGAGTAGGGAGATTTTTTTGCTTTGGCATATTATTTCCTACGTTTTTATTATTACAATTTTCCCCCCTTTTCCTTAATGCTGAGAGGCCTAAGGCACTGTCCTTCTTTCAAATCCAGCTAAGGAAAAGAGGAAGAGATGCTGGAGCGAGGGACACCACTGTAGGCTGAACCGGTTCCCCGGCATCCCCTGCCTGCCTGGGGTGCCCCGCCGGGCGCGCATCCGGCGCGGGCACCAGCGGGGTCCCGGGACGAGCCTGCCCTGACTGCCTCCTTTGTCGTGCCTCACCTTCTGGGTGGTGTGGATTTGGGGGTCATCTGCAGATGATCCCGAATTAATTCCCTCTTTCCTCAAGTACACATTATAGACATATATATGTATGTATACACACACAGAGAAATGCGCTCATGAACAAATATTAACCTATATACTTAAGAGCATCCCAAAATGCAAATTATAAACTGCAAATAGTAAGTTAATTAAACGCAATAAAGCGTCCTGAACTGCATCTGGGCTTAAGTAAGGCCGGACCCAAGCCGAAGCATTCGTTTTCACTTCCAAAATTAAGACAGTCCCTGGCCGTGATCGTTCCCCTGGGCTTCGGGCTGATACTTGCTGCATAAAACTTTGGGAAGGGTCTGGTCTCCGAATGGGGATGTTCGCTGCTTGTCTTTAATGGCGTTTTGTTCTCACTTCTCCTGTAAAGGGAATCCCTATGAAAAGAAGAGGGTGCTAACCCAGCAAATGCCTAGGGAAAATCAGGCGCGTTCAAAAGCTGTCTCTTTTCCGAGGCTACAGCATGTCCGTGGTAGGTATAAAATATTAACTAGCATATCGGTGGGACTGAAATCACACGCCGGAATCAGTTGAAATTAGACTGAAACCTGGCATGAATTTAAACTGTCACAAGCATCTCAGCTCTTTCCAACTCCTCCCTTCCATCCCCACCCCCAGCCCCTCTCCGTAGATTAGATTAACTAAATACACAAGCCAGAATTTCGATTCACGGGGAAAAGGGAGTGTAGTAAAGGGGTGTTTTTTCGTTCCCTTTCATTCTATTTTTAATTCCTGAAGCATGCCCTGCTTTCATTTTTTTTTTTTTTAATAATCTCCCGGATCAAATGATTCCTTTAAACAGAATCTGCTCGTTTTTCAATCTCTCGACCAGAGAAGGAAAATAAGCAGAGCTGAGTGGATTGTGCAGAAATATGGGTACCGGAATACAGGATTATATCCCGTTCTTCTGTTTGGGGAGCAGGTAGAAAAGAGGAGGATATTAAATAAAAGTTTGGGCTGTAAATTAAATATCCCAGTGTTATATTAAACAAGATCAAACAGTAGGAAACAGCTGAAAGGCTGCTTGTTGTTCCCCAACCTATTAACCGGTTTTTATTACTCCAAGCTAGCCAGTAGCTCCCCAGGCAGGTCCACCTGTCTAACTTGCCTAGAGACACTTTCTCAACTTTCTAATCCTCTCGTCCTTTTGATTCTCTCCTGCCCCTGTGAGCCTGCACGGGATTTTTTGTTGTCTTGCTTTAAAAAAATATATATATTTTAAACTGTCGTCGTTGTTGTTGTTGCTTAGAGAAGGGATGGCGTTCTGCCCCTCGGTCGGCGGGGTGCCGTGCTGCCCTGGCCCAGGTGAGAGGACTGGCAGGGGACCGAGTTTGCCGGGCCGGCCAGTGCCTCTCGCCGCAGCGAGGTTCTGTCTCACCGGGTCCAGGCAGCTGCCCCACAGCCAGGCTCCTCTGCTGCTTCTCGTCCCCGCCGGTCGGAGCCTCTGAGTAGGACAGGCTGACCGACCCAAGACAAAATGTCCAGAGAGAGCCCTCTCCTCCTCCCGCTTTCTCCCAGAACAAGCAGCAGCATCCTGACGGCCCGGAAGCAAGAAGAACAAGTCTCCTAAGGCATTAAAATTCCCCGGACAAGGTTTCCTCGTACAAAAATACGCAGATAGACAAAAAGGTCTGACGTGCTGCGCTGCCCCCTTCCCCCAGGCGGGAGGACGCCTAACGCACCGGATCGATTTCGGATGTGAACGGGGGCTGGCGGGGGGCAGGACCGAAGTTGTGACTTGTTTTTCACGGCTACGCTCACGTTATGCATGCAGGAGTACGTGTTCCTAAGCCTATGTTCCCGCCGCCGCGGGAGGGAGGTGGCCGCAGGAGGGAAGCAGGATGCGGGAGGCGATCCCGCTCGCCCCGCCGGGGCCGGAACCGGGGCCGCGGTGACCAAGTCGCCCCCGCTGCGGAGAGCCAGGGGCGGCCGGGGAAGGGGCCGGGGCTGCCGGCGAGAAGCGCGTGGCGGAGGGCTCCCAGCCCTGCTCTTACCTTCCGCTGTCCTGCCCGTGTTGAACTCCTTCAGTTTGTCCTTGTCGCTCTCTACGTGGTCTTTGAAAAGATGCACCGGGCAATGGTTGCTGCTCTCGGTCATGTCCTGCAGGTTAGAATCAGAGTTTCCAAGCTCCCTAGAGCGAGCCAACCCACTCTCCAAAACTTCCCTGTACGTGATCGTCTCCTTCTTGTTGCCGCTGCCACTGCCGCTGCTGCTCTCTTTGCTTTTCTGGTCAAAAGATTTGGATACAAAAGCCGTAAGTTCTTCCATGGCTGCCCGGTGATCTTATCCACAGAGATCCACTTGTTTTCAATCGGAGATGTGGCCGTCCTCCGCACGCTGTTTTTGCACGTAGAAGATGGGCTGTATAGGGTTAGATCACTCCTGCTGTTATTTATGCCTTTCAATTTGAGATCACACTATTTATACATGGCTACCTCAGCCCAACCCCCAGCTCTCCCTGTCTCCAGCAATTACTGACTGCTCCATAGTCGCAGGCGGACTCCGAGCAGCTATCTCCCCCACCTCAGTCCAGCAATTGGCTTTCTTTTCATTTCATCACTCTTTGGCATCTTTGCACCTTGATTTAGGGAGGCAAAGAGGCAACAGCGAAAAAGAGGGGGGGAGAAGGAGAGCGAGAGAGAGAGAGAGAGGGCGAGGGAGAGAGAGAGAGAGGAATAAAAGGGAGGGAGGGGGGAAGAGGCAAACATGAAAATAGGTATCTACATTCTGTAAATGGGTTGCAGAAATGAGACTCGAGGAAGACTTAATTGATTTTAAGGACATCCTGTGCGTGGCAACACTGTGAGTAAAAACGGACCCCCAGCTAACCAAATAACTGAGCTCCTGCAATTAAATGTATCGCTGTCAAGAGGAAAGGAAAATGAGTGTTCAATAAAAAAGGTAATGAATAAAAAGCCGGAGATGTGCATTTTTTGTAATCTTTGGAAATTCTACCTGATTTACTCTTTGTCTAATTTCTCTTAATTAAACAGTCAAAATAATGGGCGAAACAAATATACTGTTTTAAAAGCGTTGCCTGTTCTGGCTGGCGGTGGGTGGGTGGGTGCACGGAGGGGGACGTGTGCTGCAGCTAAACAAGTTGCGAGGTGCCTCGGAGATCCGTGTCGGTGTGTTTGGAGGATTTGGAGTGAGTTGTTTGACTGTGGGGTATCCATAGGTAGGGAGCCTCTCCAGATTTATGTGAACATTGTAGGATCTGTCTCCTTGTTTATCGTTATTATGTTGTCTGAAGGTACTGTAGGGGGGAATTAAAATCTAAAAGGTTTCTCTGGATATCGAGCTATCCTGCTGCATGCAGCAGAGGGGTAATTTGTTAACACGGGAGTGTGTACACGACAAAAAGAGCATTAAACCTTTTTTTTTTTTCTCCCAACGAAACATATCCTACTGTTTAACATAGAACTGGCAATATTTTCCCCACCTTATTCTTGGTAGGCTGCAGTTATTTTTGTTGTACTCCTGGAAAAATTATTATTCTGTGCGCTTGAATAGCTGCCTGAAATTCGTCTCCAGATAACAGCGCCGGCATTTCCAGCGCCTCTCCGCACCGTTTGATCCCCATGCGGAGTCGACTTCCCAGCTATTTATTTGTCTCTTCTCCTCGGGCTTTAACGCGAAGGGTTATTCGATATTTGGAGGAATTTTGTCTTCTGGTCGTTTGGCTTTTTAAGTCCTCCTCGTTCCCCCGCCTCGAGTTTGAGATAATCAGAGCTCATCATCACGCCACCCTCTGCTCTGAATCGCAACCAAAGGAGGCTCCTTGTTGGAGCAAGGAGCCATTGTTTCTTTTCCGGGGGAGAGTGGGACTGTTCTGAAAATTAGCAGAACATTAAAACACTAAAAATACATTTAATTAATCCAGAGGTGCCCCCAGCACCAGAGTTAACACTTGCACAGGAGGAGGGGAAAAATAATAATCGAGGAAGCAATTAATAAAGGGCTTTAAAAAAAAAATCAATCTCCCCCTGTGCGAATTTAAAATGATTATCTAGCGGACAAGGATTGATCATTTGATCTCGGCACTGCGGATATCCCTGACATTTATTATATTGTCGTGTCTCGGTGGCATCCTTCCTCCAGAGTTCGTTTAACAAGTGAGGGAGCGGAGGAAGCCTTACAACTTAACAAACAGGTCTTGTCATCGCAAACGCCAATCAAATCCGAGTCTCTAATGTATATCATACGGCACCACATAAATAATAAAGGCAAACGATAGACGGGGAAGTAACGTATGGCTGAGGAAAGATCCCGGCACGACACGCTGCTTGTGCCTCTCTCACGCAGTCTGCGCGTGTAAGGGCTCGTAGAGGATTGTTGTGCACGCTGGTGCGTGGTGCGAGGGTGTCACGGACACGCCGGGCCACCGGCACTCATTCCCCCGTGGGAGAGGCTCCGTACCGGGGCTGGTCCCCCGCCGCGGAAATTTTCCCCATCCCACCGATCCCCACCGTGCCCAGTCTGCCTCCCTCGCAGCAAGTAGCAATCAAGGATAAATATTTACTGACTCCGCGTCCCCAGCGCCGGAGAGGCACGGTGCGCGTCGGCTTCCCCGAGCTGCCAGAGTTTGCACCAAGTCCGCCGGATCCCCTCTTTCCTCCCTCTCGCCCCCGTCCCGCTCTCCTCCCCGCAGCTCCCCCCTGCGCCCAGCCCCACGCCTGCAGCCCCCGCGACCGCGGGGCCACGCTCCTCCCGGAGCCCCCGGGCGCCTCCTGCCACTGCCGGGGCTCCTGCCCGCAGGACAGGGGCAAATCCAAGCCTCCTCAGATGGAGGAGGGTAAAAAGCTCTCTTGCCTGTTCCACATCCCTCCCTCCCTGTTTCCCAGCAGCTCCCGGTGGGAAGGTTGGTTGCCCCCTGCTTCCCGCAACGCGCGGGGCGCAGTTCGGCGCGGGGCAGCCACCGGGCGCGCAAGTGGCGCGGCAGCCCGCGGGCCATCGCCACCGGGCGCCCTCGACGGCAGCAGGGAGGCCGCTGGGAGGGAGCCTTGCAGCCGGGGGCAACTTGCCTCAGACTCGCTCCGAAAGAGAAAAGCGAAACAAAGCACCGGAAAGGGAAAGGGAGAAAACCGGGGAAATAATAAAAACCAAACAAACAAACGAAAAAGGACCGGTGCAAAGCTCAACTCTCCCGGGGATCCGGCCTCCACCCCGCGCCGCGGACTCCGGCGGGGGCAGGCGGCAGAAGGCGCAGAAGCGCCGGCATCCCCGAGGGCGCGCACGGCCCCACTGGGCAGCGCGGAGCTCTGCGAGGGGTGCCGGGCCCGTCCCGTCCTGTCCCAGCGGCGCGGCGGGGAGCGACGGGAGGCGGGGAGCGCCCCCGGGCCCCCCCTGTCTGCACAGCCCGCGGCTTGGAGGGGACCTAGGGCAAGGTGGTGCAGGTGGGAACAAAACTGGGGAGCAATTTGGACACCACTACAAACTTTGACGGCGGGTTCAGAGAGGAATTACCTTTATTGCTGCTCCTGATAAATGGGCTGGGGAGGAGGGATGCAGGGAGGGATAAAGGGAAGGGGGGAGAGAGAGAGAGAGAGGGAGAGAGAGAAGGAACTGCCGCCCAAATACCATTCCCCTGCAGGAACGGAACTCCTGGGACTCTGTCGCAAACGTAAAAAGTCACCAGCTCTCATCGGAACTTCCCTCTGCCCCCGGCTGACCGCGGCATCCTGGGCACCTCTTTGCGGTGCCACAAGCCACTTCGCTCTCCCAGATCCCCCCTTGCAGGACCGGCCTGATATCAGCGGCACATTGAGGGCTGTCCCGACTGCCCGGCCTGCCGGCTCACCTCGGGGCACCATGCCCCCAAATCCTCTTCCCCTACCCTCCCTACTGCCCTGGGGCAACGGACAGGAGCCCTCTGCCCGTCTGCGGGACAAAAGGAGTGGCCCGCTTATCCCGCTTATTCTACCCCTCTTCCTTTCCCCACCGCCGTCCCTGCGGGGCTGATTCCTCCCCACAGACCCGAGCCCGCCCCCAGGCTGTCCCCTCCCCAGAGCGAGCAGGGCAGCCTGGCAGCGGATAGTCCGGACCTTGGGCTGCAGAGGAGCGTTTATTGAGCGTGGTATCAATTCATGCCTTATTTTTTAATTCCTCTTTCAAAGGAAGCTCTTGACCATTGTGGTTTTTCTCCGAGTTAAACGAGAGGAATAATCATGAATGAGTTTAAACGTTGCATTAGCTATAAGCATATCCGAGGCAAAGTATTGAATTTCATATTTATAGGAGGAATTTACGTTTGTGCATTTACACATGGTATGACGTAGGGTGAAACTGATTTCCTCCCACCCTCCCCCCTTCAGCTTATTTTGGTCGAAACGGGGCAAATAAGCAAACAGAAAAATCATCAGTTTAATCCACGTTTTAATAAGCGCTGACCCGAAGAGCAAGATTTTGTTGAGTAGATAACTGAGTCCTCTCTCTCTCCATCTCCCTCCCTCCTTCCCTCTCTCTCTCGTGATTAATTCAGGGACTGTAATCATGGACATTGTACATCAAACCTTTCTGCTCACGCTACAGACTCCTGCAGATTTTTATTGGTTTACATGAAAGCGAGTAAACATATTTCAGAGGATGCCCTTTCAATCTGGCTCCATTTCCACAGCACATAATTCGAAGGACAATTTGTTTTAATAATAAGAATGGATGCAGTGTTAATGGTTTTCAATTTGTGTTTAAAAAAAAAAAATTAAATATTTATAAGTATCGATCGAGGGTTTCAGGATTTTACAGACGTCTTAACACATTTCATAGATGGGATTTTTTTTTAATTTAGAAACCTGCGTCGTATTCTCTTTTATGCTGTTTATTGATTTAAGCAGCATCCGTGTCTCAAGCGAGAGACTAATAGATTTTCATTAAAATAGGCTCTCTTAATCCTGATTGTGAATGGATATGATTGATCCATCCAGCACACTACACATCTATAATATTAATAAAGGACATTATCATTGCAGGATTTGCTTTTCCGTCATCAGGGTACTGTTGTTTTTTCCCCTTCCTTGCAACCTTAAAGATTTATTTGGGAGCTGTAAAATAGCCCACAGGAGGGAGACGCTTTGGGAAGAATACATTTTTATATTAGATTTTTTTTTTTTGGTGGTTTTAGTGGAAAGATTTTTTTTTTCATTTACAAACTGCTGTGGCAACATATGGTGAAAATTAAACTGTTTGCCCGGCAAATCTAATCTTAAAACATTTATGTTGAGTTTTATTTTTAGAAAAACATTTTTAAAGGAGAGGAAAACAATCCTGTATGAATAGTAAAATAAAGAACATTTGAAAGGCTATAGTTTAAACTAACAATAGCCTGCTTCACTGGCTGATGCTGCTGGACTGGTATCGTACCTGATGAATATGTTACGAAGTGGTCGGGACAGCAGCGGCTACAGTAATTAATGGAGTGTGACAGAAATGCTAAGGGCTTAATTGTCTTTATTCCGACTTGTAGTAACGTAACCAAAGGGATACATTAATTCAGTACAAAAACACATAAATGCTATCCTCTCTCCTAGACCAAGTTACAAGCAAACACACGCGCTCACACGCGCACAACATCTCTTCTGTGTCACATTATTGTTTCTTTAATATATATAAAGCTGTATCTTTCCAGCAACATTAATTACTCATATATTCATTACAGGGAGCGTAGACGTGTTCGAATCCTCATCTACTTTTACTTCTGCAAAATTAAACATTCACGAGGTGAATTACAATAAGCAATTGCCTTTGTGTGTAATTAATTACGATGCAGTGGGCCAGCATAATGGGCGAGTAGTCCCCTTGCTTTCAGTTGCCCTGGATAACTCGAGCAGAATAGGAAGAGTCTGTGAGGGGGAAAAAAAAAAAAGAAAAGAAAAAAAAAGTTGAGAGCTGTAAAGTTTGTACTGAATTTAGCAACACAAAATACACACAGAGAGAATTGTTTGCCTTCTCTAGTAATGTGCGAGGGACGCTGCAATTTTGAACTCTGTAATAATGATTAATAAGTCAAAAGGGCATATTTTTCTTTTATGGTATGCAGCGCTCAAGGGAATATTCCGTGTATGTCTTTAAAACGAAGTAGGAATATTTACACACATGCACAGAGTTAGCAACAGCACCAAAGAAAGAAAAAAACCCACGAATATTTCAGTGAACTATTACATTTTTTCAATTATTTCCCAATGAGTATTTCAATGAACTGTTACATTTTCCCAATTCACAAGGAAGATTTATGGGATTATTAAGATTTCTAGTGGAAATATTATACAGTGGAAGTTTATCGTCTCTCAGGGATTGTACACCATTTGATATCAATTTCCAGATGTTATGATCTTTTTTCAGAAAATAATTGAGTATATTAACTTCTTCCCTTCAGAAGACTATTTAGGGCTTCATTTATTTATTTATTTATTTGCTCATTCTGTTAAGGGCACAACTGTTTTCCTCCCACCCCACCCCTACAGAGCTAAATTGTTGAGACATCGGAGTAAACTTCAATCAGACAACAGTTTAGTACTCAAGGGAAGGAATAATTTATTTGCCACTTTATTGCAAGCAGAATCCCGTGAATTTAGCTAAGTTTTAAAACAAAAATAAGGTACATCCGAGAGCGCCCGCCTGCCGATTTCGCTGCACCCCGCCGCGGNGCGCGCACACGCGCGGGCTCCCGGCGCACGCACCGCGCGCGGGCGGGTCCGTCCGCACCGGCGCGCGTGCACGCGCACGGACAGACACCCGCAAGTCCTGCGGCCCCGCTCCGCGGTCCGGCGGGGCTCGGCGACAGCAGCGGGACGTCCCTCCCGCTCCCTCGCCTGCCGGTGCCCGCTGCCCCTGTGTCAGGCGAGGCGGGATTCTGCCCTGCCCGGGGCTGCACCCGCGCCCGGCCCGGCTCGGCCCGTCGGGGAAGCGGAGCAGGAGGTGGAGGCTTTGTAGCTGTGCCCAGGAGAGGGGCAGGGCAGACGACGCCCTCGTGCCCTGTCCCCAGTTTTACAGGGGTGTCCCTTCCCCTGAGCTCTGCCTCGACCCCCGAGAGGGAATCGGTGAGTGTTGCCGTGGCATCTCCCTCGAGAAAGGGTCGAGCTGGGTCTCCCCGGTCCCCGCTGAGCTGATTCTGGCCCCGGCTGCCGCCCCCGGCAGCTGCGGCCCTCGACGGACAGATAACCCCGCTGCCCGGCCGCCGTTGGAAGCAATGGGGCCGGCCAGAGCGAGGTTTTACCCCCAAAAAAAGGAATTAAGGCTGTGTCGAGCTTCAATGCCCTTGCAAGGCGAGATGGGGAGCCAGGGGGCTAACATTTCACAGGTTACCTCACCTCGCGTTTATCGGGGTAGTTAAAAGGAATAAAAGAAGTGAGGGAGAAGGAGAGAGAAAGAAAATCAACTTTAAGAGACTCTGGGTTTAAATAGCAGCCTTTGATATTTTGACAGTAAAATGGAAAACACTTAACAGGAGTCAAGTTTTGATGTCTGAGGCTGGCAGCGCCCCCTAAAATTATATTGTCTTGCCTGCTGCTTCAAATTGGACCCAGGACCTTATAACGTCTCTCCAGGTCTTTATCTGCAGCCTTTCTGATTGCAAAACCATAACTGTATCGTTTTACACCAGTCAACTAAGCAAGTGCCAGTGGAATAAAATCCACAAAGTGCACACACATACCAGCTCTACAGCTAAAGCAGTCTGTTCTTTGCAAGTTGTAAAGGCCTGCAAATTAAATACCAATTACTGGAAGCAATAAAACGTTTTTTATTGCNCCTGCGCGCTCCCGCGGTGGGCGCCGGAGCCTCCGCGGAGTCGCGGGGCCGCGCCGGGGGGAGGCGCGGGCCCCCGGCCGGGCGGCCTGAGCTCCGCCGGGACCGCACAGTCCGGGCACATCAGGGAGGCCACGCGTGTTTCTGAGCGCCACGCGTGCCCGGCCGGCGCGGCGAGCGCCCGAGCGAGTCCCCGCGGGGCCGGGGGCGCGCACACGCGCGGGCTCCCGGCGCACGCACCGCGCGCGGGCGGGTCCGTCCGCACCGGCGCGCGTGCACGCGCACGGACAGACACCCGCAAGTCCTGCGGCCCCGCTCCGCGGTCCGGCGGGGCTCGGCGACAGCAGCGGGACGTCCCTCCCGCTCCCTCGCCTGCCGGTGCCCGCTGCCCCTGTGTCAGGCGAGGCGGGATTCTGCCCTGCCCGGGGCTGCACCCGCGCCCGGCCCGGCTCGGCCCGTCGGGGAAGCGGAGCAGGAGGTGGAGGCTTTGTAGCTGTGCCCAGGAGAGGGGCAGGGCAGACGACGCCCTCGTGCCCTGTCCCCAGTTTTACAGGGGTGTCCCTTCCCCTGAGCTCTGCCTCGACCCCCGAGAGGGAATCGGTGAGTGTTGCCGTGGCATCTCCCTCGAGAAAGGGTCGAGCTGGGTCTCCCCGGTCCCCGCTGAGCTGATTCTGGCCCCGGCTGCCGCCCCCGGCAGCTGCGGCCCTCGACGGACAGATAACCCCGCTGCCCGGCCGCCGTTGGAAGCAATGGGGCCGGCCAGAGCGAGGTTTTACCCCCAAAAAAAGGAATTAAGGCTGTGTCGAGCTTCAATGCCCTTGCAAGGCGAGATGGGGAGCCAGGGGGCTAACATTTCACAGGTTACCTCACCTCGCGTTTATCGGGGTAGTTAAAAGGAATAAAAGAAGTGAGGGAGAAGGAGAGAGAAAGAAAATCAACTTTAAGAGACTCTGGGTTTAAATAGCAGCCTTTGATATTTTGACAGTAAAATGGAAAACACTTAACAGGAGTCAAGTTTTGATGTCTGAGGCTGGCAGCGCCCCCTAAAATTATATTGTCTTGCCTGCTGCTTCAAATTGGACCCAGGACCTTATAACGTCTCTCCAGGTCTTTATCTGCAGCCTTTCTGATTGCAAAACCATAACTGTATCGTTTTACACCAGTCAACTAAGCAAGTGCCAGTGGAATAAAATCCACAAAGTGCACACACATACCAGCTCTACAGCTAAAGCAGTCTGTTCTTTGCAAGTTGTAAAGGCCTGCAAATTAAATACCAATTACTGGAAGCAATAAAACGTTTTTTATTGCACGAAATCTACTTAAAACAGAAAAGAATAGTCGTTTTATTTTGAGGAGGGGGACAGGGGGGCAGCTCACGAAGACATATATTGGCAGAGAAAGATTATATACAGCGCCTGCACGAGGCCACAATGGAGACATTCTGTGGCCAGCAGCAGGCAAGGCTTCTCTCGGCTCTGTACAGAGGGGGCTTCTGCAGAGGTGCTTATGATAGGGATTATTGTAGGTGAGACTTGGGGAGGTGGGAAGCCGGGGAACAGTAGCTCTAGGTAGGAGCAAGTGGTGCAAACAAGTTATATGACAGCAGTCCAATGTGCTTTTGAGGTCCTTTCCGAATGAGGTACTAAGGGGTTGGTGATGAAAACTACCTGATGTCTCCTCCTTCCCCTGCTCTCTTTGGGGAAGAATGGGTTACTGGCTTTCTGTCTTATGAGCACTGTGGGAAAAGGCTCCCAATCTCCTGCTGTGCTCTCTGGCCCTCTCAGTGGGAGAGCCCCCTGAGAGGCGGCAAGGAATGGTGCAGCTCCCTGGAGTTACCAGCTCCACAGCAAGACTGCTATTTTCCCACAAATATCCTCAGCTTTCTGCAGAGCAAAATTATGCCAGCAGACCTGACAGAGGGAGGAATGTTTACACAGATGAGACACCTTCAGCTTTGCCTGAGTTCAGGTCATTCGCCACAACACAATCCCGTGTCTAGCACAAGGGAAGAAGAGTGGAAGTAATCAAAAAGCTGTACTCTGACTGAGGAAAAACAGTGTGATAAGTGATATTATGAACGTCACTTTATATGCTCATTCCTTGAATTGCATATCAAACCCCCTCTCCGATACATGCGTCCCGCTCCTAATTTCCCTACTGTTTCATTACTCTCAGAATATCCCATCCTTGTGTTTACCCTTATGCTGTGCCTGTGCTTCACCTTTGGCTTCTCTTAACACCAGGAACTGCCTGTGAATGGGACAAGACAGCCCTTGGGATCACCTACCATGCATGGTGGGTCATGACATTTATGCTGGTGGGTGTTTGTGTGGTACCACTTTAAACGGGCCTTGAATGAGTGAGGTTTTTTTTTTTCCCAATGACAAAAGCAATTTGAAGATTGCAAGCTTGTTTCTTAACATGACCTCATTCTGAGTGAACTAGATTCTCCCACTAACCAGAGTGTATTGTACACAGCCAGGCTATGGCAAGATCTTCCAAGCTAATTATCCACAAGCATGCAGGCTTTCTGTGGATGAATTGGATTTAGAAATGCTTGAAGACTAGATTTGACTAGACTTAGAAACACAGGGAAAGCTGAAACTCTGCCGTGTGGTTTACGGCCACTTCAAAGCTTCCCCACGCTTGCCATGTGAAATCTACAAGTTTTGAAATGAAGGATTTAAGCGCTCCACTGCTGCTTGTGGAGTAAGGAGAGCAAAGGTGCAGGCAGGCGCTCGGCCTGGCCTGGAGGAGCCATCATCACAAGAGCTTGGGTGATGGAAAGGGCCCTGGAATGGTTCTCACTTCCAAGGAGCCCCCAGAGATGATGGCCCTGAGGTAACTGGGAAGTGGTGGGGTCTACCTCCAGCACCAGTGGAAAGAGTGATGCTGCTGGGCCTGCTGGCACCAGCAGAGCAAAAGTGAAATATTTTCCTTCCTCTGTTCAAAAAAGGGAAGCCTTAGGTCCTGTTTTCCCAGATGATAGTCTTTTTTTTCTCAGTTGAACTTTCCCTTCACCCCCGAAGCAGGAAGTTCCCTGCCAGTGGTTGCCCAGGGTTTGCTCACAAGGGCTCAGCGGCTCAACAGTAAAGGTGTGGTTTTCAGAATTAGTTGGGTCTCCTGATATCAGCCCCAGGGAAACGGAGGCCTAGGGCTGACATCTGCAGATCCCTCTGCTGCACTGGTCCTCATTTAATGCTGAGTGAGAAAAAAACTGTGGGGAGCAAAAGGTTTAATGGCATAGTAATGCTGCTCTGTTTGGGGCAGGGGCAAGAGTCACTGTTAGAGACAAGAGTATTTTTTTTTTTTTTTTCCTTGAAGAGGGGAATTCTGTCCTCAGCATTGCTATATAAGTAGGACTTAGGCTACTGCACACCGAAATTGCAGCATGCGCTCCCGTTTACACCCCTTGCTACATGTCCACACACACAAATATTCACCCATTGACAAGGCTGTGGAGGTTTCTGGTTTTGTTTAAAAATTGGCTGCCTGCAGCCTCCCCTTAGTTCCTCTGGGTATGCATGAGCAGCTGTGGAGAGCTGCAAGGCTAGCCAACAGACCTTGTAGTCCCCACAGATGTCAATTAGTTTCTCTCGGGCTTCCTTTGGATACACTCGGGTCTTGAGACCTCCATGTGCTGACTTATTTGTAAAGCATGAGTTATTCACTAACTCCGTGTTACTAATTAGAAGATTATCAGCTCTTGGTGGTTCGCTTGCCTGCTGCAGGGAGGTTCCAAGGAAACCCTTGTACAGACCACGCTGAAGGAAAGCATAGATTGATTGCTGTGGTGGAACACTCCTGCTTTACGCATTAAGGAGCAACTGGAGGGATATGAAAGGTTTTGGAGAGCCTGAGTGCCTTTCCAGGCTTGGGTAACTCAGAAAGCAGCTTGCTGCAGCTGCACCACCCTGGATTGGTGAGAGCTGGCTGGCTGCTGGTGGAGTCAAGCCCAAGTATGGGGACCAAAAATTTAGGGAAAACATGCAACAAGCCAGCTGTAGGAGGGGGGAAAAGCCTGCATAAGCCCTTCTGGCAGCTAGGAAAAGACAGGGAGTTGGGTCCTAAAAGTGCAAGGAGGAAGAGAACAGTTAAATACATTGCCTCTAGACACTGCAGCTTTTTAAACTAGTTAAACTAACTGCACTCCTCTGGGAATCCGTTTTAGAGGAGGCAAAATTGAGTGCATCTTTAATTTGCCTAATTTTCCTCATCCTATGTATTTTTGGATCCTCCCTGTGCTAATGAATCCTTGCTGCGTTCACGGGGAGTGAAACTTGTTAATATTAGCGGAGGTCATCGTGGCCTTTCTCCGAGCCATCACTGTCCTTCCCGTGACTCGACCAAGCATTCACCAGGGTCATGCCGGGGAAGGAGGAGGGTCAGCTCAACCCGCCTGCAGTTTAACCACTTGCCTTTGATAGAAGGCACACTTTGATCTAAGGCGTGGCATGAAGTGCAATATATAGTTAATATTTATAAGCTTATGTACAGAAAAGAAAAAAAGAAATAAGGAGGCAGTAACAGGAAAGTCTTGGTGCAGATAAAAACTGCCAGTGTAAACTAGGAGACAAATCTGGGAACAAAAGAGGGTTTGGTGATGCTGCTGCTGATGTTCTGGAATATCTGTGGTTGGTGATCTGTGACCCTGCCGGGGATTTCTTGTGTGCAGTTAAGTCACTTCATCTTTGTCTGCCTCAGTTTCCCACCAGCAATGTGGGAATTAAATAGAACATTTTGTCTTTCCTCATTTGTCTATGTTATCTACACAATCTAAAAAGTTTAGGGCATTGCTTCTATTTTTGTTGTGTCTACTGCTCAGCAGTTTCATGTTCCTTGGGATCCTTAGGCATTTTCCACAACACAGATAATAAGTTTAACAGGTTTCTCTGTCTCTTTTTTTTTTCATGCCTTTGGCCACAGAGCTCATCATATCTTGTTCTCATAAGCCAAATGCAGGAAAGTATCTTCAGAGCATCTCTGTGGGATCTCTGCTCCTCACTGAACAAGGTTCTGCCAGATTACAAGGAAATGATGCTTAGTAATTGCAGCTGTCCAATAGACTGATCCATCACATCTGTTCTGCTTGCCAGATGAGTCCAGACCACCAGTGACCCAAAAATAGCTGCTCTTCTTAAGACTGCTCTGAAAAGCAGAGGGGTTCCTGCAATTTTTAAAGGGATGAATCACAAATTGTGGACCCACGTGGGATGTAAACTCCATGCTTGCACGATGAAGATGCACAAATCCTTCAGTGGGTGGCAAAGAGCAAAGCATCTTTAAAATTGGATAAGTCATTTATGTGTCTCCATTCCCTCTCTAATTTGAGACAATGTGTTCAGATTTCAAACTGTGGTGTGTGTAGTTGGTTCTTGTTGTCTTCAACCCTAATAAGTTAAATACTGTGCTCTCCAAAAAGTCATGTCCCTCATATCTCATAAATCACCAAAAGGTGAGTCACCTCAAATTAGAGAGTGCATTCAAGAGGGTAGGTTTAAGTAATTAGCTGGGTTTTTTTTTCCCCATTACAGGATATGATCAGATTAAATCTGGCAGACCTAGCTGGAACTATTTTAAAAGTTACCATCACCGGCTGCTTATTGCTGTTCCTCTGCCAGAGGTTACCTCCATCCCCCACATGCAGAAAGAGCAGTGGGAACGTAGACCTCAGCCACTGATATGCAGGAGTGAGCACCTTAAAACAGTCTTGCTTTCTCTTCTTGTGCCTGCACAGCAGGGTATGCAGGGAGTAAGTGTTGAGGACTACTGTATGCATAATTTACCATTAAATGCATGTGTAAATGTTTGGGACTACTAATTCCTACTTTTTATGAATATGTGAATAAAATTCATTGGAGTGTTCTGAGTAATTTTCCCTATTTAAATTTTTATATAATAGCTCATGTGATTGTTTTTCCAGAAGTCCACAGATGCAAATAATTTTAAACACAACTTACTAGTAATAATAGCAAACATGGCTGTGATTTTTGTCCCTTACTTTCTAAAATATTTTAAAGTATTTTTTTATCTTTGTTGTTTTGTTTTACCATGGCAAATATTCAGGCTCTGTGGACACAGATTTCATGCTGCTTGAGGGAGGAGATATAAAAATGATACTTTCCTTTAGAGAATTATAATGTGAATGAGAGAGAAGAAAAATCCCTTTGTGGTCTATTTGTGCATTACCAGGCAACTTTTCCTATGCTTCAATATCCTTCATGTTCAGATGCATCATTCTTTTATAATAGATAGATTGGATGAAATGCCAAATACAATTGAGAACAATTCCTATTACTTCTGAAGTGATTATAAAATAAAACAGGCCCAATGGGAGAAAAACTGTGTATATTTGCTAATCCTATATTATAGTTAAAGAAAGTTTTTGGCAGGGATTATTGAACAGGTATTTCCTAACGTTTCTTTGTTGTTGATGGCTTTTTTTAGACAATTGATCAGTGACAAGGTTCAACAATAGCAGGTTTTTTCTCCAACGTAGATGTGTGATACAAACTGGTGACTTTGTGTGATTTGCCTGCTTGCCAAGGTGAAGAAATCAGAGTCAGGTCTGCTACTGAAAGCCATTTTCATCATAAAGAATGACAAAAGCAACGACTTTTCAAAATTATTATAAAAAAATCCAAAATTTGTTTTGGAAATAGGGAAACTATTTAGAAGACAATAACAATGCTTTCTCAGTTTATTAAGATTATACTTTTACAAATAATATATGATATAGCCTCCTTAAACCATACCTACTCTTTCCTTAATCAAAGTATATAGTACGGGGGAAAAGTCAGCACTCATAGGAATTACATGACATATACAGTTGTAAATGTGAGTGGATCAGTTTCAGAGCAGACCCCATTTAAAGCGGGACTGGGTGGCATACTGAAGTCCTTTTCTACCTGAATTATCCTATGATCCTAGAAATCACAGCTCAAAATCATGCTCCTGATGCACATGCAGGCCATAAGCTCCCAATGTAAAATTTGAAAGCAGAGTGTTTCCAGTGCCCTCACACTAGAGCAGCAGAGTATACTCTGTCCTGGAGTGAGACACTCCTGGTGCCAGTGGGAAATGAATTTAGATGCATCACCACACATGAAATACTTAGTAATTGCCTGCCTTCTTCACTAGGTGTTTTCAAAGGCCTGACCTTGGGAGTTAATATCCTGGGTTCACATACCAATCTCCCTGTTTGCATTTAGGAATCCAAGCTCAGAGTCTGGATGGATATCCACACTGCTGCGTGTACCGCCACACCTAAATTTGTCATTTTTTGAGGCTGGTGTCACTGCCTCACTCCCATGCTCAGGAGTAGGAGAAGGTCCCTTAAAGGGTCGATTCAAAGCATCTAATTAAGGATTTTTTCACAATCTCTCCCTAACAGACAATATATTCATGCAGGAAGGCTACAGCTCTCAGCCTACCAATGTCAGCACTTAAATTAGATATCTACTATATCCCGTACAAACAGTTCTACCCCCTCCAGTCAGAATCCCTCTTCACTGTTCCTCTCTGCTCCCAAAGAAGAGGATGCTGTATCCAGGGACTGCCAGACTTCTGGTGCAGACCAGTGCTAATCACATAAATCTGATGACTATGGGGCACCGCTGGAATCTTTGCACGGGAGCTGACTTGGTGCACAGCAGTGTGACTACACATAGACCAAAGTAAAGTCCCCAGAATGCAGATGATGTGCGTGTTGGGTTCCCAACATTATTCTGTTCCCAACACTATTTTAGTTTTATCCCAACACCTCCTGCTAGGATGGGCTACTTGCCAGCGTGGACATCACCAGGATACACTTCCCTGTTGTGCTAATACAGCTCCCTCTGTCATTTCCCTGGAAGCAGACAAAGATGAAGTGCTTCCCCAGAGTTTCTGCTTGAAGTACTGAAGACTGGATCTGTTATCCCTCATGAAACCGAAGAAGTATAATTGTTTATTCAGACATTGTGCTCCCTACAGCCACACTTGTCCTGGCTTTCAATGAATCCAATGAGCAGTGTTATCTTGTGCTAAAGGCAATTGACAACAGCCAAAAGTGGTACATAGTATAAAAATGAACTAGTTCTCCACTATATGGAGTAGACAGAGGATGCCAGACAGGAGCAAAGCTTTCTTACCCCAAAGCAAGGTAGTGTTACTTTGAACTCCTTAAAAGCTTGTAGAGAGATATCATATGTAGAAACAGCTAACAAATGAGAATTTAGATAACAATAAATTAACTACATTTATTCTTTGCCAATACAGCATGCACACAAAAGTGGCAATTGCGCTAATAATTGTTTTCTTTGATAATATCAAGATGGTGACTCTATGGACAAGAGTAAATAAAAGATATCACGAGCGGGTCGTCTAGGCCAAACACACTCAGAGCTCTTCCACTGATGACAAATACTTGTTATATTTAAGTTTCCTTTTTGTAAAGAGAGGAAGAGACCCTCAAGGACATTCAGACTGTCACTAAACGTGAAAATAAGCCAGCCTTGTTATTGATAGAGCTGGAAACCCTCATTCAAAAGCCTTCAGTAGTCAAGGCAAGAGCAAAGGAACAAGCAGACAGACTGGAGCAGATTCACCAATTGTCAGATAACTGCTCTCAGCACAATCAACAGAGAGATGTGAGAGTTAAAAACTTGAAAGAAGGAATGGATCTCCTATAGAAATAATTCCTGGGGAATACCATAGTCTCCTACAGGTCTCTGTCATCCTGAATTTGTAAAATCTGTAATAGAAATACTAAAATCAGCCTGAATGAAGATAAGTTAACGTGGGAACACTAGATAAAAGAAAACATGTAAGGGACATGTGGCTTTGGCACCTAGACTAGGAGGTCGTTAAAGTTATGCTGGATCTACATGCAACTTCTCAGTTTCAAAAAACAAGGGAGAGCAAAAAAAAAGGGAACAGAATAGGACTGGAGCCTCAAAGCAGTCAGGAGAAGAGTTAAATGAGAATAAATCTTATTTATGCCAGAGGTGAGATACAAAGGCAGAAGAGAGGAGAGTAATAGTTGAAAGCCCCTAAAAGTGGGTACATTAAAAACCAGAACATTACCACAACTCTAAAACACCAGGATACACCAGGTTATACCTCTTGTCTCGTGTGTTACAGAATCAGTAATCTGGAAACAATGGCTGGGCTGTGTGCACAGGCTCAGGGCATGGGAGTGTGTGGGTGTGAGAGCAAGGGGGAGACAGACTAGTTCTACTGTAAAATAAAATTACTTTTCCTTCCTATAAGATCTCACTCTGAGCTCTGCTGCATTGTTGCTGCAAGGCTGCAATAGTGTACAACCTTAACGGAAAAGGAAACAAACAGACCCAAATTTGGCACAGAGATTTTAAAGGAAAGTTTTTTTAGGTTCCTGCGTCCCACAGAAAGTAGCAACTAAAGGGTGGAAGCAAACAGCTGTGGTGAAAGCCAAAGCCAAAGCCAAATCAGGCATTTCTTCACTCCTAGCAGCAGCATGCTGCAAAATTAAAAGGCTGATTAATGAAGATGACATTACAATAGGCAGCCCTTACAACTCCTACATAATTCAGTGGGTAAGTTGGGGTACAGGTGTTGATAGTTTAAACACACACTGACATGGAGAGTGCTGAAGCAATAGTGGAAAGAGGCATTTATAAATGATGGAAACAAACCATTTCAACAGAGCAGCTCTCCACTGGAGGAGAAAATGCAGACTCACAGACAGCCAGTGATATCTGGTATTAAAGGGGATGGGAACCAGAAGAGACTCAGCTCAATATCTGAGGAGGCTTTGGACCATCAGCAGGGGTTCAGGCAGCCAGAGCCTCCAGAGCCCGGGGTGAGCCCCCAGTGCTCAGGGACCTGCAGATGCTGGCATTCGGATTTGGAAGCTTCTCCTGCACAATTGGCCTCTGTCAGAGACAAAGAAGGCTATGGACCAGAGGTGTTTCTGGCTCCCACTGCTCTGCTCAGCTCCAGAATGCCTTGTTTTTAATGCAGTTTTCCTTGCGTATTCATTTTTTTCGCATTTAACCTTAATAGAGATTTGTTTTGACCATTGGGAGATGGGGAATAAGCTCAAGCAGATGAATGGGGATTAACTGAAGGTTCAATATGCTTGATTGTATATGGGCATGCTAAAAAAAGGAAAAAAGAAAGAAATTGAAAAGAATGCAATATAGTGAATGTTTTAGTCTTAGGCCATATGTCCTTAACAACTCTCTTTTGCACAAGTTTTGGAAGCAGTCTGGACAAAATAGTTTTAAACTACTGAACCTGATAGTGAAACAAATGAGACCTAGAAATGGAATATGTACATACATTTTTAATATTTGTCTGTAATCTTTTTGTTCACGTAATTCACCAGTAAGTAATTCTCTTTTTGTTTTTAAAAAGGTATTTAAATTTTCAACAAAGACCACCTGTAATATGTTTCTGAGATGTTTCATTGGTCTTAGGAACCCTTAGATGGCTGATAGAAACTATGTGGTTGAAAAGTGTCTGATAATGATTCAAAAGCATAAACTAGGCAAGAGAGTTTGGTTTTTGGTGATTGTCTGTTTATTTATTTAGGTCTCTTCTTACAAAGCTCACCTTTTCAGTACCCTCTTTTTCTACAGGTTTCCAGTTACTTTAGCCAATGTCATCCACAGCCCCCTATTCACTTTGCAACATTTCCCCGTGTGAGTGTGTTTTTACAAAGCTTCCAGGGTTCCACACTTTTCCAACTGCTCATTTGGGGGAAATAAAAGCCCTAGCTATTTGAACAATAGCAAAAGCCACAGACTTAAATTTATGTGAGAGAGGTGTGACAAATAAACAAGCAAAACTCGTCTTTTGAGTGCCCAGGAAAAGGTGTAATGAAATTCCACAGAAATAAATGGAATTACTCCACATACAGACTCCTTCAGGAGGTCACAACCTGATTCCCCAATGGTTAGACTAACCTCTGGTTATTCTGGGAACACACCACCCTGGTATAAAGCCATAATGACGGTGAGTTCAGGAAATCTGCAGCCATTTTCATAGCATGGACTTTTCCTCCCAACATGCGGTGGGTTGATAACACCCCGTGGCAGCAGCAGGGCCTGGGTGTGTGGACCCCACACACAGCTCCCACTCGGTGTTAAGCCAGGATGTTGTCCCTAATCCCCAGTTGTTCCCTGGACACTGCAGAGCTGTGTTTCAGCTCACAGTCCTTGTTTGCTACTGTCTGCCACCTGTCACCTGAATTCAGCGTGCCCACCCAGGCAGGCCTACCCAAGCACACTGACACAGCATGTCCACTTCTCACCTATGTACTCTGTTTAAAGGATAAACTACCAAAGTCTCCCATGGGGAAAAACTCAAGGAGCCCCGTGCCACATAATGGAACCAGGAAGAGGAAATTATTACATAAAATGTTAGGCTGTTTATTTTGCCTGAACTGGGTGAAACATAAAGAGTAAATTGAGAATGTAGCTGATGAAAAGTGAAGTTGATTTTAAATTAAATGTATAAATTAATCACATTTTAAAACATAATGTTGAAGGTATTGGGTAATGAGACGTAGAACTGCATTCATATCACTTGAGTTTACTTACCTAAAAGTTAGGTGGCCACCAGTTAAAGCTGGTGGTGTGGGTCTCCTCTCGTGTATTGCATAAAGAGGCTACTGCCTCAAGGGGGAAATTTGTTGTGTTTCATTTGTATCTCCTGTCTCAGCCCATGCTGCATGGCCCTGAGGGATAGCTTCTTTTCACTTTCTGACGGGCTTTCTTTGTCAAGTCCAGGAGAATCCCAAGCAGATCTCTGAGAGTCATGCTTAACTCTAAAACAAGATGAGTCTTACCCTCCTATGCACTACTATGGACTCAAAAATTATTGCCTGTCATCTTCATAATTTTTTAGAAGTAGCTACAAGACAGTTTTATTCTGGTGAGGATGTGCATAACTGTGGCCCATGCTCTACTGACAATAACATTTCACAGTTTGGAAACAAACCCTTTCAGTTCTTATAATAGGTGTAAAAATACACATTGCCTTCTACTGGACTGAATAAAACTACTCATGCACGTATCAGTCACTATACTTCTAACTGCTTCTGCATTATTCATACCCAGCTTACTATCTGTAGGTGGGCATATTAAAAAAAATCATTACATTTGCATACCTTTGCATTTGAGTGTCTCTGAATGTGAAAAATATAAAGACAGCTTGCACAGTATGGACTAGTAGTTTATAATTTGGGGATATCAAAAAAGCAGGGTAATTTTTTTTGTGTTTTTAAAAAACAGCTGTTTCACTGTCTGTGTGGCTTTATCTACCAACTGGATTGTACTGTCAGACATCACTGAAAGGATATCAGCTTTACTTATGCTGTCTTTTGCTACAGCTATGGTTTACCATAAGGAAAATATTAACGTGTGTGGCTCATTTAATCAGCAATTTTGCGAGTGTTTTACTTATGTCAACAAAGAACAAATTGTTTTTAGCGTCTGATATCTAGAATGCAGTATGCAGCATAAATTATTCAAATCAAAGCAACATAAATCTTTGTACAGCAAAGGCGAAGCCTCAGAATTCATTGGTGTGTGTTACAGCTTAGGATAGGACAATGACCTCTAATCAAAACTCCTCAGTACAGGCTCTACACTTAAGATGCCAACTTGTCACTAAGGACCTGATTATCTATAAATTTATGGGAAGCTGCAATAACTGGTGTTTGCCTCCTGATAATGTTTTCTGACACACATCAGGAGATTCAGCTGATCAGTGTTAGAGATTATTGTACAGAATCTGCAGTTTATTCGGGCAATGAGTAGACAGAAGGTCCATTTGAGACCTTTAGCTATAGACAAGCACATAAGGAAAACTGTTTCCATAGAAACATGCCCCACAGCTGTAGTTAGTATAGGAAAAACAGTTTTATGATTATTTCAATGAAGTTCAACCTTTTGTTTTCAGTGCAAGATGTATACAATGGTCTGTTTCACAGTGTGATCTCACTGTAGCTTAGGTCTTACATGAGAAATTCACCCTGAAGAGAAAGACACTACCTTTCCTTTATGTGTTCCTAAGAGTTTTATTAGATTGTGTGGACAGTGTCCACGAAAGAATGATTTTTATATAAAACAGTATTACTTTTTAGAATTTATTCTCAGTACAATAAATGCTTACTTTTACATGAACTCAAAAAAAATTTGTAAATAAAATTCTCAGATTTAAAAAAAAAAGGACCAGATAAGCATCCAACAAATCCAAGGGAGGGATGTCCAGTAATTCCAGGGAGGAATGAGTCAGGCTGAAAGAGAGCTATAGGAAAACAGAGGATGGGCATGAGTAATTTGCTAACAGGTTTGGCAAAATCTTCTTTCCATTCGAGTAATTTCTGATTTAGATGGAAAATTTCCAAACAGTCCCCTGGAAATGACAAGGTTGGTGCATCTCCAAACTAGTTAATCCAAGACACTTTTAAGAGAGCTCTTGGCTCTGCTTCTTTGCTTGTTTGCAAAAGCACGAGGCAGAATCCATCTTGTGGTGGTAAGCCGACAGACCTGCACACCTAGCTGAGATTTTTCTCCCTTTCTTCTCAAAAGTGTCAACAGGGCTGCAAATTTCCCCTTTCTGCCTGGCAGAAGCAAGGACTTTGTTAGCTGCTTCTGTGTACATATGCAAAGTGCAGAGTAATGTGACACTTGGATACTTTCTTAATGAGTTTGAAATTAGCAGAATTGCACCAAGTCACATGACAGGCTGGGAAATGCATGACTAGGAGCTGGATTTTGTGCATAAGTGAACCAGTCCAGTAAACAAGAATTCAGCACTGAATGTGTTGAAATTTGTTGCCATGTCAGCTGCGGCACAGGTTTGGTGTGCTCATTGTAATGAATGGTTATTTTGTTTATTCTGTCAGTTCCAAACAGGATTGAAATCACATCCTCCTGGACAAATTTTGTTTGTGGACTTCATATCCAAGCAAAACCAGGGCAAGTTGAACAGATCTGTCTTAATGTCTTTGAAAGGCATATTTTCCAGAAACCACGTTCTATGCAGTGAAGGGAGGCAGAGCCAGATGAAAGATATTTAGATGATAGGACGTAATAACTTACAGAGCAGGAGGAGAGGTCCTTAAGTTAGATACTATCCCACATACTGCATAAAGGAGCTGTGTTTCAGGGGCTCCATCTGCCCAGCAGTGCTCTGGTTTGATCCTAAGTATTAAAGTTACAGGCTTAAATTAGTGCTTAAAAGTAGATGTCTAATGTGTTGTACACCTAAATGACTCAGTCCTTCTTTAGAAGCGGTGTCTGACAACCCACCAGCTCAATGAAATTTGTTTATAAATCCCAGGCAACTGGTGCAAAAGTTGTTTTTGGTGGAACCCATACCATTTCTGCCATTTTAGGCAAGTAACTTCAAAATCTATGTTGATTAATGGTGAGAAGAGGCAAGAGGTGGCTTTATATTTGCTGATTGTACAAGGTCCCACAATGGCACTACAGAAAAAGGAAAAAAGAAATAATTGTGTAACATTTTGTGCACTGTTTTAGCAATAACATAGTAAGATCATACCAGTATAAATTGGTTTGGCTACAGAGGATTTGAAAAAGTACTTTAATAAAAAATAACTTAATAATCCACAATTCACATATACCAGACCAAAAAAAAAAAAACTCTACTCCCACATGCCTCCAAAGCACTTCCAAAGAAAAAATTCTTTCCAAAACAGGAATAACTAGCTTAGTCATTTTCTTTTTAAGTTTGCAATATGAACCATCTTGGCTTCCCAACAACTGCAGCAAGGCTTCAAGATTTTCCTCATAGCATTTAATTTGTTAATAGGATTTGCATGCACCCTTCCAAAGAAGTATCAAGATTTATCATTGTTCATGATGTCCAGACAAGGGAAAGAATATTTGTGTCATACAAAATCTATCCATGTTTTCCCCACTGAGAAATAATTACATGTTCAAAACTTAGAGAGGTGGAAGAGTCAGCTCAGATTCCACCTAAGTCTGTAGGATTAATCTCCATGTCAATTCTAATGGTACAAAAGATCTGAGTGTAATTTCCTCTTCTGCCTTGTGGTATACCAGATTGCAGAAGATTGCATGTATTATTTTAAAGTTCTCCAGAGAAAATTTCCCTGGGCTTCCCTACAAGGACTTTCAACCACAGTACAACTTTTAAGGGGAAAAGCACTGGGAGAAACAAACCAAGAACTTAAGGAGTATAGGAAGAAAGTTTCAGAGCAGGCAGAGGTGATAAAAGAGAGAGCAAATTCATGACGGTATCTGAAAATGACAGAGGAAATCTTGGACTGATTAAAGGAAAAAGCAAAATTACCACTGACTATTCCAGGAGAAAAAAATTGTGCTGCGAGGGAGAACTGTCAATAAAATCAGTAGTTTGAGTTACATCAGCAAGCTGACTTGCCACATTTTCATATGAACTTGAGTACCACAAGCTGACACTGGTAGATGCACAGACGAAGGGAGCTGCAGTGAAAAGGGTCAGTGTGAACAACTATTGCTGGTGGCAGAATCACCAAATACAAAAATTTTGATAAATGTGAAGACATAAATAGTTTTAACTTGGAGATTCTGAGTAAAGGCAAGGCTTAATCTTCAGTCCTCACTGTAAGCTGACAGGACTGCAGGAGCTGCAGGGTAATATTTAGAAGAGACCTACCCTGCTCAGGAGCCTCAGCCATTGGTCTGGGCATGGCTGAACCTTTTGTTCAACACAGAGCAGCCAGACGCACACCTCCAGCCTAAATGACTGGTCTGTCACAACAGAAATATCTTTGGCTGCTTGTTTTGGGGGAGGTTCATGGGGGGACATTTTGCCTTCTTTGTTTTCAGGAAAAACATGAAGTGTTTCCCTTCCTCTATATTTTACAAAACAAAAAGAAAAGAAGAAGGAGTTCTATAAATTGAATCAAAAAGCAATGAGGATTTCTTAAGCTTCTGAAATCAGTTGAAGCATTTGGGCGAAGCTAACACAGCTAGAGGCTTCTTAGCTGCAGCAAAAGGGGACTTTACCCCCATCAAGCACATGTGACAGTCCCCCACCATGGGGAGAGATGGGAAACAGCCAACAAGTTCCATGGTTCTTTCACCAAGCCTTCCCCTTGCTTTCTATTTTGACTGTGTTGCAGGGGTCCATTTTAACATGCTGGTTTTACTGTTTTGTTTTGGTTTTTTATTTGGACTGCTCTCCGGCGCCTGACTGCTGAAGAAAGAGAGACTTAAGAAAGGCAAATCTATTTTGCATCAATAACAAAACATCACATTTCTAAAAGAAGAAAAATAACTGCCTTTTAAAAACAAGGCTGTACTTGTTTATCTGTTGGTTCATACGGAACCGTTATCAAGCCAAAGGAGTCCTGGTGATCGTGTTTTGCCAGCACAGACAGAACAAAGGATTATTAAAAATAATATAAACTGATGACATATGTTACCAGTATTAAAATTGATGCACATTCCTGTGTAGCTTAGGGGGAGCCAGGAGCTGGATTTTATCTTTAACAAAGTCAGAAAATAAAAGCAAACCTTTTCAGTCATATAACAGGGAGGTATTTCTTTCTGTCTACTTGGAGAGGAGAGGTTGGGGGAAGCAAGGTTTGGTTTGGATAAAACTCAGACAATCCACCTCCCCTTGCTAAGCAGATCCAGTTTGACACAGGTACTTCTGTGAATATTTTCTCTACTCAAAGGTTATGAACTAAAGCCAGGAGCAACCAGACGTCTGTCAAAAAGTAGCAAGATCAGATCTACCATTTTCAGACACAAAACCACATTTCATATAACAGTTTAATATCAAGTATTGAAATCTTTCAATAGTGGTGGCATTTAGATGTTGCAGCCAGAAATTAGGATCTTTTTGTCCCAGCCATAAGAAAAAAAATGCACAAAATGCCACCCCTGCTTCGGAAAGCTCTCCCACCTAACCTTTGATTTTTGTACCATCACAAGCAGTTCGAAACTGTTCACTGCGGTCTTTCCTCACATTGCCCCTTAACCCACCCTCACCTGGTCTTTTTCTTGGTCTGGGAATCTTCAAATGAGCCCAGGTTTGCAGTTTTGCTCTACTTCTGACCTGACAGTTCCCACAAAGCAAAGGAACTTGTTTGTAATGCTCACACATTATGCCGGGATGGTGCCCTGTCAACACATGCAACGTTATGGACTGGAAAATCCAAATACAGTTTGCAAAGCCATTGGAGGTTTTCCACATAGTACTTGCTAGGGCCTCTCCTAATTGAATTTGCCAAAATTCACATGAACTCAGATTTAATCCAATCAATTCTACATCACATGTCTTTCAACATTGACAAAATATTTTTTTCTAATTGCGAGTCTCTTATGGAACCAAATTAATCAGAAAGGGATTTAAATGAAAACCAGTCCAGATTGTTCTACACTTTAACCTTACATCTGTGCTTAATTAGGATGCTCAATTTCCCTAAACTCAAGTCATAAAATGGAAGTAATCTGCGGCCTGTTTGTCAGTCATTATGGGGCAGCAGACCTGCAAATCAGGGCAGGCTCAAATGCACAGGATCCTGTTCAACGTGGCCGTTGAAGGAAATGTGGGAGATGTTATTGTGCAGCAGGCTGGAAGGAAGTCAGGAGAAAAGTTTGCTGAGAAAGACACTTGTGAATTACCTGTGTGCTGAGAATGCAGCTGAATCTTAAAAGACAGGAGCAAATGAATGTGCAAAACATGTGTGATTATTTAAGCTCCCCCTTTCTGGCCACATGAGGCTCTTATGGAAGGCCTGATAATAGCTGGTGCTGGACAGTATCTTCAGCCACAAAAAAGGCAGCAGTCTCCTCTTCACATCTAAACTCTTCTTTTAATAGTGCCAGCACTTTTGGCTGGTATAAGCTTTGAGGGTGTAATTTTGAGGCATTACAACATCCTGAGCAGCTGCACCACTACCCGAGCCCTGTTCTCTGTTCCTGGTGCTGCACACCGCACAGGCCACCCATCTTTCCCACCTTGTGCAGTCATGTGAGGGGCTGTCCCATAGAGCTCAGTGAGTAAAACTCCCCATAACCCTTTCCAAGGGATTTTCTAAGGACCAGGATCGTTTCCATAGCTCAGTCTTGCAGTCCAGTCCCACATCCTGAAACAGCAGCTGAGACTGCAGCAAAAGGCTGGCATCTTCTGGAAATGCTTTGTCACCAGTGGTCTTGCTGCATAGAGCAATGTCCTTGAACACCTTGGCTCCTTGCAGGCAGCAAAAGTAGCTGCAATTAACTCTCATTCTTAAAAGTGGGAGAAAGGCTTGCCATCTAGAGTTGTTAAAGATGCACTGTCCAGAGCTGTGGCAAACCACTGGAGGAACAATAAAACCCTACCCCACACACCAAGGTCTGTCATCATTCATTTCAAACATGCACTTCAGAGTGTTGCTGTTATGTTGTTTTTTGACATCTTGAGATCTGCATGAGAAATCCCTGTGGATGTGCTGTAAATCCATATCTACAGCAGTAAGTTTTCATTGCATCAGTGTTATTAAATATATATATGCACTTATATATATATTATTTGGCGATGCTGAATGAACAATTGGCCTTTAACTCCTCCTAGACTATTAGGTCGTACTATAGGTCAGTGAAAAAGTAATTTTCCCTAGATTTGTAATAAGGTCTGGGATTTGACCTATGACCCCAATGTCACAAGGTATTCATTATCTCCACACAGATGATATACAGGCAAAGAAACATATATTTTTTATAGAACTGGAAGAATTATATTTGATGGATACATTTTATTAGATGGATTTTATTACCTGGATAAACTCAATTAGCAGACCTCATTAATTTTGAAAATGTAACTTATTTACATTGAGTTATTCTTCTTGTGGCCATTAGCATTCAAAACGTATAAACTGGAGCTCAGGGCACAGCTGAGTTTTTTTGTTCAGTGGCCAAATGAAAAAAAAACATAAGGAAAGAAAAAATCTCCTAACAAGAACAGAAAGATTATTTGTGTAAATGCAAAATGCTTAATTTAACATAGTATTAAACCCTTTTTTCCTGGTTCTTATGTTAATATTTTCTCTTTCATTTAAAAAAAAATATTAACTAACATTCAAAATATCATTTCCTAACGAGAAGCTGAAATGTTTTGCTTCCAAAGCAAGAGAAACTAGCACTTTTGGGGTTTAGAGGTTGTTTGCTTTATCTTTATTGAGTAAATAGTTTCAATCTCCTGCCTGTGGACTCAGGAAACAATTTCACCAGTCCATGAAAAACTTCCGCCCACACTGAATACCCCTATTTGCAGAAAAATAGTAATGACATGTAGTAAGTAGAATGTAAAAGGCTAAAGACATAACTGCAAGACATCTGCATAAAATATACCCATACCAAAACAGACAGGTTGCAGGAGTTTTTGAGAGGTAAAGCCTGAGTCTGAGGACCCCTTGTCCATATTGTATTGTCCCTCAGCTGATTCCCAGGTGCGATTTTGCCACAGCCACAAAAACCCACCCTCTGTATGGCAGATGCCTCTGCCTCTCTCCTTACCATGAAAGGGGAGGGAGAGACCATCAGCAGATTATGAGGTTCATTTTCTAATCCTAGGGTTCTTAATTGGATGTCTGGATTGAGCTATGATTGGAGATAAAACTCCGCCTAAGACCAAGCCACCCCACATGGCAGTGCAGGAGTTGAAGGGGGCTGGAGAGGGTGACCCCCATGTTGGGATCCCTGCTGCTGCCCCCGGTGCAGGGGGAGCCCAGGCAATGTGTCCAGGCCAGGTGTCTTACACACATGGGTTAGAGTCGGTTGAGGTGAATCCCACCCACCTGCATCCTGGAAAGTCAGCAGTGATCCCGTTGGCACAGAGATCAATTTCCAGGATAAAGCTCCCCTGAGCTTGCCTCTGCCAGCTCCTGTACCCCAGAGCTGCTGTGAGCAGCAAGGTGGGGAGACCCTCTACAGAGGAAAAGGTCCCAGGTGTGTACAAGGTTTGATTATGGCTGTATTAGGAAAAAAAGGGATATAGGACAATGGTATTCCTGCTGTATTCTGCTGCAGAGCACCTCCTCTGAGAGCTTCTCTAGACAACTGTAGTTGAGAACGGGCTATTAGTGGCCACTGGCTTGGCTGAGAACTGGCAGTGGGATGGCAACACTGCATGAATAACCAGCCTTCTGGTGCTGAGGATCCCACCCCTAGAGCAAGGTCCACTACTCTATTGTCAGCATCATAAAGCAACTTTTATTTTGAGACTGAACTACTTGTGTGTCCATCCCCTGAATTTCTGCTAAAAGACTAAACCTGCTTGGGGATAAAAATCCATTACAAGTGAGAAGCAATTTACAGTAGAGAAATGACCTATAAAACCAACGCATTTCCATTGCACTAATCCAAAACATATTTCAGGTCTGCAGACTGAAAAAAGTCTTGTTAAAATGACCAGGCTATAAAAATTACAGTTTTAGTGCAGCAAGCCTGTATATTTCAACTAAATTTTCCTGTTTTGGGCTGTAGTCCTAGGAAATTTTCTAATACAGTGACCTCACTCCTGAAAAACCAGTGGGAGGTTTAAAAGTAAGGAACACCCCTGGGACTTCAGAGTAAGCAGCTTACAAGTCTCCCTGCCTTTCAGATTTCCACCCCTCCTGCTCATTTCTGCATCATCTCTCATACTGTCCTTTACACCTGGAACGTTTTGGCCTCTTTTTATCTGCCAAATATTTTCCCTTCTCCATTTCAAATTCCTCCCTAACTCACTAACTCACTTCCTTCAGACTTCTCGGATCTGGGGCCCCATTTTCCCACACTGAAGCTCACTCACTCAGGGGGAGAAAGACAGACAGCCAGTGCATGTGGTCTGCAGTCGCCTCTCAAAGTTCAGGATATGTGCACACATGCACAGTGACTTGGAAGATGACTCCCAGCAATCAGGACAGGAGCATTTCACGTTATCCCAGATTATTAAACTCTTTTTTTTTCAGGAGTAGTCCACAGCACTTGAACTAGGATCCTCCAGTACTTGTGTAGAAGTCAGAGGTTCAGAGAAGGGAAGAGCAGCATCCAACTTTTTAGGAAAGTCACCTTCAGTTCCTGAGGGCTCCGGGTCCTGTTCCAGTCTGTGGGAGGAATTCAGTGGGCTTTTGGGCACTATGCTGGAAGGGTTGCCTCTCAGCACAGAATCACCCAGAAACAATAAACTCCTGTCATGCAAAGGAATTCTTCCCTGATAAACTATTTCAGTGGAAAACATCTCCATGAGCTGGAGAGGTTCTCAGTGACCCCTGTGTGTTTGTGCCTTTTTTATTCAACAAGAATAGAAATGCAACTTCAACTTAAATCCACTCCTCTTATTAAGTATATTGACAGAATGAGAACTGGAGTAAAAATAAAGCTAACAAATCTTTAATTTTTTCCTCTTCCTATCCTCTTGCTTCCAGATGTTGCAGTCATCAGTACTTCAGACATTATAAAAGGTGGTAAACATGAAAGATTTTATAATAAAACAAATCATGAGTGTGACAGAGTACTTCATAGCAATCTATTTTACTGGCATACAGATTATAGCACAAGAGTAAGATTCGGCAAAGAGGCAAAGTCAACTATGTCAGCCTTGTTTGTGTCCACTGGAGCTAATTTACTCTTCTGCCACTTAAGTGGTAGTGGTTAATTCACACTAACCACTCTGCAATGGGCAAACGTTTTCCTTGTTCAATATTTTGCTCCCAGTGTGTCTGGAGAGATCCTCCCTGTTTTCCCTCTGTCACTTGGAAGCATCATCTCTAGGCAAGGCTGGGTTTTCCTGACACGACCTCTACCTATTTCTGTATTCCTCCATTCTAGTGCATCCCTGCTTCCACCTCCTGTATGGTGCCTTTTTGCACTGGAGGTCCACCACAAGCACCCTGCTTACTCAAAGGAGTCTTCTGTTGTCTGCCTGTCTTAGTAAGTACCAGAATAAACTGTTCTTTTGTTTGGAGAATGCTTGAGAGCATGTGTCCTTGAAAACTTCAGCTTTTCTGCCTTTCAGAGCCTTTCAGAGCTGTATCTCACTTACCAGTTTTCTAAATAAGCTGAAATCTGCTCTCCTAAAGTCCAGCATCCACTCTCTGTTACTCTCATTCCTCACCCCACCGGTTGCTTGTTCACACATCCCCCACCCCTTCTCCCTTGTCATGAATAGCAGCAGTAGTTATCCCCTGTTGGTCCTCGTGCTTATTTCAAGTTATCCCTGATGCCCTCCAGAAACCTCCTGTACTGCTGGTGTTCCACAATTCCCTTCCAGTAGACGTCAGGAAGGTTAAACTCCTCTGTGAAAGGCAGGGTCTGTTCTTCAGACTTCTCCACTAAATCACAGGCTCTTCACTATCCATCATGCATCCAGCTGAAGAGATCCTTATGCCCAGGCTAATCCTTCACAGTGACAGCAAGCCCCTTACATCTCCATCTTCCTGCCAGTGTCTCCTGGAGATCCAGTAGCAGCCTATGGCAGCCACTCCCAGTGTGCAGACTGACACGCCACTTCTCTGTTATTCCAACAACATTGCAGTTAAGTGGAGGGGGAAGAAATCTTCTAGTTTTCAATCTTGTTGCAGCACCTTTGGTTCATTTTTAGGTCTGTACCTGCAGACAGGGGCTCAGGAAACAGAAGTTCCTGCATGCCTCAGCTATGACAGGAGGTCCCAGCCCCAACCACAGCTCTTGTGGCCAACAACTGTCCTCTGTCTTGAAGAAAGCACAGACCACCAAGCACTGGCAGCAGCAGGGTTAGTTCATGGACAGTGGCACTCTGCAGAGGTCTGTACCTGTTCCCCTTGCATCCTCCCCACAGTTCCTTCACGGCTTTGCTCCTCCCAAGGGGGGAAGGTTGGGACCAGGATGTGTAAAGCTGGAGAGGTCCAGGAATGTTCAGAAGCAGTTGGAGAGGTTGTTTGCTTTATGATGAGAGTCTGGGACTGAATAATTCCAAGCTGACCAGTCTGCTGGAGTCAGCAGAGACCTTGTGAAGGAGCACAGGCTGTACTATCAAACCACTGTTTCCTCCACACTCCAAGGCATGCAGTATGCCTTGCTATCAAAGAGCTCTGAATGTCTCATCCTCTCAAATGGCTAACAAATGTGTTTGATTATGTGGCAAAGCAGATTTTCAGATGTTGACAAAGGCTTGTTAATCAGGACAGCAGAGCTCTCTCTACAGAGATACACTATGTACAAGGAGAAATTTCAGCACCTCATTAGAAAAATAAATTATTGTCTTCTCTGAGCTTGTGGCATGGGCAAAACATATCCTCATATGGTATAAACACTTGGTGAGATGAGCATCATAGCTTTACCGTGATTTCACCACACGAGAGTAAAATGGCCATTCCAAACTGACACAAATCAAAATTTTATGCTACCCTAGGGCATGTTCTGCCTCCCCTTCTTCCTGTGATGATCTCCATCAACCATCAGATCATATAATTTAACATAACACAAAATATGGACCTCTTGACACACATCACCTCCTGTACCCGAGGAGGGACAGTTCTAATTTATACCAGATTGCTTCAGACTACAAGAAACACTATGTTAGCAGAGAGCTAGCCAAGCACAGGTGTGCCTCACACTGTCCAAAAATGCCTTTTCCTATTCTCCTTCTTTCCACCCAAAGGGCAGAGGATGTGGGAGGCAACTGGCAGCACCTCTCTGCACCAACTGAGAATGATGCCAAGCCCCAGTTAACACACTCAAGGGTCACATCCAAGATGTTCTGTACAGAAGTGAAAGGAAAAAGAATCTGCTATTTTACTTTAAGAAAGAGTCAGACATCAGCAGGGAAAAAAAAGAGAAAACTTCAGAATTAATGCATGAGAATGTTTAATATGTTGCCAGAATGTCAACGAAAATTAAGCAAATTCCAAGGAATCTCGAGAAAATGATCCCTTTGAGTCAAACATTAATGAAAGTCTGCAGTGATACAGGAATGATCTCATGCTCATGGTTATTTCCCGTTTGCAACTTTTTTCTTGGTATAGTTTTGTGGGGATTTTTTTAACTCCCAGATGTTGTAAAGTTAATTACACAATCACTTGTGTATTACAAAAAAAAAAAAAAGAAGACAAAAAACCAACAAAAAACCCCCAAAGCATAAATAAATAAATAATACTGAATAAATGAGTCATTACAGTGCAGCGCAGAATGAAGGAAAATGCTTGTCAGAAAAAGGCAATTTATACATAGTTTCAGCCTTGAAATTCTTCAGTATTCTTCAGGCAGACCCTGCTTTTTGCAAGGGAGAAATTTTCAGCTCAGTTTGGAAATTGCTGGGAGCTCCTCTGTGCACAACCTGGAAGAGTAGCAGAATCCCACCTGGAAAGTAATGCTTGCCAGTGTAGGGCAGTACAAATGCAAACACATTTAGAGGATAGTCTTTTTGCAGATTAGTACATCATAAACCCCCTGCTCATTATGCAAGACAAGGTGTTAGAAGCTGTGTCTTTTGAGGGCAAATTGTTTTGGGAAGCACATTCACTTGAATACCACTGGCATTCATGAAATGCGTAACTGTGCCATGAGCCTGGTGCTGGGGATGTATCAAGTGACTCAGCATAACTTCAGATTTCCAGGATTTGAGTATATAAAAATGTGTGCACAGGTTCACAGTAATATTTGGAAAGTGTAAATGTTCCTCCCCTTTTTAAAAAAGTGATGCATTAAAAGTTATTTAAAAAATACATACAGCTGGCTTCAAAACAGCATTCAGGCTCCTCAGCCTCCTTCCTCCTTCAAAAATACTCATGTTCACTTCCTCAGTGGAAAGAGTATACCTGTGAATAAAGACGAAAGAGATCAGTCACCAACTTATTCACTTTAAAGAAAACACTCTTACTGTTGAAAGACAACCTGCCGTCTGGGTTTGGGCTGTGCTGTACATTGGGTTTTGGGCTGTAGCGTATGACTGAGCCTCTTCCATGAGGATTCCAACCAGGCAAGTCACTAAATACCTGTCAGAGTAGACAGGGAATGATTCTCACGCTGGAATGTGGTGTCACCTGCCATCGGTGGAAAGGTGTTTGTGTGTAAATAGCAAAAGAGAGGACAGATTTAATGTAAATCAAATTCCGAACACAGATAACAGGGATCCGATGGTAGCAGCTGGCCTTTGGTGATAGCATGAAAATTGGGAGATAGTTTGTCTAATAAGTACTGGTGAAAGCAAGGAGATTTCTAGGAAATAATAATTCATAGATTCAGAGAACTGGAGGCAGAGATGTCATTTCATTTCTTAACAACCATTTTCTCAGCTTTTTCCTGTCTTTCTTCTGAAGGCTAATGGGTCATATTTTGGCACAGAGGATGACAGTTCACTATCTCTGACTATTTGTAGTTAACTCTTTGACTCTGCCATAAGGTCTTGGGGGATTACTTTGTAAAACAGATTTTTAAAAATATTTCCTACTACATTTGTCAGGTGATGAGACATTTTATTAACTTTCTTGGTATGAATTTTTATCAGGCCAATGAGGAATATTCATTCCTAAGGGGTTTAAACTAATAAAATTGTAAAATGAAAAGCTGTAACAAGTGCTTCATCTCTTGATCACTATGTTTTTAAAACTGCATCTCATCTTGTAACTAATCCCAACTATTTCTGCTTTTGAAAGAACTTAGTTTTGCCTTTGTTGCACCGTGTATTTTAAAACCCTGACACCTGAAATCCTGTGGATATGTTGGAAACAAAGTTTCATCTCAAAACCAAAATGAAATTCTCCAACTGTTATATAAAGAAACATAGAAACCCATGATTGATGTAGATTCCTAAGGTGACCAGTTTTAGAGCCAAGAGGAATTGTTGTGATTGTCTCACTACTTTCCATGTAATCGAGCCTCTAGAATTTCCCTATATTAATTTGTGCTTCAAGATTAAAAGCAGAGTGGCTTTTAAAAAGAAATTTTTCATTTTGATTTAAAAATCTCCATTAATGAAGAATCCAGCACAATTCTTTGCAAATCATTCCAAATGATTAATTATCACTGCTGTTAAGAATATTCACCTTCTTTTTTTGGCCTGAATTTGCCTCACTTCAGTTTTCAGCCACTGGTCTTATTAGTCACTGTACCTTTGTCTGCCAGACTGAAAAGCCCTGTATTACCTACATCTTTTCCTTGTGGAGGTACTTACAGGCTATGATCAAGCCACTGTTAACCTTCTCTCTTGGAAGCTGCTTTCTCTATTAGCTATCCTTTAATTATTCTCAGAGCTCCTCTCTAAACTCACACCAGATTTTTTTTGCAGCCTTCTTGAATTTTGAGCACTGGATCTGGACGTAGGACCCCAACAAGCACAGCCCCAGTACCAAGAACAGCAGCAATAACCCACTCCCTATTTATCTTTTTTTTTTTTTTTTTTTTTGTACCAGCAGGAACAGGTTTAGCCCTTCTGGCCTTAGTGCCACGCTGGGAGGTCATGCTCAGGTGACTTTCACCCTGGTCACAAATACAAATATCACTTCCAAAATTTTCTGCAAATACAAATATCACTTCCAAAATTTTCTGCTTGAAGCAGAGCTCTCCTGGAAGTGCAAGCTGCATGTTCTGTTCCCATGCTGGTCATTCCACATTCAGTCATCCCCAAACACTTCTGCTTTGACCAGGTTCAGCATTTTCTCTTTCTACCAGTGGCTCTTTCTCCAAATCATTGTCTCAGCTGCTAGGAACGCCATCCTTCATCCTCAAATTATTGCTAAAAATGGGAAACAGTAAGAAGGAAAAAAAAAGCCAACAGGGAATGTACCTTCTTGGTGGAAATTCCCTGTTTGCAATCAGATTTGGATACACCATTGAATTCACTTTCAGTCTATTTATTGTGTGGCATTGAATTTATAACATTCTGATTTGTTATTCAAGATGTGTGGTCCTATATGCAATAGTGCTGGAATTTTATTACACTGCAAATGCTATTGCTTCTATAAACCAAAGTTTTAATCACATTAAAATTTATCCTGAGCTAGTCTGACCAAATTCTTCTATAAATAATTATTAATGACATTTTCTTCCTTTAAATGATTATTAATCTGGTCCCATATATGGTCTTGCACTACTTTGTCAAGGAATGCTCTCTAGCAGTTTTGATTACTTGAGGTATCTCTTCTACTTTTTTAAATATGAGTGCATCTGTTTTTTTCTGAACTCTTTCTATTTCCCAGAATTTGCTGAAACTCAGCATTAATGATCCATCGTGCTTCTTAGCTCACAGCCTGAAACTCTTGGACATGATAATATGAAAAGTACTATTTTGGTAACTGAAATTTAACACAATTTTTAGACACTGTGAAAGAGGGACTTATTTATTATTATTACATTACTTAAGTACACTATCTGTTTTCTACTCTCTTCTTCCAGTCAGGATACAGAAAGGTTTATTGAATATTTCAGTTTCTTAATGACAGCTCTGCCGTATCTAAGTCATTAGTAAAACAACACTTTTATTGAGATTCCTTTTGCTCTTCAGATACTCAAAAACTCCTTCCACTGCCTTACACTCTGCTGGCTATAGCTTTCCCTTTGTATCTTTTTTCTTTCCTTATCAATTTTCCTAATTTCATAATTTATCCTTACTGCTGTTCACTTTTCTTTTTGGCATATACTGTTTTTAATTGCTATGAATGCTTTGTCTTCCCTTATGTACTTGGTTGCTTTTAAACCTCCTTTACTGACTTTATGTTTTTAGCACTCAGGTAATTTATAAAAAATTATTAAATAATTCAGTCTTTCATATTTTACCTTTTCAGATCTTCTAAGCTGACTCATACCTTAACTATACTTTTTCTGTGGAACAGGACGCTTAGAAACTCTAAGTAAATTTATTGCTAATGTGAACTTTATGCTGTTTGCATAAGTAGACATAGCAAATCCAAGCCTGAACAGCTGGTGACTTCTACTTCTCAGCTCAGCTTCTGTCTGTTAAGATGAGGCCACATCCCATTGTCCTCCACAATGATTGACAACAAATTGTCCTGTGTTGGTTTTCACCTTTTCTGAGCTGGAATACTGTCACCTATAATTTTGCAGAATTTCAGAGGTATTTTAGTACTTGGCAGCATGAGACTTCCAACACGTGTCGTTCAGACTGAAATCCTCCACAATAGCACAGCTTTTCTTTTCCTACACCTGATAGAAGGGTGTTTAGGCAGCCAGTGATCCTGCTCTCTAGTGTGATCTGGCAGTCAGCAATAGGCACCAGCAGCTCCCCGTCTTCTGCTTTATGTTTTGGAACAACAGCCCATAAGCATTTAAGAGTACTTGGCAGTGATTCAGAGGCAGCTGTTGCTATTTTCAATGTAGACTGCCTTTCTCTATTCTTTTATGCAAATTCCATCAGTCCTTGAATAAAAGTTTCATACCACTGATTTTAACATTCCAGTCGTGTCAATTTCCCTTCCGGTGGCTTATAATGCCAAGTGGAGTGTGTGTGCTCTAATCAGTGAGCAAGTTCCTTTCCTTTTGCTTATTACTGGGATCCTTGCAATCCTGGAAGCAATTAGAGACTTTTCTTCAGGTCTCTGGCACCTTGATTAATTTTGTTCTGAGTATCTTGATTTTTCTGCTTTCTCTTTCCTCTGCCAGCTTGTCCTTTTGTTGTTTAGTTCAATACCTTTCAGACTGGCCTAAGCAGCCCATATCTCAAAAAAACTAGTTTCCATCTGCTATGATTACTTCTGAGACTAGTTAACCAGCCTTTCCTCTCCACAAGAGAGATAAAAATTCCCTTAAACAAAAACAGTCTGCCCAGTGCCATTTACCTCACCAGCAGCTCACTTCTGGCCAGCATTTGGGTGCATCTTCACTCTGTCTGTGGTCTCTGGAGCCATGCAGTCCTGGGTCACAAATGCTAGGCACAGCAGAAGCAACTGGACAGAGGGGATGAGAGCCTTCCCTAGCACTACATTCTCCTCTGCTGGCAAGTCCACCCAGACCCATTCCAGTATGGCTTTTTTTAAAGGAGTGTGAAAATTTGCACCTTCTGATTTCATAAAAAGTATAAGACTTCATGCCTTGGTCATCAAGAACTCCTGCCATTTTGGGTTTCCTCTTACATCATTTATTGGCTGGATCAGGGACATGAGGATGTGGGGGGCAACCAGGGATCAGCTGATATAGATGGGCATCAGACTTCTCAGAGCCCTCAGAGAGCAGTCAAGGGACCACAAGTTCACTCCTTGCCAGACACGCTCCCCATCTGGTTGCTTGCCAGCAGGATCTCCAGTTCCTCAGTGGGGGTGTTTGGGAACATCACCTGCTGAGGTGCTGGGTTGCCCTCTGGGATTTAGGCTGTTCAAGTCTTCCCTAAACATATGGTTTAATTTCAGACTAACATAGCTAGGAAATAGGCTGAATTCCCTTACTTTCCTCACAGGTTGTAGAAGAGATCGATTCAGCAGAAAGACGAAGTTTCATGTGTATCCAGGCAGCTTTATGGCTCAGCTTCTGCACAATTAAAGGTTGAAATCACGCTGCTTTTGCAGCCTGACAGGTCACATTGGAGCAATGGCCATTCCTTGGCAAGTATGTGTGGAGCACAGCAGCTCCATGTGAGACCTTCTTTAGAGTGTAGGAAGATTTCTTCCTTTTTTGTTCACCTACACAACGTTCAGCCTGCACCCACCACAAGATAATTATTTCACTTTTATGTGTTTCCATTCTGCTATATATACATTTGGCATCATGCCATACAACCTTCTGTGTGCTGCACTGAGAATCATTGGGCTTTGCTGCTCATCACTGACTTTCCTGCCAAGCAGAGTTAAATCCCATATTCTTTTTGCCCTCTCTGTTTTGTTATTTTATTTTTTTCAGACATTGATTGTATCAGTAGAGTGAAGGAAAGTATTACAGGGAGAGACAGTGTGGTAAGAGAGGCATCGGGAGGGAAGTCAGCATATATTTGTGCTGTCAGTTTTAATGCATCATTTGTTGACTGTATATTTTATGTGGTTCAGAAATAGTTTTTGCATATCTTGTCCATCATCTGTTTTATCCTGAATTGAGATGTTAGAGTTTCGTGTTCTTTATTGAGTTTAGACTCTTTTCTTTGATTCTTGGGATGGATACTAGTTTCCCAGGTGTGACATTTTTAGGGGGTCTGTGGAATGGCTAATTCTTCCTTCCAACAGGACCTTTTCTACAGTATTTGATGCGATGATGTTGTGGTTTCACCCAAGCTGTCAACCAAGCATCATGCAGCCTTTTGCTCCAAATGTCCCCCTTCTTGCCCTTCTTTCACCCCTAATCAGCCTCTGAAGAGGTCTCCAAAAATTGCCAAAGCTACTACATCGCAAGTTGTCATGGAGGAGCATTGGGAAAAGTTTAAAATCTGGGGGTTCCCAGGTACACCCACAGCCCCGTATTAGCTGTTGCAAGGAAAACCAACTCCAGCCAAAACCAGCACAGATGATCATAATGTTGTTTCACCTTTAAAATTATGTTTATTAATATCTTTCCAGAAACTGCACAGCACAGCCAGCTCTTAAGCAGAGAATAGGTGATTTTGCAGTCTAAAGACTAACAATCCCTACTTGTCACACACAGAGACAGATCCCTTTAATCATTAAAAACTGCTGCACTATCTCTTTTTAAATAGGGAATAAGGACTGGGACAGAGTTAGTTTTCAGGAAGTAAACCATGGAAGTGAAGAGATTTTTTCCCAAGTAATGTTAAACTCTCAGCCAAAAGATATTGGGGGTGAGGGGAAGGGAGAGGAAGCACAACACCTTTTCCTCTTTCAATTTTTGGAGAGTAACCATAACTCATACTGGGGGAAAAATACAACAGTGTTGACCACTGCTAGCAATGTCAAATATTGTCTGCATGACCCTCAGCCTATGCCAGCAGACAGAGCCAACACTGAGCTGCTGGCACAGTGTCCTATAGAGCCATCATGCTCCATAGGCCAGCAGGGCTTAGAGTCCCTCCCTGATGGCCAGCAGGGTTTAGAGTCCCTCACACAGAGATAAACAGCAATGCTCCATCCTATGTGCACTTTCAAGGTGGTATAGTCAGGGTTTCAACATAATCATTTTACAGAAGGAGCAACTGAGGCAAGGAGATACAGAATTTTCTGCACTTTATGCAATGGAGCCAAAAATATCCCTTTAATTTCCCGAGTTCCCTAAAGGATGGTTAAATTACATTCCTTAATATTTGTACTATTGAAATACCAAAACACAGGGGCAATGGGACAGAGCTGCACAGGCTAGCTTAGAAGCACCAGATCAGATTACCTGCTGAATGTCTGTTTCTGTGTTTGCCAACAGTCATGATGCTTTGACATGAGCACCAAGTCCAGGAATTCTAGCTCCTGGAAAACAAATGGTGGGACAAATTAGGTTGGACTGATACCTACAAGGGTATCATTGAATTTTTTATTTTTTCTTAATTGACTGAGAAATTGTATGTTTATTCTTAATGGAGTGAGAGTTTCAAACTCACTAAAACAAACACAAGAACCTGCTGGGCAATGCAGACCACAGAATTACCACATGAGACAGAAATTCAGTAAGCTGCTTCTACTATACTTACAGTGCCCAAGTGGAGACCTTTTGACTGGGGTAACACAGCTTAACAGACAACATATAAAAAACTGGTTTCTAAGTCATCATAGGCAGAGGAAATATATTTTTCCCTTTCAGGAAAGGGCTAGTAGGAGAGGAACAATGATTTTCCTTTGCATTTCAGACCAACTGCTTGGATCATGCAAGTGCTGCTACACAGATCCTGTTGGCTGAATCCTGCACAAGCATATGTAGGCGAAGCTTCCTGCAGGACAGATATCTTGGTGACAGAGAAGAATTTCAGAAATTCTTTTTGGTTTGTCTTGATTTCTAACAGGAAGACTTTGAGACGATACCTTGAAATACTCATTGACTGAAACAGGAAGGAGGAGGGAAGTGTGTAGCATTTATGCCTGAAAAGGCAAAGCAAGAGAATTGTGGCTGACATCTGTGGACACTGTGGACTACTTTTTGTCATTCTTTGGAATACATAAGCAGCTGCTACATGTATGCACATCCAGGTAAGCCGAGAAGAGAAACAAACTGCAGTAACAGAATGAACACGGTAGGAACCCATCTCCAGCAGAAGCTGGAATATAAGAGCTGGAGACAAGACAACCAGTCCCTAATTCCTTCTCTCCTTCTAACGCACTGTCTGATCTCGTAGAGGTTAGTAGCAGAACTCCATAGACACCTAAATGCTCACTTTCACCAGTACTCTGGAATTAGCAAAATCTCACAAATCCGTGGTTGGGTTTCTGCTGTATTTAATAGGACCACAAAGAAGTTCAGTGTGAGTGTTGTACATGTTGCTCACAATTTAGAAATTTAAAATTAGGTAATTTGGAAATTTTCTTGATTCTCACAATCCTTTGAAGCAAGATATGCATTATCAACAAAACAAGAAATAATGTGGGAGGAAAGAGAACATATTATGTAAATGTAAATGAGAAAAAACAACAACACTGAAATGACCATTCATTATAGTTCACTGTTTGCAGACACACTTACAAAATAAATTCTCATTAAAAGAAGAAAAAAAAAAGCAAGGAGAAGTGGAATAATTGCCATTATGTGTCTGAGAGTGTTTTTCCATTAGCTGCAATTAATACAGTAATGGTAAATGAAAATAATTTCCCATTTTGTACTTATTGTGAGGAAACATTAAAGAGAAAAAAAAAGGATAAGTGAAATGAAAAAAAAACCCAAAGCATGATAATTAATATATTGATGATTAGGCATCATCTCTGGCCTGATCGATCATCATGAGGTTCTGGTTTTATTTAATTAGCGTATGGTAATTTCATACAGAATCCCAATGTGCCGATGAAAACTGACATGTGAAGACATTGACCTTCTGCTCACATATGCAACATCTTCTTACAGTGCTAACAGCCTATATGCATCAATGCTAAAAGGCTTCTGTCTCACAGGAGAGCCCCTGTATCAGGGGGATATCATTACCGCCTACAGCGAGATCAGAGTTTGGCTCTTCTTGGTGCATAGGAGTCTGGGGAGCAAAAGGGAAATTGTGTTTGCCAGAATAATAATTGGGTGCTATGAGATTATGGAGTGCCACCATAAACTGAAAATGAACAGACAAGTTTCCTTTTGTTTGTTTTATTAAATGCTATTATTGTTATTTATTATGTTCTTGGTCATCAATTTTCTCAGAGCTGCTAACAAAATGTCACATAAATCCAGCCTGTCCCTTTCTGACCCTTATAACATCATGCAATTTTCCTCATTCACCCTTAATTTGAGGTATAAACTAATGTGAAAACATGCTTTTTATTAAATGGCAAGTTTTCCACTAAACACATTTCTTTGCAGTAGGAAGCAACTGCATAAGAAATAAATATCTCAGCCAGACCTCCTGCATTCTTCTCTCAATATATAAGCAAAAAAATATGTATGTGTTCCATTTGCCAATTGCAAAATAATAATAATGTTTGATGGGCAAAAACTCAGCTGTCAGGAGAGAAGACAGACAATTCTGCTTCTTGAATGCTATTGACTTCGTGGGGCCAATAAAACAACTTGCAAATAAAAAAAAAGAGGAACTGATTCATGTCCTAAGATTGTGTGACGTAGCTTTTTTCTGTTTGTATAATGTTGTGATTAAATATGGTGGAGCCCTAGGGAATGAATTTTTTATTTGAAGGTTAAGCCAATATTAGCAAAAAATAAAATAAAATTAATCAAATGGCCCAGAGCATCACAGCCACAGTTGATTCCAAGAATGTTTGGTTACAAAATGAGCAACTGACTAATTGTGTAAATGCTGTTAATTAGCTGTGCAGAGCCCCTAACCGGGCTATTCCCTGTAACTAATAAGAAATCAATTAGCTAATGAAGTGGCCATTAAATGCTATGCTAATCTTAGCTGGGATATTTTTAATGTTTCTTCTTCTTCTTCTTTTTTTTCCTTCTTTATGATCCTTCCTAATTGCCATTGCCATACGGAGCTCACAGCTTTCAGCATGTCTAATGAAACATCATTATATCATAACTGGCATTCTTGGAAGAGTTAGTGGCAAACCTGCTTCCCAATTATTTTTAATTGCCAGACATACTCATAACTGGGCCTTCTACCAAGTAGTTCAGATCCCTGCACTGTCACGTAATATACCCAAAGATTGTGTTTTCTTTTCTTTGCATATGCAGTGTGATGATGGTGTTGGCCACACTCAGGGATGTGCATAACGCCCTAAACAAGGAACCTGGGTGGCTGCCTTTTCTGCTCCTTGGACTGGAGCCCATGTAGACCCAACATTACCTTCCCACTGAACAGCTAAAATTAGACAAATCTAGATGAGGTTACCTTTATCTGAAAATTTCTGGTGCCCAGCAAACATTATTCTCCACCAATGATTCCAAGCTGCAGGATGCCTGTGCCAAAACACTCTGCAATTTAGCAATTTAATTATTGCTAAATTATTAGGATTAGCAATTAGGAATGTCTTCAGTGATTCCCACAGATTTTGTCTCTTTCTAAGAATTCGTTAGCACCATTCATCTATGTCTATAAATTCCAACTTTGAGAAGGCACAAAATGTATCTTTAGGTGTCATGGCTGCAAAAAGACATCTCCTGTTTAACAGGGCCTGCTATAAGAGGATGGAGGCAATAATAAGTTCCAGTTTTTAAAACACTCCTGCCGAGTTTTTATTTACCAACCCAGCATCTATCTGGTAACGCCATCAAATTTAAACCCTGAATTTCAATGAAATTCCCTAAATCTACTTGTGCTGAAGTAGGTTATGTGTCAGGATTAGACTGGCTCCTCCCCACCCCCCACAATACAATAGTCCTCAGGACATCTGTGCACAAAATACATGCTTTTTAAAAGAATGTTTTCAAAAGAGGATCTTGCCCCTCTCTCTATCCCTCTCTCTCTCTCTACCCCTCTCTCTTTCTCTCTCTCTCCTCCCTCCTTTTTTGGATAACATGCAAATTGAATTGGTTAATTCTGCACCCAAGTTGCAGGAAATCTGCCACCAGCAGCTGCCACTGTTTCAGATGTCAGGAGGATGCAGATACACTGTGACATTTTGTTCATTAAATAAACAAACCAGGTTCAGGCTAACAACATTAGGTAGAAAGCCCCATCAATTCTTGTACATTTAGTTCACATAATAGGAAGTGACAATTGTTCCTTAGCTTCATAAGCACTATATTGAAGAACAAAAGGAAAAAGCATACATAATGTGGCAACAGCAACAACAGTTGCCATAAAATCCTGCAAGGTTGATTTAGATTAATGAGGCACATAACTTTTTGCCCAAGGCTACTTAAAACAAATATGGCTGCAAACATGGCTACTAGGGAAGAGAAAAAAAGTCACTTTTTTTTTCTCTTATCTACCATTTTTGTCTTATTTATTTGGTTTGACTATCAAATAAGAAAAATATTCCAGCAATAGCCTGTCTGTAGCAGAACAAAAAAAAATTTGTACAGCACAGTAGTATAAAAAAAAAAGAAATCAGAAAAAATCCCACTTTCGTATATATCAGTGGCACATTTTATTAAATAGTGTAAACTAGTACATTGACCTTAGATTAAAATTATAGCTATACTAAAACTCACATTAAAAACCATGTCTTCCATTTTTACAAATCAGTTTACCTAAAATACCAACATTTCTGTCTTTCTCATCAATCAAATGTATTCTGGATTCTGTATCTAGGAATGCAATCAATATTAAATCGTCAAGATCACAAACAGGTACAATTTGTCAGCTCTACATCATATAATATAAAAATCACCAAATTACCATTCAGTAATACCAAACAAAAAAAAAACCACAAAAAAGTATGTTACCAAAGAGGAATAGTGGCCTATCTGAAAATGAGACTTGGATATTACAGATAAGGCTGTCAGTCAGACTTAGACTGAAAGGTACAGACAATGGAAAAAAATCCTCACACATTAATATGTATAGCACCATGATGTGGCTTTTAATATTCCAAAGGGATTTCAGCAACTCCATGGGAAAAAAAGCGCCAAACCTGAGGCTGGCTGGTGTAAATCCTTGCCAACGGCAGCAGTCCCACTGGAGGGTGAGTTACACGGACAGGCGAACGGTCGCCCTTTCCTTACATATCCACTTGTCCCCAAGGCACCTGCACTGGGCCACTCAGCTGAGCCCTGGGGTGGCTGCTGCCAACAAACAGCAAGACTAACAACCCACTACCACTGCCTCTGTTGAGTTTTTTCCCTCTCCTTCCTGGTCCCTGTCCTCCACATGGCCAAAATCCCAGAACCAGTTTGGGAGATTTCCAAAGGCCTGCCTATGCCCAGAAAGCCAGTGGAGAGATGGGGATGTCATTCTCAGTGTTCCCATCCCACGCCATGTGTGGGATACTACCTCCCCACAACCACATTTGATGTTGGTACTACATTCAGCGTGTGACTTCAAAACTACACTCTCACCCAGACAGCTCCCTAGCGCCTCCCTCTGTGCAGAGGTTCAAAACAGGAAGTTGTTCCAGAAGGAGGTTGGCATATCAATTTAAATACAAGGATTTTGGGGCCTTTGATTATTTGCAAACATATTCCTGCACAGTGTCAGTGATCTCAGGCTCCTACACCTGCTGTTAGGGCATTTTCTCCCCACATGGGACATGTCGAGCAGAAGGCCCACCCTTTCTGAAGGACAGTGGGGAACGATGAGGCAAGAAGTCTTGAAGCAGATGTAGAGGTCTATGGTGCCCTGTAGGCTTGGAGGGCTCTTGGGTGCCAGTAGAGCCCAAACTGAATGTTACTGAGAGCAGATCGTGCATTTCCAGTGTCAGCTTTCTTATGATCTCAGGGTGTCCATCAGAAGGCAAGCTTAGTCCCTCCTAAGGCTGCAGGTGGAGAAAAAGCAGAGGCAGTGGCCCAGAAACAAGGAATGTTACATCCGCAATCTTGCTCCTACTTTCCTTCTCACTCACTTTTATGAACCTTACTCCAGGTGTGGTGTGTCCAAATCAGACACAAGGGAGAATTTTGCCAGGAAATTACAAGAGTAAGATGGTGGGATAAATAGCATAACCCCTCATGTTGTACTAGCTGTTGCTGGGGGACCACGGAAGTTATTTCTGAGGGATCTCCACAGTCAGAGACTGTAAAGCAGCCCAAGTCCTAGGGGAATCTGCATTTTGACTGGAGAATGCTGTGCATACAAAATTGAAAGAGAAAAAAGCTAGCATTTATTCATTGGATCATTCTAGATTACATTGCATTTAGCAGGAATAGAAGATTTGGGCTGTAACAGAAGCAACTAATTTCTTCATTTCTACAGACTATTTTTCTTCAGGATGAGATAACATGTTCTTAACTTTATGTAGTCCCACTTTTTGGAGGAATTCTTAAAATGTTATTATGGAGACTCTGCAGTGGGTGAGAAGCTTACTTCTTTTTAAATGAGCCAATTAATTTCCCTTGTGTTGCAGTGCCCAACAACACAAAACTTGCATGAATAACATTCCCACAGCAGTGACATGCCTATTTCCAGTAAAAATATAGATGTAATTTTAATTTCCTTGATATAAACAGCTTTTTAATTATGATAGATGATTCTTTGCAAACTGAAATAAGCACAGTAAAATCTGCAAAAAAGGTTAGATACAATGACGTAAGAAGTGGATCAAATTTAGAAGACCTCCCATTAGAAAAGTAACTGTCATTCTGAGTGGCATTTTCAACAAACAATAAAAGAACAATAACTTCTGCAGTTATTCTCTTGGGTAGGTTCTCTGGTATTTCAGTAACAGGCAGATGGACCTCCTTTCTTTCTTCTCTTCCTCCCTTCCTCTCTCTGTCTCTCTTTTCTCTTTCCCCTTCCTCTTCCTTTCCTTTTTTTTTCCCCTCCTTCCTTCCAGCATCAGAGGTTTGTCATACTGAAGTTGTACATCCAACCCCTGAATTTTCTCTTACACCAAACATAAGAATTTGCCTTCTTCCATCAGCTTTTAAGTCTAGACATGCTTTTTTAATGTAGTTGTTAAAAGTTTTCAAGGGCAATCAGTACTGCAAGGACACAAACATGTTTTGAACCCTGCATGTTTGGGAAGCCAAGTGCCATAGATTATATGAGTAACAAAGAGGGGAAATATAAAGTGGAGTAATTTCATCCAAGGATTCTGTGGAGTTTGCAAGGTGTGAAATTAAGTCCCAGTCACTGTGGGTGAAGAGCTGCCCAAGGATTTAAGACCACAGAGTGGAATTGATATAGATTTATTTGGAACTGATAATTTACCAAACCAAGGAAAACTAATTAAAACAAATTTAAACAAGTTTATATATGTCTACTTGTAGGATATGCATCAGTATCACTAGCTGGATTTAAAATCATTTTGGTTGACAGTACTGCATATTTTCTTATGTCAGTGGGTGTGTTTGTCAAAAAACAGTGTGAACATGAGCAAGTTAAATGAAGGTTATATTATTAATTTCACAAAAAATCTTCACACTGTAGCCTGTGCATCACTAGTGGGGAAAAAAGAGAGATAAAACAGGAATACATGTAACCAACTATTTTTTAATTAATATTTCTTTTTACTTTTGAAGTCCACTTTGAAAAGTACTGAAATTACCTCCAGAACAAAAGAAGGAAGAAAATGCACACTGAACCTGTCATCACCTCCCTCCCTTCCTAGTACACCCTAGCAACTGTGTTTCTTGCAAGCACTGAGAAGTTCAGTATAGGACTTGGGACCATTGAAACACAGATGATGTCTTCCCCTTCCCCGTAGTGACGGCAAGTTTCACAGCCTTGTGCCTCCTTGATTTCTGGAACTTTGTCCCAACCTATTTCTTCAGTAACCAAGTAAATAAACGTCCATGCTTTGTGACTGTAGGATTTTTAGCTATAAAAGCTGCCTTGTGGTACTTTGCCTCTAATAACACTCTTTCAGCTCCCCGGGCCGGCAGATCTGCACTGCTGCTGTGTGTGTACTTAAAAGCTTCCCCCGAGCAGCTACAGAGGTTGCCACTGACTCATGGGGCTCATGTGTACATGGGAAACACAGTCAGGAAATTAAATTTTCCCTCCCCATAATTAATAAGAGCTAAATATATGTGAGTTTGTTGTCACTTTTTAAAGCACCGAAGCCAAATAAAAAAAATACGAGCATTTCCAAATAAAAAGTAAATATTTTTTCCTAAAAGAGTTTAAAAAAACCCCACTGCTGTGCAATTTTGCTATTGAAAAAAAAATCCCTTTTTCTGGAAGTTTAAGAATTATTTAACATTGCTGGGGCTGATTCACTGCAGTATGTAAGCATGCATTAAATGTGTAAGCACATGAGTTATCTCACTGACTTCAATGTGCCTGTTTTCATTCTGAAAGCGAGCACAAGCTTCTGAGCTCCACAGAGTGAGAGGCTAAGTTAGGAATCCTCCTGCTAGGCATGTTGCTGGGGATTGTACATTTTGCAGAGGTCATTACATGGGATACTGTCCTTACGAATAAACCATGATTTTTATGAGATCAGTTCTGTGGAAATTCTGTGACCGTACAAATGCTTGGCAAAACAGGAGAAACAATATGCAACTGATGTGCTTGACAGCATATTGCCAGCACATTTTTAGGTAAAATGCATTGAGCCCTGAAAAGAGATAATAGGCATTCTTTCTCCGAAATATCCAGAGCATCTCCTGAAGCATGGCTTGAGCTGTGCCGTGGAAACAGATTCCAAGGATCTTTTCCTTGGATTTTGCTACTCTGCAAAATCCTGTGTAATATTCAGACCGAATCAGGCAGAAAAAAAATCCAAGTGGTTTGTTGTTTTATTTTGTTTTTTAATAAAGGGGTGGAAATCATTTAAAGATACAGGTAAAACTCAGTTTTTGCATAATTTTTAAACAGTTGTGGTCTGGATGTTCCAAGCTTCTATTTAGATTTGATTTTTTTAAATAGAAGTCTTCATACATTAGTTTCGAGTAAGCCTCCATTTTGAAAGCATACTATTTGTTCTGTGGTTTAAGCAAAATGAACACTGGATCCTGCAAGAAAAATTTGTAAAATCAGGTCTAATTTGTGTCTTTATCATGAGCTGTTATTTCATTGTGATTAAGTATGCAACCTACAGAAAGATGGGCTATCAATTTGAATGATTCTGTCAGAAAGCACTTAAAGGAAGCAAATATCAGAATTGATACCTAAGATGTGTCAAGGGAGGCATTTTTAAAAATTATTTAAAGCTATATTATACCACTGAGAGCTGTAGAGAACCTATGTAATTTTTGGATAGACACCTCTGAGCGAGCTATGTGTCGCAAAAACAATTTTGCAACACAGCGAGCAGAAAAACTACATTTTGTGCTCAACTCATTAATCCAATAAGTTATAAGCAAAATTATTGTAATTATCTTTATTGAAGCACCATGTACACCTATGTCAGTGTGTATATTATAAATAATAAATAATTATTATTAGAAATTGTTGAATTATTCACTGAGGATAAATTATCTGACAAATACAGACACTCTTTTCCTGCTTGTGACTTGTTTATTCTCTGAAAATATTCCTTTCTGCATGGGTTTTTTTTTTTGAATAATGAAGGTTATTCAGCCTAAGACTGCAAGCTGCTTGCTTAGATTCCTCACAATTTGATTACGTGTGAATTATATGTGAGACAGGAACATGTTGGTCACGCGAGTGTGGATCTGGTTGAGTGGCTGGTGGGCTGGAAGAGGGTCCCAAAGATCTGTGGGTGGAGGTGGTGATTGCAAAAGTGCAGACTCCTCTTGGAGCTACACCTGCATGGCTTCTCACCCAGCTTGTCATCGGTGTTCGCAGCATGTCGTGTACTGTCTCCCTTGAAAGCTGGTAATGTGACAGGGATCATGAGCTTAACGGAATCAATGCATAATTAATAGCTTATAAAACCTTCAATGAGCGAATGAGGAGCCCCACCTGGGGATGAGAGGAATGAAATGAACAATTAAGATGGGACGAGGATGCTTCACAGCAAGTGGATTTGGAGTGAAAGGAAAACAGCCGGGCAGCAGACTGTGTGCTGAGTCTCTTGCAGAGTTGAAACAGGTGTTTAGACAGGTCAGAAGCTTTCTGGGTATTTAGCCAGAGCTTATGAATACCAGAGGCTCCCGATAAAGTGACACCCTAAAGTCTTAACCTAAGAAATACGGATATGAGGATGGGGAGGAGTAAGAAACAAAGGTCCAGACATAAGAGAGGTTCAGGGCTTCTGGGGACCCAGCATGCCTCCAGCCATCCCTGCTAGGATGTGATAACCACTAGCACTGGTGAAATTTAGGAGAACTCTGCTGAGGCCCGGTGTGGGTGCAACCCCTGGGCAGTCCCTGCAAGCTGCGGGGCATCTTTTTCTAGGGTCTTGTTTGCCCAACTCTCAAGTGGTCTGGCTGTGGTGGGTGAGGAGAGCGAAGCCACAGCTGCCAAGCACAGCAGCCAGTTTAAAGCCATGCATGCAGGCTTGCCAAGGGACCCCAAAATTCGTCAGCCTGGGGGCTGCTGCCAAGGTGGCGGCCAAGTGGTTGGGAAGGAGGTCCCACTGGTGGGCATCGCCCAGCCCGGGGCGGGCTGCAAAAGGACATCCCACAGCTCTGGGCAGTCCCTGAGTGTCACAAAGACAAATGTTGGAAGGCGAACACTCAGCCAAGCAAAAGGCAACAATTAATATTTCAGTTTGCTCGCAGATGCCTTTGTCTCGGCTGCTCATGCGGAAGTTCACTGCAAGAAAGGCTATTGTGCTGACAAAAATGTTTACAGAAAGCAACTAGAGGAGGGCAGGCAAACAGCAAGGGCAGGGTCCCCTGGAACTGGGTGGGTTTTGAGGAACACCACTGTTTCCTCTGAGTTTGCTTGCTTCTGATCTGACTGCACTGAACTGGTTCTCATTGTGGGGGTGTGGCTCCATGCTGCCCAGCTGCAAACTCCCTCTTTACAGAGACTTGGGGTGCAGGTGACAAGAGGATGGCCCTGGGCCCCTGGAGCCCCAGGATGTGGTGTCATATGTGCAGTCCATGGGATGGAGGGGATTTATTCCCATCCTGCATCCTACTGCCAAGATTCCTTAAATTAAAAGCAGCGGGCCAAATCCAGTGTGTGTCTGGGTCTGCCTCTGATTTCAAGAAAAGCTGGATGCACATGGAATTGTGACAAATTCAGCCTTGCTGCCTGCTTGCTCCTTACACAGCAGGAGAGATTTGCTGCCTTTTTCAACAGCTATAGACCACCGTGGGTCTGAGGGACAGGGAATGCAACTCAGGAAAAATTCTGCCAGTTCCAAGCACATCAGGTACCCAAAACTGTGAAAGCCGTGTTTTCCTGATGTTCACTTTCATTGGAGATTAAGCATCCATTTGTTTTCCAGCATTTGATGTTTCATTCCTAATGATCTCTAGTCTCAGTACCAAAGTTGTCTTCCTGACAGCAAATGCCAAGTGTGATTACTCACCCAGCTAGAGATCCTCACCTCCACCTGATGGCTGTGATCAGGGAATGCCATTGCTGTGGGGATGGCCCAGCCAGGCTGCTGGCAGCCGGAGCATCCCGCCAGTGTCTGCGATCTCTTTGCTCCCTCCCTCTCTCACTGCTTCTCCTTCTTGGGTTTGTTTTTTTTTTTTTTTCTCTTTGGCTTATTATAACTACACAAAGGCAACGCTAAATAAGGAAAATATGCTTCCCAGTAACCAAAATTGACAAAAACAAAGATGGCATGTTTATATAATTAGTTACACATCTAACTTTTTAAAGCTTTTCTTCTTTTTAAATATCCAATAACGACTTTGCTGCCCAAGCTATGAGTGAAGCTGAAATAGATGTGTAGCAAACAAACTGGTGAGTTGGGCTTTTTTTCTCCAAAATCCTTTATAGACCTTAGGTAAATCCTGAATCTTGGAGTCCCTCTGTGACTGCTTTCTGTTGTGAGAGCAATTCATTAAAAGTTAATTAAAAGGTGAAGTTTAATATGTAGTTTCCTTTAGCTAATCCTCCTAAGGCAGCTTCATATGGCACTAATGTATCCATTTTGTTGATGCTAGAAAACAAAAAGGCAAGATTGTCTAATTAAGACGTTGGTGTTTAACAGGAGAGAGGTTTTCTAATTGGTGACTCTGAGTCCAAATTAATCCTACCGCTGCTCATTTAAGCATTTTCAATCTAACTTGGACTTTTCCCCAAGAATTTGCAAAATGTGAATCATTTTCAGGGTCTTTGACATAACAGTATTCAGCCTACTTACTCCTTCTGTGCTCATACCCCTTTGGGACTCAATTTGGATCCCCCTCACCACTTGATCCACTTTTCTCTGGCTCCAGTTTAGGAACTCTCTGAAGGTCTTTGCTGAGTAGGCTGCTTTAAAGGTGGAGTTTCTTCTTTGTCTTTCAGTATGTTTTCACTCAAATATCTAAATATGTGTTGCATTTCCATAGACATCAGTTATTTTTCTGGTAATACATTTTAAATGCTTTACAGAAAGGAACACACTCCATTTGATTATGCTGGTGCCAAACATATTTTTTGTCTAATAAAAGACAAAAGCATAACTGTATTCCTACTAATTCTGGTTTCTTTCGACAGTAGCTGCTGACTTCCTGTACTTGCAGTGGGAATACACAAAAAGTGAAGAACATTGCTCCCCCCTTAAAAAATATGAGTTCATGCTGCCCAGACATACTTATGAGAAAGGGCAAAAATAACCTAAGCTGCTATCACTCAGCTAGTTTTGCTCTTCTAGACTTTAATTCCGGAGACCATGCTGGTAACAGTACGTAGAAGAAATCTACAAACTATCACAAAAATAAAACAACTACCTCAAGAGAAAAACAATTCTAAAATATAGGCTATCCAGAAGGTTTTTTCTTTTAAAAAAAATGGAAATACTAGCAACAACAAAACTTGGTTTGTTCATCAAGGACTGTCATAAAACCAAACTAAAATTGTAACCCGCCTAGAAAACGAAAGTGTTACCTCAGGGCTAAACAAGGTGACAATTTTATTTACGATGTTTAACTTTAACTTTTTGTTTCTGTGGTCATCTCCAGTGACTCTGTCCCCCAGCGTGTCTGTGTATATGAAAAACTGCTTCTCCTTTAAGAGAGGTCACATAGGCACAAAGTTTTCCACTTTTGTATCAATGAACCTCATGCGGTAATCTCACGCTCTCTGGTAACTTCTGAAAGTTAAAAAAAATACTTCTCGCCGTCAACATGACACTTTTCCATACCATCTATACCTCCTGTCGTTTCTTCTCTTTCCTTTGTTCATTTAAATGCTGCCCAAGAAAAACCAAAAAGAAAGAGAAAGGGGAAAAGCAAAACTTTTTTCTTTGCAAAACCATGGAAAGCCCTGCACGTCCGTTTGCGCTTCTTGGGCACTGCAGACATACCATGCCGGACTCAGAGGTGTGTGATTGGAAAACATTTGCTGCCCGCTAAAAAAAAATCTGCCCGCTAAAAAAACTCTTCTTTGCATTCATGGTATGGAAGCTAAAAGCGGGATCAGCCTTACACAATTCTGGTTTGCAAAGTACACACATGCACAAAAAAAAAGTAGTTCCCATACAGGAACGCCCAAGCCTTCCGGTTTGTCTTCAGCGCACAAACACTGGAAGTACTAGAGTATTTTTGGGAGCTGGAATACTGTTCTGGGTATACTGAAATTAAGAGGGTTGGGCCTGTTTGTGAGCCCGCTGAGTTCCTCACTGCATGTTTTCCAAGACAGAAATGTGAAAAGATTTTCCCAGTTATAGCCCCCGTACCTTTGTTAAGAAGGGATGCCACAAATCACGTGAATAATTAGTGACACTCTTAAGCGTCTAGCACTGTGCCCATTTATTTTCTTGGCACAAAATGTATTAGTTCTACACTATTCATTTAGTCTGCATTTAGCAAGAGATAAATTTTAGTCGGAAGCTGTACTGAAAGACAATATATACTGTATGTTGTAGAAAAATCTATTTCCTCTGAGACCATATCTTTCTTTTAAAAAAGAATTGGGAGAAATAGCATGGAGTTAATGTGTGTGAAAACCTAATTTTTGCATAGCTTTTCATTGTTCAAATTTCCTAACTAAATGGCCAGCAGTGACCTTTTCAGGAATGCCACACTCAGCATTAAATTCTCACCAAAAATGCACATTTCTGTGATCCCCTCATTTAGATAATAGCTCTATGACTCTTGCTAGAAGTGTAGAGTGAAGGGAGGGAAGAAAAGAGAAAGGTTTTCTTTCTCCACACACGATAATGAGACTTTTCAGCTATGCGGTAGAGTGGAAGGACTTAAGCCTCTCTAGGTGTTTCTGTTTTTCAGGCTTTGAGCTCTTGCTGTGCATTGCTCTCTCCATCCTGCCTCTGGAAGGCCTTCAACAACCCATGGCTTTGTCTGTCTGTATTTTTCAGTTTAAGCTACACTTTAACAGGACCACTTTTAGCTTCCATATTGGAGCAGAAAACCAAACAGAAAAGGAAATTGTTTGATGTATTTTAAGTAGAGAAGGCCAGTAAAATATTTTTTAATGGGGATACAAAATATTTCAGCCAACAGGATGCTGGTTCAGTTCCAGCACAGATGAGGAACAACTAAAACGTTGATACCATCTAAAGGCTATTAAAGCCTTTGTAAAGTGAGTAGCTGCCTAAGCGCCATTCCCAGTGGCCATATCACAAAAGCACACTAACAAGTAAGTCTGACTTCAGCTTCTTTCTGGTCAGTTTCTCAGCAAGAAGACAAGGAGTGAATGGTCATGGGGACAAGTCATCCTTTCAAGCAGGTTATCAACACTCCTGGAACTTTGTGCACCAAGCTGAAGTCTGCCCAGAAATTCTACCACGATCTCGTGCAATGTGAAGATATATTCAATTACATTCAGATATTGATATAAGTAGTTTCTCCCTCTCATGAGCCCTCTATGATGGGCTAGTAAGTGTAAATCTATTAAAACACAGCTTTAGAAAGCCAGTCTGAACTCATTCCCAACCCCATAAGAGTATGGATGTCTAGATTTGCAGCAGGCATGTAGCCCAGTCTGTCCATTCAGATACCACCTATATATTGTGAGCAGTACCACATACTGGCAGAACTGCTCTGCAGGAACCTCTGTTGGCCCCAGGAAGGAAAGAGCTGTGCCCAGGGCAGGTACATGACCTAGGCCAGTTGTTTCTCCTGCTTCACATGCACTCTCCTGCACTAAAGATACTCTGCTCCTGTACAGAAACTCCTCCCCAAGATCAGCATGCTTCCCTCCTGCAGCTAAGGATTTATGGACTGACAGAAAAATAGGCAGGATTTTTCCTTAAAGGAGTACATGCTCAGCAGAGTAAATTCTGTTTTACCCACATCCCTCTGTAGTGCAAAACATGTGAGAAGGGAAAAGGCATGGAGAAGAAGTCTGATTCAGGAATATACAAATACAAACTATGTTTTCATGCATGCACACAGACTTGTTTGCTGAAAGTTTCACATATATCAAATTAAAACAGATAAAGCAACAAACTCAGACATCATTTACCCATGGGGAATACACTCAGCCTTTATTTAGCCACTGAAAATTTACTCCTGCTTGTCTGTATCACTAACCTGCTCGAGTAGACTGATGTTTTGATGCCAGAATACCCGTAGGGTTTCCACAGAAGATATCATAAGATTCACAGCTACAGAAATATCCTTGTAACAAAGCAAATTGGACTTAGATGGGAGCCTTGTGCAGAGCCGCTCAGAGGATTGAAGGCATTGGCAGAAGAAAGCTTTAGCACCTCAAGAAGTTTGTTGTAAAAACATGGATACCTGAGGTCATGGGGCACTTCTAGAGACTAGAAGAGAAAGGAGAGCTCAGAACTGCATTCTGTGGCTTTAGGGCAGAATTCAGATGCTACAAGTTATACCTGAATCTTTTAATCCTTTCATGAATATGGCCCTATATCTTTCTGTGCTTTTAACGTGACACTGGAGGTATTTTCCTGCCTCCCAGTGGTGTTAAACCAAAAAAAAAAAAACCAAAAAAAAAAAAAAACCTGCAACATTGTGAACATCACACTAGTGTGTCACGAGGCTGAGCTTCGGACCCGATTTCTACATCACTTGCTTTCTGCAGTGTAGTGGCTGCAAGATCCAAGCTTCAGAGATCCCACGCTGTCTCTGTTCTCATATGAAAACATGAAAGTAAATAAACTCCAGCCCCATAAATGGTCCTGGAGATCTCAGAGGGTAACGTTCCTCCTACTGTGTCTGCTCAATAAGACACTCAATAAAGTTTCCTCAGTACTGAGTGAACCAAGCAAACACAGCCTATAGAGGGACACACGTCAAAGATATTTTTAAGTTCTACTTTTATTTGAAACTTAGGATTGCTTTAAATGCCTCAATTTTCTTTTTTGTAGTGTAGAGTGAAGCTTAAAAGTGGCCCCAACTTGCAATGAAAGCTGCAATGAATTTTAGCAAATAAAAAGCCACTTAAAGAAAAAAACACTACTGTCCTGGCTGGGAATTTTAATAGTGCTGCACTCACAGCCAGACTGCTTGTAACTTTTCTATTAAAATGTTAAATCGAGAGCATTAAACAGCTTCCAATTAAGGGGTATATTATCACCTCGATGCACAGGGAGTTTCACACGTAAATCCCTATGTATTAAGAAGAGAATATACCCTGTGGCTTTTTAAATAACAAATAAAAGTTAAAAGAGATTTTGCAGGAGGTAGAAGACCCATGGAAAGGCTTATATTTTAACACACTTTGAGCATAAGAAAGTAATGTTTGAAACCATATAGAAAGAGTATTTATCCTCATTTTTTCCCCCACTATTCCCAAATATTTCCACTGGGACCTACTTACTAAGATGAAAGTCTAAGTATTCCATAGGACTGGAAATATTGATTTTTGAAAGACTTTCATATGCACAGGCTGGAGGTGCTATTGGTCATGTCTTGTTAACACTGAGGGCATCCTTCCCATGGCCCTGGTGCCTACTCCATGAGTTTAGACTCCTTTTTTTAAGGCAAAGGCAAATCTGTTAATTAACTTGGGTTAATATTAATTAAAAGAGCCAGAAACAGTTAAGAACAGCCCCCCTAGCATTTCTCGTGTTCCTGAGGGCCATTTGAAGTAAGACGTGAAGAGCTGCAAGTTTCCCTGCCTACACACAGGTTTAAAATTTTTCAGTGTAAACTCAGGAAATTATGAACTTTTGGAAAAATCAGACAGTACTGACAAAGTCCATTAGCAGTTGTTGGTTACAATTAAAGCCACAGTTCAATCATGACTGCTCACTATGGTCAACAAAAGCAAATCTACCTTGCTCTTTGGTTTGTGGGTGAGTCAGCTGGCTTGCTTGGGTCAAGGCAGGGAGGTACAACACATCAGTGACAAGAGTTTTCAGACAATTTGCTTGTAGCCATTGAAGCAGGAGAGACATTGGGGGCTGATGCTCAGTCCAGTGGATCTAAGTGGCCACTCCCATTCCTGCTGACCTCATCATCTCGGTGAAGTGACCTCAAATAGTTGCACCCCAATAGTGACTGTAGTGAAAAATCCCCAAGGAGATGATGTCTGTGGCTTTCCACTGAGGAGCTGTGGCAGTAGCTGCCATGTCCTCAACTGTTTGAGGTAGACTTTAAATTCATGTAGAGTAATTTAAAATGCAGATGTCAGATTAGGTGGAGCTCTGTTGGACCAGCAGGAGAAATTTTAGACAACGTTTTGAGTTCCTTGCTGTTCAGTTAGGCACTGCAGAGAGTCAGGTTCAATGCCACCTGGTCAGGAACCACCTCAGAAGTTCCTGGTGCCATCCAATGTCTGTCCTGTGCTGCTTCCCCTGTGCCTCAGGACAGCACCAGGAGGACTCAGGCACCCCCACAAGGCTCATTTAAATGAATGGTCTCTCCTATCTGAGGTCTAAGTGTAGGCACTTTACACAGAAGAGCTCCAAGATGGCCTTTGTGCACAGTTTCTGGAACACTAGTTTCCCATAGTCTCCCACAACATGGCAGAAACAGTTATGGGTTCTCAAAAGAAAAAATTTCGTGCTTACACCAATCTGGGACTGGTCATGAGCAAAGCCTTGTTGGCCTCTAACCACCAATGGAAACTGCTGCTCCAATTCCAGACAAATGTGCAAGTGTAGGAGCCCTGAGGACATTTTGTTCAATGCATGGACTTTTTTCAGTTCAGGGAAGTCAGCAACCTCCTGCTCTTCTTTGAAAGAGCCTTCCCTACTTTTCCAGAGTTTGACTTCTAGAACTGCTAAGACAATTTTAGGAAGGAGCAGCCGCCAGAAAAACAGGCTGACAAAAGGTCAGTCCTCCTTGGTGAAGCCATATGGCAATACTTGTTTCGGCAAGGCCAGGTGGTGACCCCAGGTTTTCTTTCAGGTCTTGCCAGAAGGAAGGGCTTGAGTGCACAAGGGCCAGAGCACTGAGACATCTGATAGAGCTTGCTGGGCTGCACTGAAATACACTGATATGGTGCGGCTTGCTGGGAGGAGACAGTACTGGCTGATCACATGGCCATAGAATATTCTGAGTAGGGAGGGACCCAGAAGATTGGTCTGCCTTTGTATCCAGCTGTGCTGCTGCACTGTGGGAGAGGAGGAAGCACGGTTCCCTAGTGCTGTAGTTGTCCTCACTTCCCCCAGCCCTGCTCTACTCTGGCTACATGGCTGTTGCAGAAGTCAGGTTGCAGAAGTCTGAGTAAGGAGCTTGCACAAGCCCTTTCCCTGAACCTCCGCAGCGCGTCTTGCACAGAGATGACATGGAGGAGCAGAGGCAGGAGGATGGCCCCTTCTGAGGCAGCATGAACACCCTCTTTGAAAATTATTTTCTTCAAAGGGGAAAGAGGCAGGGGGAGCAGCATCTCCCCCTTTCCACACTAAAAAGCACCCTCAGAGCACCTTCTGCACAGGATCTTGTATTACAAACCTGGCATGTCTTTCTACGCTGTGCCAAAGGCAGCCTCTGCCTGGTCTTGCTTCTCCCCTTCATGGAACCGTTGTGTTTGGAGATGGTTTTCATGTTCCATCAAAAAAATACAGCCCACAATTTCCATGTTAATGTGGCATTTCAGGTAATGGTTTGATGAAAGAAAGAAAGAGTATTCAGGTCCAGGTCTCAGATTGAAGAAAAGGAGGCTACCTAATCTCTTATTCATGCATCACATACTTTTGACTAAAAAGACCAGAAAACTGATCCACTCTTTTCCACCACAGAATTCCAAGTATTATGACATCTCTAAAAACTTTGCTATAAATCCTTGGTTTTGCCTATATTATTCGTAAGGAGTCACTATTTATCAGCAGTTTTGAAAAACAACAAAGACCAAATAACGTAATTTTAGACAGTCATTTTTTCTCAAATCACAGTTTCGATTTGTTCCCTTGAGATTTTTATCAAAGCAGGCTTTGCTTTTTTANTCTCCTCTCCCTCTTTTGTTGTTTATTTAATAAGCAAATGCTGGTTATATCCTGGGAGTTTAGGGTGCACGCTTGGTGAGCCTGTTATCCACCACAGTAACTCAGAGAATCTGGCATGAACTACATGGACAATATTCCATTGTTTAAAGCGTGCTCTGCCAATCTTTGCCATTGATATTAAACAAAAGTAAGGATTATTAAAGCATATGGGTACACAGCCTCATACACTGGTTAAGCCTTTACTTTGAGAATATGACTGCTGTTGTTGAGCATTCTGAAAAATATATGTAGTATGCTACAGTACACAGGGAATCACAGATGTCAAGGGGAAATGATAGGTGAAAGCTGTGTATGTTTAAAAATGCAGCACTACTGTACCTTCTTAAAAGAAAAAGAAACTTTCCTCCTTCTCCCTCCTTCCCCCTGTTGCCAGTTAAAATGAACTGTCAGAGCCTGGATAAAGATACAAACAGGATTGCATACCTTACGAAGCCTACAGTGACTCTTAGACTTTGATCTAATTCTATTTGCTGCTTTATGATGCATGAAGCTGTCAGATAAAGAGGTGTTCAAAAAAATCCACTCGAGCTGTCAGGGCTGACAAGCCCTGTGATGGATTACAGAGAAAACAAAAGGGTTATCACCTTAACCACAAACATTTATATCTTTTTTTCATAAAGGTGCTTCAATCAACATGTAGTTACTAGGGTGCAGGTTGTTGTGCGCCTGTAGGAACATAGATCCAATGACACATGTTGAAACAGCATTTAAAAAGTACAACACACATGCATTGGCACTAATATGCTGCTGACATGGTACAGTTGTGCTTACTTGGATCAAAGATAAAAATCCTATAGTTTTCAATATAAAAAGGATCCTTTTTTGAAGAACAGGTTTTCCCCCCCTCACCCATCTTTCAAAGATTAAACACAGTCATAACAGTCTGAATGGGATTTAACTCAAAAAAGCCCAGTACTTAAATATGCCCATATGATTACTTACACAATAGAAACTTCAGCACAGAATGAAGACCAGCTAGGATTTGACTCATGTAAAGGAAACAAAAAAAAATTTGCACTCACTTCTTTTTCAACATCAGAAAGCAGTCTCATGGCTCATTCAACTACCATCTCTTCCCCCTTCCTCGCCAATGTCCATCAATTCTTAAAAGGCCACCACAACAAACAACATTGGACCTGAAATTAATCAAACAAAGCTGATATTCTACCTCTAGTAGTGCATCTGTGACACTCTAGTGAAAAGAAGGCAAGGAAATGCATAAGACACGTACTCGAGCCAATAATACAGGCATTTTGCCTGTGGTTTACACTCAGAATCAAGAGTTGGACCCATTCTTTTGCGGTCAGTACAACCATATGCTGAGTGACCCAAGGCTACACTCTGGGATACTGCAGTAATGTTTGATTCTTCAGTGGTTGTTTTTTCCCCCACTTAGCGACTGTGATAACAAAGTAGGCTCAACACTATGAAAGGGTTGAAAAATTTTGATAATTTATGGACTATAAATCCACTGGTAGCTACAGACTGAGATGAGCCTTGTCAAAGAAGCCCAAGAGCCACATATTGCTGGAACCTTGGAAAAATTTGAGGAAAATTGTTGTTCTGTGGTTGCCCTACTTCTCCATCTTTTTCCAAAAACACTGTTACTGTCTGCTGCTCAAGAGAGGACCTAGATGAACATTTGGTCCAACCTTACACCTCCCTTGTTCTAACAAGGGAATTTGCATCTGTGGCAGCAAAATTTTTTGCCAAGATTTATGTATATGATACACACATATATGCAGATAGCCTAGATGAAGCATGCCAAATTAGGAGTGAACTATGGAATTTAACACAAGGCCTGTATATGGAGAGCAGGTAAAAAATGAGGCATTTTTCACACAGTATCTTACACACTTGTGGTGTGGTGTGCTCAGTGGGAGGGAGGGATTCATTTTACTTGCCAGTGAACATCTAATGTGAAAAAATCCCAAGAGTTTGGGGACTGGGACAAAAACAAAACCATCTTGAAGCTCCCCAGAAGGCGGGTTGCAAGATTATAATGAGCATGCCCACGCTTTTAGAGAATCCCACAACAGCACAGGGCCAAGTTCTGTGTTTATGTACAGCACTATTGCTTCACATTACAGAAACCTGGACTATGTTTCCCATAAAGCAGAGCACGCTCTAACACTGGAAATTGTGTGTCAAAGGAAGTCAGAAACAGAGATAGATCTGGAGGAGAAGTGTTTGGAGCAAGATGAAGAGCTGAGAGGCAACCCTGGCAGGCCTGAAAAGAATTCTCTCACAGATATGGACCACCTGACAATACCAGTAAATCATACTGGCTTAAAGTTCTTTCTGATGGATTTCCTTTTAACACCTACTGACTAAAGGGAAAAGAAAAAACCCAACAGAAAAAAAATATAACCGCCTAAACACATTGCTTACAAAAAAAAATATGGAAGTCCTCTTAAATGCTTCTTTAACTACGCCAATATCAGGCATGATCTTGGTTAACAGCTGTGGGGGGAGGAAGAAAACCATTTTTTCAGTAATTCTAGCAAGCTTTTAAGGCTGTTTCTCTTCTCAGCTCTACCTCTCTGGTGCAACTTGGCAAGCACTGATAGACACAAGCATTACCATCATTCATTAAGGTATATTCCTCTGCCATAGTTATCCAACAAACCAATAAAACTCCTTTTCTAAAAGTTGAAAGGCAAGCTGGTTCGGATAGACCATTCTTAGTATGCACGGAGTGTACATTCACAGGCAATAATACAGTGGGAATTCAGCTAGCCTGAGCACAGGCTGATGTGAAGCATATGATATTACTTATGTAGGCATGAAAGCAATCTGCTTTAATATCAGACACTTTAGTGCAAAGAATGTCAGGGTTACCAAAGGTTAAAGACAGGCCGCTGGATTTTTTTTTTTTTTGTTGCCTATTTTTTTTAAGTATGAGCTGAAAAAATGTGGGATCACTCCATTTTCAGGTTTTTGGGTGCTGCTGAGTAAAACAGCTATAAACAATGCAAGTTAAAATAAACAGCAAGATAAGAAAAAGTGGGTGGAAAGTGCCACAAAGCAAACTATACATAGAAAAAAGAAGAGTGTAAGACAGCCCTTCACCATTAAGCTGCAGATGGTGATGCTCCCAGCAGGATTTGAGCATCATCCCACTGATCCAGCACCTTCACAGAGTGCTGGATAGCAGTTCAGAGTGTCAGAGGCCAGATTCCCACCCAGCTGCGATGCCTGCCATCCCTAGGCGGGGAACCACAGATTTCCAGGTCACCCTGCCACTGCCGGCCTCACAGGCAGCTGGCCTGGCAGGATGGGAGCAGTTGGCTGTGTTTGCCTGTCACACGCCTGGGCTGCGGTGTCGCACGGCGCGCCCCGCACGCCTGGCGGGCTGCGGGTTCGGGCACCAGCTGGCCCCGGTCCCTGCGAGCTCTCACTGGCATTCCACTGCAAGCAGCAGCTCCTGCAGGGCTTTGAACTTTCACTTTTCCTTTACTAAAATTAAAAACCAGGCACGTAACCAAGCTGAGAGTTCCCACAATCTCAGGTGGGAAGCATAACTGAGAACAGAAGCCAGGTGGACTGTTTTTCACAGGCTGATTGCTTTTTCAGAGTGTATTAGCATCTATTTTTTTCCCCAGCGCTGGAATCCTTAGGTACTAGGGAGCCTAAGGAAAGCAGGAGCTCTTGTGCTGGTGGATAAAGAACCAAGATAAAGCACAACAAAATGAACTGAAAATGAAGACATTTCTCTCATTTTTCTCAAAATCACAGTTCTATTTCTGTTTGAATCTGTGCATCATAGAAGATAAAAATTGTAAATATTGAGGAGAAATAATGCAAGCCATTATAAAATGATCTGTTTTCATAACCTACTATGAAGTAACTAAACCTCCTTGATAACCTTCTCTCAGGCTGATGCTACCTGTCTGTGTGTCCTCATACAGGACTGTGCCTACCATTGGCTCTTTATGACACATGCAAAGAAAGAAAGGGAGAGGGAGAAACAAAAAGAAAGAAAAAGAGAGAGAGGAGAGAGAGAGAGAGAGAGAAAGAAAGAAAGAAAGAGAGAAAGAAAGAAAGAAAGAGAAAAAGAAAGAAAAAGAAAGAAAGAGAGAAAGAAAGAAAGAAAAAGAAAAGAAAGAAAGAAAGAAAGAAAGAAAGAAAGAAAGAAAGAAAGAAAGAAAAAGAAAGAAAGAAAGAAAGAAAGAAAGAAAGAAAAAGAAAGAGAGAAAGAGAGAAAGAGAGAAAGAAAGAGAGAAAGAAAGAAAGAAAGAAAGAAAGAAAGAAAGAAAGAAAGAAAGAAAGAAAGAAAAAGAAAGAAAGAAAGAAAGAAAGAGACAAAGGGTGGGTAGCTTGCAGCAAAAGAAGACAGATGGGCCTATCAGTTATGTATATTGTGACCCACCTGCCAGTCACAGCCCCATGGGAATGTGGAATAATAAATACTGAAAAATGGAAAGTAGGAATTAAACTTAAAAAAACCTCAACCAAACAACAAAACATATTGAACAAAGTAAATTGTCTGGAAGGGAGAAGTGTAATAAAGATTTTTTAGGAGCATATAAATCAAAATTTCAAAAGAAATTTACCAAATGGGGTCTCAGCTCACATGCAGTCAATGGCAGGAGGGTGTAAATTGTGGATCTAGAGAGGATGATTGCCAGCACGCCTAGGTATGAGGGGGTTGATTCAATAAATATTCATGCTGACAGCGTGTATGCTCTAAGCACACACCCTGCCCCAGCAAATCCGTGTTGGCTGAACTTCACCCCCAGCCCTGGAGCCTCTGCATGCTCTTGCATCACCCTCAGCTGCCCACTGTTTTTTTTTTGTGTGTGTGTGTGTGCATATGTGTGAACGTGCAGCTGTATGAGTCCAGACCCTGCAGACCAAACCTGACTGACTTCTCCTAGTCTTGTCTCATTACCTGTCCTCCCACAGCTCAGCAATAAACTCAGTTGTGAGATCTCCAGCTCATTGTGACTATCCAAAACTATCTCACTGAGCAAAAAATCCTTCATACTAAAATCAGGAGTAATCCAAATACATTTTTCTTTTGCTGAGTATGTGTTTCATGAAAAACCTTGCTTCCCTTCTCAAACAACATGAAGTCCAGAGGATCATCTCTTGCTTCTGTTAAGCATTTTCTTCACACCAGCCCTTGAGGTGTTTCTACAACTCCATGTAAATCCCAGCCACTCTTATGAAAACCACATGCTTCTTTGGACTCCAGAGTCTCCATGGCAATTTGTTGTGGATATTTGGATAATTTACAGAGAATACCCAGCCTGCACACAGACCTGAGGAAAAACACGTTTTCCCCTTGTGGGGGAACATTGTGCATTCAGAGATACCTGCCTTTGCCTACCTCTTTGTTGTAAAATCTCAAATTGGTCCATGCAGGCGACTCTTCCCTGCAAAATTCTCTCACCTATACAACAAAGATGGGTGTACTGTGGCAAAATCAGTCTATTTTCCTTCTGCTTTTCTGCTCCCCTTTCCCATCTCTGAGTTCATCCTCATCTTCTTCTTTCTGTCCCCTTCCTGTCACTGAAGTCCTCCTCCATCTCCTCCTTTCACCTCTCATTCATTCATTCCCCTGTCAGGAGGATATGCAAATGAAGTCTAATACTAATTTAAAGGCCTCTTTGATGTAGGCTCTATCTAATCAGTAAAAAAAAAAAAAAAAAAAAAAAAAAAAAAAGGAAAAAAATCACCACCCTAACAGTATCTGAGTTTCTGCTCTGACCTTTTCACTGCTTTTAACAGCTTTTAACCTTAAGAGTTCTTTGTCTTCACATCACAGGCAGGGAGACAAGGCTGTGGTTATTTAACTTTTTTAACAATATGTGAACTGAGGTAATTACCCAAAGAAAATATTAGACGAAAAGTTTTCTTATCTTTCGGAGTGAAACCAAAACCTTCCAAAGGAAGAGAGCTGTGGGGCTGGAGAATGCTTTTGCCCTTACTGGGTATTCCCACCATGACATGGGGGGACCAGCTGGGGGCTCACAGCATCTAGTGGAGCTCAGGAACAAACAAAATGGAGATGTTCTCTCAGTGTGGTGCTCACCAGGGCAAATATCACCTAGCTCAACAGCAGTGGGCAAGACCACCTCTAGTGACATCCTTCCCAGGTTTTCTTCGTGAGCTCTAAGTGCCAACATGGAAACAAATACCTACTCTTGTTCCCATGCTCACGCAATGTCTCTTTCCTCGCATTCGGTGCTATTTTTTTATTCTGTCTTGTTGCTTTTGGCCTCAGATATTGGTAATGCATAAATCTAAATTTCTGAAGGTTTTCAACAATTGCTCACAAACCCTTGTTCCAAAATAAGTAGAACATAAGCAAATGGGTCAAATACATCACTGAACTACTAGGATATGCCCAGACATGAAGAGGGTCCCCACTTCCAACAATGCACTGAGGTCCTGACTTTGCTATGTGGCTTGAATAATTAGATTGGAAAATTGCCTAGTTGTTTTGTGGGGACAGTCCCTCTACAGACATCCACCATTAAATAAAAGGACCTAAATAACAACTGCTTTATCTTAGTGATGCTGTTTAATAAAAATGAAATCTCATACTCAAATACATCCTACAGCAAGCACATAAGATGACCACAGGAAACATTTTGCCCTGCAAAAAAAAAAAAAATAGCTCAAACATCATGGAAATCGGTGGCCTTGATGAGGATTGACAGAGCCAGATACGGAAATTGGAGAATTTTACTGGAAAGCAGTTGCAGGAGCATGAATATAAAGGGTATACAAATCTCTACAGGCTGTAAACACTGAGAATAAAATTGTAGATGGGCTACTTGAGTGACATGTTTTCTAATAATGTAGAAACATACTCTCAGTGAGCACTAGTTGAAAGCACTGACACTGTGGAATAGCTTCTCAAATTAATTAGAAGAAGAAAACACATTAGGTTAAAGCATGGGAACAACTCCTCTTTTGTGACGGATGAGTTAAACAGGCTGATGTTTTTCCTGTACAAACTGATGAATCTTTGGGGATCAAAGTTGTATGGGTTACAGTTGTATCTTTTCAAAACATGTGGACCAATTAATTCATTCTGTAATATTCCTTGAAAGTAAAGAGTTGCAAATATGCTGTGCTTGTCATCAACTTGTGGTTCTCCCAGCTTCATGGGGTTCATAAATTATCATTTCTCTTTGTTTGATCTTTTTTTACATAATCAGATGTTGCAACAGGAAGTGAGACCTCCTCTTCGGTGGCAGAGACAGTGAGTGCTCCCATCCACACCCTGCCTCACAGCAGCACTTTCCTGATCACTGCATCCCAGTGTGCCTCTGATGAGACAGGCAGATCACTGCAGCTAGGGAAAAGGTGGCCCATAAAAAATACTCTCCAGTGCTCCACAACCCAATGGTTTCCCTATTGAAGCAGAGTGATTTACAGGGGATGTGTGCAGTCTGGAAGATTAATGTAAGTATCAGCCTGACAGTTTTCACACTGAATAAGAATAAAATTGATGGATGAAAAAATATAAAAATATGTGCTGCATGTTTAATATATTTTCAATCTTTCCAAAAGTATATGTAGGAAATCTATATGATACTTCCTTGGAAGAAAAATATTATTTGATCCTTGTCTGAATTTCTGGTACTGCAACTCGACTTCAGGATGGACATCAAGGATGTGTAATTCAGTTAATACTATCACTGGGACTGAAGGGACTAATGTAGGAAGTGAAGTCATATCCAATTTCACATCTCTATGATTCTACAATTAAATCCTAAGTGTGATCTTCCAAAGACCCTCAAAATATCAAGTCTTAGGAAAAAACCCCAGGGAAGACAAAAAAAAAAAAGAAAAAGGAAAGATGGTTTTTAAGTTATTAAACCTCTACATTAAGAAATTATTTCACTGAAGAAGGGTCTGAATGTAACAGAAACAGGAAAGAACATTTACAGTGCTAATAAAGCAGTAGGCTAATGCAGCAAACCCAGTGACACCGAGGGCTGGAGATGAAAAAGTGCAAAGCAGTAGATCTTGGGACATAAGCCACCCTTCTACATCTATGCTTTACTCTTGAGAAATGAGGAAGAGGAAAAGACTACACTTCAGATTTCATTGCTTCTGCAGTCCATGCACTTCCCCAGTTCCACAGAGCAGCACTTCCTTTTGCAGGTCCTCAGGCAGCCATTGCCATGGGTTGAAGAGCATGGATGAACAGCCAGACTATCCCGTCTGAGACGTGTGCCCATGCCACTCTTGGCTGGTCTGTGCCCTCAGCCCAGGGGCTGCCTGTGCATCACACGATGAAGGGTATGCAGCCAGCTGGTTAAGGTGAGCTGAGGCATGTCTGAAATTGCCTTTTGGAGCACAGAGTGCTCTGCAGGTACATGCCCAGCAGCAGAGTTCCATGTTACTCAGGCCCCAGATCACCCACAATCATGACTCTGCAGCCATCAGGCTGTTAGCTGGGGGGGAAGCAGGGCAAATGGAGTGAGAGTGCCCCATGTTCACAATCACTTCTGAGCCCACCACAGTTTCCCAATAGCATGGATATGTGCCTCATAAAACCCAAGCAGATGATCTGCTGCTTAAAAATAGATTTGGGAACTTTTTGTAGGCCATAGGTTGTTTTTCAGCTCATTGTGTTTTGATCTTCTGTTTTCTGCAAAGCTAATTATTAATTTGTAACTTCCAGAAAGCAGATTACACAAGTCACAGTTCTGCAGGAACTGAGGGCAAAGCAGATTACATTCTCTATTGCAGAGACATTATTAGCAGTGACTCATAAAGCAGAACTATTCAGAAAGACTCCCACATGTTATTTATTTGTTTATACAATTTTTGCAAAGGTAATGATGGCTGAAAAGATCTACTTCCTCACAAAGGTAATCAACACTGTATGAAAGCTAACAATTTTTCCACAAAAAGATGGAAAACTGGAAAATATTTTGACAAATATTTTCAGGTGAAACATATTACATTTTTACAATTTGCAAAGTACTAAAGATTAAGTTTGAACAGGTAACTTGTAACTTTATTCTTCCTCTCTCCCTGTTTCCCTTTCTCTTTTCTTCTCTTTTTTTTTTCCTTCCATTTTATTGATTATGGAATAATAGTGAAAACAAGACTTAAACGTGTTAAGTATTAATCAACTGAGGGAAACACTGAACACCTCACTTCATTTAAGAAGGCAATCAAACCCTCTTTTTCCTCAGTATAATTTCTGCCATCTTTTCAGACTGATTTTGGAACTTTCTTCACATGCACAAAGTTTAAACTATTTTCCTTGATTCAAAACCTCTGTGAGTTGGAAATCCAGCCTTCACCCCAGTTCCTTAGAGGAGAAGCCAGGCACTATACTGCAGAGAAAGATCAACAAGAATGAGGGATGTCTTCAAAAGCATTTTAACTGCGTTAGGGCAGAACTTAGATGGGTTTGTTTACCACACTTAATGAGCTGCCTTACCTTTCTTCATTTGTCAGTGATGTTAACTTTAATCCCTGTTTGTTTTATGCTTTCATTACTTCTTTAATTTTTTTTTTTAGTGCAATCCCTTGTGTGTGGAATACCGACCCTCACTGATAAATTACTGTACATTCCTCCTTCATTTCTTCACAATGTTTGTAAGTGAACTAATCAAAACTTCAGGGATAGATGTTTTTACATTCTCATATAACAAGTTATTTGCTCCTTCTGTAATTGTTTTCTTTCTTTTAACAGCCCTTTTAAGTTTGCTCTCCCATGCAATTTACTGAGTTGCCCTTTGCCATTGATCTGTGCATCTTTTTGGTGGCTGGACCATGAAAATTTGTAAGGTCTTGAATATTTGCTTTAATATTGTACAGATTCAAATACATCCTGTGTAATTAAAAGAATCCTGTCAAGTTCTAAAGTGGGGCTTATTATTAATATGACTGTCCTAAAAGATTGTAGTGCAAAATCAAAATAAAGCTTTTTTTCCTCATTTTCCCAGCCTGCTTATTCTGTGTGTTCACAATTGTTGGTCTCAGCTTTATGTAACTCTTGGCATCAAGCTTCCTTTCCCTAAGTTCACCAAAAAGGGTTTGAAATGAAGTGGCAGCAGCAGTACTAAACTAGAAAGAAAACAGACCACAGGCAGCACACAGCATGTGTACAGAAATACACAGGAAAAGAAAACCTGCACCAGTATGGTCAAGGTTTCTGGAAAAACAGAAGTACTGCTATTCTGCAAATAAACAGATCTGAAAGGAAAAGGTGTTACAAAACTGGTTGCTTCAAAATTCACTGCAATCTAGTCAGCACACTTCTCTTAATGAGTACTACAATAGCTCTCAGCACCATCAACATTCTACACGGAAATAAGCAGTGGAATCACTGGGGTAAATGGTCTGTGAGAGGTTTCATATTCCCCAAGTCCTCAGCACCTGGAAATGTAAGCCATTAATCAGCAGGCACACAGCCATAACAGCCCTAGTATTCTTGGTTTTGTGAAGCAAGATCAGAGTGATGTGAGCTTCAGTTGTCTTTTCTCCTACCCCACTCAACAAAGCTCCCTCAGTTCACAGCTTATAGAGTATGACAGAAGTATGCCTTAAGTCTCTAGCTGAAGGATTAAAGCTTTACAAACCTGTTAAAATCAGCCAGACAGGTCTAGCACTCATTAAAGCTTTTACCTCATTTCAAGCCTGAGTGCCCCCCAAAACTGGACTAACGAAAATATGCATAAAGGAAATCTCCTCATCTCACTGTAATAGAGGGAAGGTCTGTTCTGACTGAAGAAATTACTGGCACTACCCTGAAAAGTACATGAGAAATGTAATGGGACTTTTGCAGCAGCTCACACGAGGAAGGTACTGAGGTGATTGCTATGTCCTGTACTGCACACTGGGGAAATTACAGAAAAGGCTCTGAGCTTGTAAAGCTGAGCCAGTTTCCTAATAAGAAAACAGCACTTCAACTGCAGCTAGCACCTACAGACTGATTGCACCACACCTCCTCTAAACACTTCCTCCCTGCAGACCTCTCCCAGCTTGATGCAAATTACCAAATATTTTCTCCTAACAACTTTTATTGGCTTGATTTTTGTGCCACCATAATGCCTGGCATGGTGGCCCTGGCAGACCTGTGAGGCTTGGCACATGCTATGGAGCTGCCACAGGTTCTCTTTCTCTCCCTGGAAATCAAAGCATCCCCAGATGCAATAACAGATGAGGACACAGCCCTTCAGACATGCTCATCCTGTAGCTCTTTCCCTGGCTTTACTGAGCTTGAGCTGACAATGGCTAACAGCCAAATTCATCTGCCCTTTTACCAAATAAATCCTTGGAGGGTAGAGGCTGGACTTGCCCCTGGACTTTGTGTTGCTCCTGTTTTAGTGTTGGTAATGGGCACATGTTCATATCACCAACACCACACCAGGTTTCTGGCACTGAGACACTGCCTTTCCATCACCATTCCTTTATGTTTTTCTGTGCTTCTGCAGCAGTCCTGTTGTTACCTGATGTCACCCACAACTAACAGAAGGTGGGAACGTAGCTATGGGTCCTCTCCTCAGGCTTGTAACCAGCAGCTCTCATGGCCAGGGCTGCTCCTTAGGGTTTCTTTCTGTAGCCAAAGAAAGCTGCTGATTTAGCCTGTTGTTTTCTTATCTGCCTCCATTGCTGTCAACCTCCCCTGTTCTGGTCTACAGCAAATCCTCCTTGTACCAGGCAAGTGCTTTGCCCCATGGAATCTTGCTGTGCTGGGCCAATCTCAGGGTCACCCAGACAGTTTGCCTTATAAAAACTAGTCATCTTCCATCAACATAAAAGCATCTGACTCAAAGTTAACTTTGGCAAAACATGTTTAAAACTACACATAGTCAGTTCTGTGGCAGGAGAAAATGTTCAGAAATTTCCATTTTTACAAATTAACTCTAATGGCAGGGTTTTCTGGCATTGGAGCAGGCTGCCAAGAGAGGTGGTTGAGTCACCATCCCTAGAGGCATTCAAAAGCCATGCAGATGTGACACTAGGGGATGTGGTTTAGTGGTGGACTTGGCAGTGCTGAATTAACAGTTGGACTCAAAAGATCTTAGAGGTCTTTTCCAACCCGAGCAATTCTATGATCCTATGTTGGCATCCTTAAAAGAGATAAAAAAATGAGAGAAGAAGAGTTGTTAGCTTTTTTCAGAGCTAGAGAAGCATCCCTGGGAACCTTGCACCATTCCAGGCACACTGTCAGCCAGGCATTTACTCCCTGATGTTCAAACGCAGGCCTTGCTTACTTGAAGTGTACCTCTGTCTTCAGAGGGGAAAAAAACAGCTTGACTTGTAAGGTCACCTGACTGGGGGCAAATTTACTGTCTGGCCCACATCTTGTACACACTACTAATCTCCTTCTTGGTAGCAAGATTGATTTAAAAACATGTAAGAAATTCCCCACTTTTGTTTCCGTTGCATTTAAAAGACTCAACATTTTCTTCTTGTCAATCAACCTGTTTACATTTAAGTCTGAAAATAGTACTTTATATTTAGCCCTAAATATAATACATGTAAGCAATAAATTTTAATTAAGGTAGTCCTTAAACAAGTGCATGTTGCTGTTTTAAAGTCAAGTGGGTGAAATTAAGGAAGTCACCATCTGAGCACCAAAACCCAGCTGTTGTTGAAGCAGTGAACCAACTCTTGGCAGGACTAGCCTTTTCTGCATGTGCCAAGAGGAGACTTTCTTCATTTCAGCTTCCTTCAATGTCAGTTCCAAATAACTGGCTCATGCAAACTTGAGAAATATCAGAAAACCTTGTTTTCCTCTTGAAGAATAGAAATGATAGGTAGAAGAGCATGAACTGTCAATTCTAAAATCTTGAAGGCCGGTATACGCCTAAACAATAAGTTCATAATTATGAGATGCAAGACTTGCCGGCTAAGTTAATGTTTTTCCTCTGAACTGTGAAATGTTTCAGTGGCCTTGACACAGTACCTCAGCTGGTCACCTTGACATCCATAGCCTGGTAAGAATCATACTGGTCCCTGACACTGTTTTCATCTTTTCCCTTAGTGCTTCCATCACCTCTGCTATTTAGAGACGTGTCTGGGATAAGAAGCACTTCTACCACGGTTTCTCTGACAAGCGCATCCCACATAACGCTGCCCTTGCTGGTCGGGAAGTTTTTGACTCACACCTCCAGAGTTACAGGGGCAGACCTCAAGATCCACCACAATAACTCCTGACATCATGGTCCCTCAACGATCCAGGCTGTGACACTTGGCTCTCTCCTGGCTCATGTCCCTGGGTGTCCTCCACAAGGTCACCATGGCCGGGGTCAGTTGCTGTTGGCCAAAGCCAGGGCGCACATGCGAGACTTGCACGGAACGGAGCTCAGGACTCTCAGCAGAGACAGCATCCAAAGGAACCAATTACACAGTGATCTGTGGAGCAAGTTCAATTAGACACCGCAAGTGGAGAAGCTCCCCTGGAGTCAACACATAACCAGAATAACAATGTAGCCTGTAGCTTTATAGCATTTGAAGCGAGGCCAGAAATTTCATGTCAGAAATCTGACTTGGAATAGTTTTTGATACACCACATTTGAGGAGACAAAGAAAATTTTTTAAGTCTGAGTTTGTGAAAAACAAAACCACAGGGTCTCCTTTAGGACAATCGTATTCCATCTGAAAAAGAATGAAAATGCATTTGCTAGTGATTCTGAATGTTTCCCTGACAGTAAGAACTTCAGAATTTTCACGGGATCGTTTCAAGGAAAACCTGAATGCAGTTATTAACAGAAAGATCCATAAAAAACTACAAGTTTAAGAGAACATTTAATAACAACAGCAATCACAGAAAATATCTCTCTCTGGCACCTCACTCTTAAATCCTCTTAAAACTTGCAAGATTCGCTTTTGTAGTGGAGCCACCATACTAGGAGACCAAATTAAAAAACCCAAACAAAACAACAAAAATTTGTAGGTTGTTGCAAGTAATTATTGACACAGCCAAAATAGAAAATTAATTCAAGCTGTGAACTAATTATCCTCAGCATCACTGACATCTCTTTTCGACTTCATATTTATGACATTAACATTATTATTATTATTACGCCACAATTATTATTATTATTATTATTATTAGCCTGTGTCCTCTGAACTCTCCCAGACTGAAATTGACTCATAAGGAGCATCCTTCCACCACTAAGTGAATCCCCAGGAAATGAATAGCACTTGCTCTTATAAATCTCAGTGTTATCAACTCTTGATATCTCAGTCCAAGTGTTACTTAAAGCACTTTATTTAAAGTTTCAGTTCAAGAAATCAATGACTTATATAGAAATTTGAACTTTAATTTGAAAAAGGAAGGCTCCAGTACTCAGGATGGAATGGAAAAGCTGGCAATCAAAACAAAAGCAATGGCTTATATTTCACAAGGCAAATATAAATGTCCATGAATAACCATGCAAACTTTTAAAAATAACTTTTAAAAATCACATTATGTTTAAGTAGATCTCTTGATTTTAGAGGTCTTGATAGGTGATATCTGGAAGGACATTTTTCCTGGAAGCTGTTGGTCACCATCTTCCAGGGCGTCTGTGTCTGCTAATAAAAGTGTTGCTATGAATAATGCGCTCACCTATTTCTGTTTTTGTAAAGTTTTTATCAATGGCCTACAGTGTTTAGTAAGCAAAACCAGAAGTTAAATCCACCACATTTTGTTCCACAACAGTCTTGCCTTTATTATTCTTGGAGCCAGAAATGCAAACTTCCTACTGTAGGTGCTGCAGCCATGAGGTAACTTTAGAGTAATCTACAGGTTTTGTCCATCTTGTGCATAATTTACCCCATAAATCTGAAAACTACTTAGAGGTAGATAAAAACAAATTATTTTCTACCACTTTACAACAACATATTGTGCACATTCTGGACAGAGCTGAGTTCACGGGACAGGAAAAATTTTTGTGACTTCCTACCCATATTTCCTGTCTCTGTTTGTGTCCTTGGAATAGGTACCAGCCAAACCAGAACTGATGTTGTGACTTCAGAAACTTCTACCACTGTGTGTTTAATTTCCAGCTTAAAATTCTGCAATTCCGTTTTTATTTCAATAGAAAATCTCCAGAATTTGTACATTACTTTGTTGTTATTACTGAATCACCTTGAAAATACCATTTTCACCACTGAAGGGAACAACATCAAAGTGGTGATATTGTTTCCAGGACCCTAAAAAGATCAGTTCCCACTTTTGGTCCAGTGTTGCCTTGACAGATCTATTAAGGCATCAGCTGGCAACACATCACTTTTCTGAAGTCTTTTCTAATATTTAATGCTCTTGGCACTGATGTTTCTCCTCAACAAAAAACAGCAAAGCTTTCAGCTCATGTAAACTTAGAGCACCATTTTCACATCTGACCACAGATCCAGCTGATGATCTGTCTTTATCTGAAGTTCCTCATAAGAAATCCACTCGGTATATCATTGCCTACTTTATACAGTATTGTTCATAGCATCAATAAAAGATACCAAAGCAATATCAAAAATCCTCCCGTTACCACATGGTGAGTCACCACCTGTAACCTTTTTAGTGTGGTCAGTGTATCTTCATATCTCAACAATCTAAATTAGCTGCTTTTTAATTATAAAAAGTAAATCAGAGACTCACTGTAAACTTTCCAGCCTTTTTTGTTCACTTTTTCTCTGGCAGAAGGAAAAGATGTGGAGATCAGTTGGCCACAGCAACAAATGCAGCAGGGCATCCATCCAGCAGACCTTCTAGGCTGAATAAACATCTTCCCCTTGGGCTGGCGAGCACTGACCCCCCTTCTGACCTGGTCTGCTTAGGCCCTGCTCTCCCAGGCTCCAAGTCTCCCTGTTCCAAAGCTTTGTCTGTGCAGATCAGGATGCATGTGGTGCCATGTACGTGTGAATGCATAGTCATGGCTAGGGACGCCTAGACAAGCCTGCAGCATTCACACCACAGATTGCTCTAAAACATCTCCCAGCAAGCATGAAAAACATCAACAGTTCCATTTGCTTAAAAACTCATGTTTGCAGCAGTAATTTACAACTGCAACAGCACCATTATTTATTAGCACATCTTCATTTCCATCACGCATACTTCCATCAGGCATACCATGATTTGTGGAAGCTGTAAAATTACAGGCATCTTTTCCTTGAAAGAACATGACTAAAATTGATTTTAAGCTAACTTTTAGCATAAAACATAAGATCAACCGTTGTAGTAATTTCAACTTTTTTTCTTTTGCACACAGAATCAAAGATGGGCCTTTCTTCTATCTGCCAAGGGGATTTCTTCATGAAACTCAGAATTAACTTAGAAAGATTCATGAACCCATAGACAATGTAATCAAAAATGGAAATACAAACAATATAAAATTAATCAAAAAACCCACCCTTTGGACCAATATTTAACATGGATGCTGAAGAGGTGGAGAATAAAGGATTTAGGCTACCACATGAAAGAAAAACATTTGGAACAATGCTAGCCAAGGTTCTTAAGGGATATTACACAATCTGTTCTTGGCCCAAAAGCTATAAGAAATGCACTTGTCATTTTGTCGTCATACTTTAACAGAAAGGTCAAAGGAAGAATTTATGGCAATACTACAGTCATTAATGTATGCTATAGGGAAAAAGTGATCAATCAAACCACAGACCATTGCAAACTCCTCAACTCTGTTTTCTTCTTCTGTTTCAAACCTCAAAGCCTTATAGAATGCACTTTCTCATACTTTCCCATCTCCAATGTTTGAAGCAAAATGGCAAAGACAACAAATCCAAAGATTCTGACAAACATTTTGATGACATTCTCAATCCAAAAAATGCATTTTTCTTTTTTTTTTCTCTGAACTATCACACTTTTAAAAGGTCATTTCAACTGACATTCATGAGCATGAGAAAGAGACTAGTTCTCTCGTAAAACATTGTGGAGATTTGATTATTGTTTCGCCTCTTAGCTTTTTTTTCCTTGTTGTTGAAGACTCAACCACCAAGCCCTCTATGCTTTATTTAGCTCTTCTTATCCCAGACATTTTTCATTGGGGGCCTGATTGTCAGAAGTTGCAAAGGTTCTGATGTATGGATGAAATGGAAGTCATTCTGTGTCGATTACCCTAACGGTCTTCTGCGAGCCAATCAAAACTTGGACTCTGGAAGTCTAGGAAGAGAAGAAAGAATAAGACCTTATCCAAGATGCAGACCAACGGCAGAATTTCACCCTCTTTCCTAAGTACATCTACTCAGCAAGCAGCAATTTCCCAGGGATGAGACTTTAACAAAAGAAGAGAGGGTTTCTGCCTGAGAGGAAGGTAAACTCATCAGTTTAAAAATCTCTGATCACGCAGAACTGCCATGATAGTGGTAAATATCACCAGCAGTAAAAAGAAGAACTATCTTTAAATTTTCCAAGTGACTAAGGAACATGTTAATATTTTCTGTTAAGCACTCTTTTCCTCTAGCATTCAGGACATTAATTAATAAAGAAAGAAAAGCTGAAACCTGATTCACAGCAGCCTGCTGGACTCTCAGCATGAGCAGTCCATTGGCTTTTTACCCACAGCAGCTCTCCATTCAGAAACACTAAATGCAATTGACTCAGTATGCCAGATACACCAACAATGACAAACACTTGTCTGGCACTTGTCTTTTGGGTGACACACACAGTTCCCACCACAGAGCAGCACAAAGCATTGTTACCACTGGCTTCCTTCATGATTGTGCAGGAGGCTGTGGATGCCTGTGGCTCCTGCAACAGAAAGGCAGCATGTTTTGCCTGCCCTGCATTTCCAGGCAGGTATTGTACTGACGGTACAAGCCTGGGAAGGCAGGTGGGTGACCTTTCCTCTTTCCCATCCTTGATTTCTTCATTTTAAGGAGTGAAGAAATGGGAAAACAGAGGTGCTGTGTCTAATAGATTACTTTTTCTCTTGTGCAAACTCTGCTGTGCTGGTGAGCTCACAGCCTCTCCTTTTTTGGTGGAGCATAACTCTACCCTGACCAGGTGGTCTGTGAGAAGATCACAGTGAGATTTGGTGAGTGCCTACAGAGGATGAATAACTCAAGCCAAGTACATAAATAAAGGATTTAAATAAAAAGCACTTTAAAAAAATCCTGTAGCGTTGGAAGTAAATTTAGTGGATGGGTCAGATGGTTACACTATATCAAGTGCAAACCTCAAATGAGTAAAAGCCTTGTCATAAAATATTTCAGATGAAGGCATTTGTTTCAAATCATTATGGCCTACAACAGCACAAAAATGTGTAGCTCACCTTCAAGACAAAGGAAAAACAAGGATTAATGTGGGCAGTTGGCTTGAGGTTTGAAAAAGACTGTTTACTGACATTGCATGATGTGATGAAGGACAGCTCAGCGTAAGATGGAAAGAAAAAATGTGGGAGCACAGGACTAGTCACACATTGACAAATATGTCAAGAATGACTGCTGAGGAGCATCTCTGCTGAAAAGAACTGAAGGACCCTGATGGAGAGCAAGCTCAGAGCCAGAGTGCTTCTTAGCAGACACAAGGTTGGCAGCACTCTGAGTTCTATGAACAGTGACATTGGACCACACCTACATACTATATTCAGTTTTGGTTCCCCCAGCAGAGGACAGACATGGGAAAACTGGAGTGGTCTCAAGGGGAGACATGCTGGGGACAGGAGCACTTGTCCTGTGAGGAGCTGGGCTGAGATACCTAATAATACCACTGGCTACCAGTGCCTACAGAGGGTCATCGAGAAAATGGGACTGAATTGTTAACAGTGACACATGGGGAGAGGATAAAAATAATGAAGAAAATAGTAACAGAATAGATTTATCCATGGTGTATCCAAGGAGTTTGTCCTCATAATAACAGTCAGGCAGCTGACCAAGTTTCCCTGAAAGGCTATGCCATCCCCAGAGGTTTTCAAAACCCAAGTAGACAGCCTGGACTGGCTGCAGAGCTGGCCTTGCTTTGAGCAAAGGTCTGGAGCAAATACTTTCAATGTCCAACCTGAATTCTTCTGTGATTTTTCAAAAGTTAAAGGACCAGTATTCATCCCAAAGTCTCATTTTGAGCAATAATAAAATGTTTTAGTAAAGGCTGTATTAAGAGTAAAAAGCCCTTGAATGCAAAGAACTAGACTCTCATTCTAGGATTATATGGGAAAATTTCAACATGAACAGAATATACTGAGGAGCAACAAGTGAACAGAAAAGAACAGTACCTGCTGCCTCTCTTCCTTCAGTTTAAACTTTCCCAAATGCCTAGGCTAGAGGTTGCCAACAGGTACTTTCATCGTGGGGAGACTGCCTTCTGCTCTTATTCCTTCTGAAAACACTTCCATCAAAGCTGCTTCAAAGCCCCAAAACGCAAGAGAGATTTGACGAGAAAATATGAAGATGTCTTTGTTTTCCCAGAGAAAGAAAATACCTTGCTTCTCTGGTCTCTATAGCAACAATCTGTAAATACAATAAGGATTAACGAGAAAGGGCATCATCTTGTGTGAATCTTAACTTACTCTTATAGCTCGTTTTAAAGGCCACTCCTGAAATTATTGTATCTAAGGTCTTTACTGCACTTTTGGGAAACTCTGTGATTCACACTCATTCCTGCCTTAAATCTACTGATTCCTAATAAGAAGAATAAGTATGTCTCTAAGTCTGTGATCAAAGAGAAAAGAAAAGTTTTCTTAGTTGCACAGCAAGGGCTGCATACTTATGAGAATATGCCACTTTGAGAATTGTTTATCACAAGCAACAGAATTTCCAGACTTCTGACCAAATTTATTACAATTGGATAGACACCACTTTATTTCAGTTGTACAGCTTTCTCTCACATCATAACAGGGTTAAAATTATGTGGAAAACCTGGGTTTGGCACACTGATCTATCAGGAAAATCCACAGCACTCTTGTGTGATATCTCTGTTAGAGACACTCCTATGATTATACTGCTCCTCCGTGTTTTTTAGACTGATTTTTCATAGAAGTGGCTGGATCAGGTTCTAGGGGTGAATTTCAGGATCAGGCAATGCTCATCTAAAGCAGTTCTTCATACCACAGGAGACACAGTCAGTCACCATCTTCCCTATACAAACACAAAGACTACTTCCATGGGAAAGCAAATTTTCATCCTGCGTTCAGGTGTACAATCTTTTACAAGGACCTGCACTGGATCTTCCCACCTCCAGTGGGAAAGAAAGTATCTTGCACTTTCCCACTAGAAACGGACAATAATGCAGCAAGATACCTCCTCCCTCTGTTAGAATAAGTATGGCTTAATTACACACACACAAGTATGGATGAGCAAATACATCCTCTTGTTTAGTATCCAGGAATTTATACTATTTCAAGTATGACTTTCAAGTGGTAAGTCATTTAAGTCTTGCTGTTTGTGAATTTCAGTAACTAAATCCTTATTTATATGAATCGATCTGCTAAAATATAATGGGAGCTGCCTGTGTGAATGGGGCTGGCAAGATCCCTGGCTCTGCATAGCTTGAGAAGTGCAGCTTATGTTGCAGTTGCTCAGATTGAAACACTGCTCTTTTCAACTTATATTGGACTGTGCCATATTACACATCACCAAAAGGAAAGGCAATGGAAGGGGACGGATGTCACCATGCCTGATTTACATTGCACTTGGTGTTCTCACTGCTCTGGGTGGAAAAACTTTGCAAATTATGGACTGAATTGTCAGCACATGAAAGTCACATACAAATAGCTATATCTCCTTCAAGGCTATGAAGAATCAGGCCCTCATGTGTCCTAGTAATCAGGATATGTATCAGGTATCCTCTTAGCAGCAAATGGATCATGTAACAAAGACAGAACATGCTTAGTATCTGAGATTAATAAAAAAGTAATAAAGTTTCATTTATATCATGTATTGGCACTTTTGGACAGTCTTTGGAGCATTACTGATGTCAATCCCATGTGATAGTTACCTTTTGAAGACCTTCATCTATTTGAAGCTTTTCAAACACTTTTGAAAGAATGTCTACAAAGTCCTGCAAATGCCAAGAGCAGTTGATTTAACACGACTCTAACTAAGGCAAAATGAACTGAAGCAATTTCTCCTGTCCCTGCAGGTACTGTGTTGAAATATTTTATCTGAAGTCTTCAGAACTATCCCATTGAAAATATCTTTTAAGAAGCTTCAGTCTCTTCATACATCAAAAAAGTGTGCAGTGTATTTGGAGGGAGGGGAAAATCCCTAAAATCAATGTTGTTATTGCTGTCCTAATAGGCTCTGCCATATTCTAGGCAGTCTAGTTTTGATAGCGGCAAATTTCCTTAAGATCTATCTTGAGACACCACACAGTTTCAGAACTCTTTAGAAGTCAGAGCTTTCCTTCAAAAACATTTCAAGCAAAGGCTATAATAAAACTACTAGGGGTCTTTTCCTTGATAGCAGTGCTACCTCAGGGAAAGGAGTTACTCCAACCTTTGTAGTTTAGTAATAAGGGGCTGCTCTCTGTCCTTTAAAGTGATTTGAGTCAGACCCTTATTTGTTACATTGTATTGTGTTGTGTATGATATCTGTTTACTGTCCCTCTCTACTCCCCTTACTCTAGGTAAGGATATGAAAATTTGAAATAGTGACAAACATGCAATCTTCATGAGAACTAAGAAATTTATGATTCACATGATTGAATATATATAAAATAGTCTGAAGAACAGTATGTGCATTTCTATGAAGTACATAGTGCATAGGGAATGGGAATTGCTGAAAAAACTTTGGAAAGTCACATTAAAAATGACAGCTTCTAGGCAGAATAGGAGCAGTCTGCAAAAAGTGTGTTCTCTTCCTGGGGGCCAAGAGGGGTTGTTATTAATTTACATCACCTTAACAGGAGGAAGGCTTTCATAGAAGAAAGAGAGAGAAAAAATAATTCCTTTCCAAAAGAGTTATTATTCAAAGAAAACTCCAAGATATTCCAGAATAGATTTGAAAACATTTTTTTAAAGCAGGTAATTTTCACTCAGATTGTTGACCAACTGTTGTCGTATTGTGCTTTTCTAACACAGACATAAGTACTCATTGTGGAGAGATTATAGTCCATAAACAAAAAATTGGTACCAGCCCATGCTGCAGGATGGCCTCAATACTGCAGAGTCCAAAAGAAAAGAAAAGCATTCACTGCAGAAATAAACATGGCCTATTCAAGAGCTGTGGGTCATGGGGGATTATGCTGAACCTCCACCCCCCAACACCTGCCACAGCACTGCCACCACCAGTGGGAGGAGAACAGAGGACACAGGCAGAGATGTAGCCCATTTTTGTCTCAAGTGTCGGGATTTTTTTGTGTGAAACGTGTGCGCCCCTGACTCTGGGAGTGGTCCCTCCTGGGAATGCTCCCAGACCTGTCCCACTGATGGAGCTGCAGAGGCCAGAGGGACAAAAGCAAGTTTCCTAGGGGATAATCAGATGTATTGGGGGCTGGAAAATATAGAGAGAGTCACTTTTCATAGCCATTTTTTTCATAATGTTTGGCCAGAAGGTTGTGTCCAGAGCAGCTCTGGTCCTGAAAATACTGTGCCCAAAGGTAGTTTGGGTACAAGGCACATCACAGTGTGCAGGCTGGCATTGCCAGTGCTGTCCATCCATCCTTGCAAACACAAAGTGGTTTATAACCAAGGAAAGTCTCTCTCAGCTCAGCACACCTGACTGATGGAAGCTCATCTCTCTCCTCCTTATGTATTTCCTTTGTGTTTTGCTACTCTCTCTCCCTCTAGAAAGGCTAGGTGACTTTGTCTGTCATTTGTATTGTTTTTCTCAATAGCCTTTCAAGCAATTTATTCCACATGTTTATTACTTCCTGCACATAATAGTGGTGCTGGAGTTCCCTCATGTCTGCATTATATTCTGTTTTCTCTTAAAAATATTTCACTATCAACTCATTTCTCCTTTCCAAAATGACAAAAAACTCTCTCAATCAACTTCCCCATACCCTATTTTCCAAAGAGGATAAAGCCATCTTACCATTTGAGTTCAGCCCTTAATTTTGTTGCTGTCAGCCTGGTATACTACTTCCAGGGAATCACAGCCTACTTGTAGCTAACCTTCCACCCCTGAATACCAGCACTCACCTTTTTCTCATGCACACATCTTCATCCAACATTTGTCATTTGCAGCCACGTCATTGTGGTGCAGTGTGCCAGGAAATGTGAGCCAGGCTGCTGTTTTGTGCCTCCTTCATCTCCAGGCAATACCATGAGAGATCCAAGAAAGACAGCACATCCCCTGTGAGGCTCAGCACAGCAAAGGTGAGGTTTCAATGGAAGCTGTAAAAGGGTAGAAAAATGAGGAAGCATACAGCACTGACGATGCCCTGATAACACAGGATTACAGAATCATAGGATGATTTGGGTTGGAAGGGGCTTTACAGCTCATCAATTCCAACTCCCCTGCCATATGTAGGGACACCTTCCACCAACCAACTTGCTCAGGGCCCCATCCAACCTGGCCTTGACCACTTTCAGGGATGGGGAGTCCACAAGTTCTCTGGGCAGCATGTTGCAATATCTCACCACTCTCAGAGAAAAGAATTTCTTCTTAATATCTAATCTAAACCTACTTTCCTTCAGCTTAAGGCTGTTCCCTCTTGTCCCATTACTTCATGCCCTTGTGAAAAGTCCCACTCCTTGTATGCTCCCTTTAAAAAGTAGAGCTGCTATAAGGTCTCCCTGGAGCCTTCTCTTCTCCGGGCTGAATGACCCCAACTCTCTCAGCCTGCTTTATTAGCAGAGGTGTTCCAGCCCTGTGATGAACTTAGTGGCTCTCGTCTTGACTTGTTTCAACAGGTCCAGGGAGCATACATTTCTTGTGTTGGGGGCCCCAGACCTGGACACAGCACTCCAAATGGGGTCTCAGCAGAGTGGAGTAAAGGGGCAGAATCACCTCCCTTGACCTGCTGGTGATGCCTCTTTAGGTGCAGCCCAGATGCAGTTGGCTTTCCAGGCTGCAACTGCACATAACAGTTACTTTCCCTCTAATCTCAAACGAGATGTTAACCTGATTCAGATGGAAACACAGAAATTTCATCCAAAGGGACAGTCAAAGTTTTTATGGGATGCCACAGACATCATGACTAGTGTACTTTTTCCTGCAGAGAAAAAGCAAAATAATGCCCAGTTTTTCTTGCAGCAGACCTAGAGTAGTTTGATATTAACATCTAGCTGAAATTCCTTCAGAGATATTGTGGTTTTATGCAGGCTGAATTTTCAGAAAACGTGTATTAAAATCCTAGGAAGCCATTCCTGGAGTTGTATCTGTTGTTTCAGAGGCACGGGAGGGCTGTAGGAATAGATGCTCAGAAATGGCTGTCAGTGAACTAACTGGAACAGAAAGCATTGCATTAATGACCAGCAATTTTTTAAGACATGCTTTGAGTTGTTTCATAATGCAATTTTGCTAAAATTATTTTCTTGCTACTTAAAGTTCTGTAGAGGGAAATTTTAAAACGCACGTTTTTAAAAGAATTTTTGTCATTTTTACTCTATTCTGTGAGTAAAATTCCAACAGTAATTTACAAGTTGGAAGCTGTATTTTTCCTTTTTTTAACCAGTTCTAAAAAGTGGAGTCATGAAATACATGAACAAATGAGAAACCTCATTGTGCATCTATTTGAAAAATTATTTTAAAGTCAACTTCTTGTGGCCAATGGCAAGTCTATAGATTGAGAGCAAGAAAAGCTCATTTTGTCTTCAGATCTTCTTTAATTTTACTTATGAATATCACCTCATAGCATTTCTTTAGTGGTTTAGCCAATTAGTTATATTGATTTTATATTTTTATGGTGACAAGGAAGGGAAATCATGGTCTTATGAAGTAATAATGAGCTCAGAAGAAAGGCTTAGCTATGGTTATGTTGTAGTAGTTATGTATGTAGTTATGTAGTAGTTAGAAGTAATCTACATCCAACCTCAACAGAGGATTTCATTTACCTAGAAAACACTTGAGTGGAAAACAGCTCGGGGAGGGCATTAGTGCACACCAAAATCTAGGGTAGATTTGCATACGGTTGAGACAATCAGAAAATAGGGTCCTTATCACTTTTATGAAATCAAGCAGAACCACCAGAGTGCCCCAAACACACAGACTGGCACTGGGCACTCTCTGTTCTCCTACTTCACAGGGTTTGAAGTAGGTTTCAGTTTCATGTTGCTTATATTGCATCAGACAGCTTCAGAAAACCAGAGAGAAATAAACCACAATGCCACAGTAGTGGAGAATATTTTGCTGTATTTTTTTTCAAAAGACTGTCTCCTGAGCCAGGCATTTGAATCATAAGGACTTCTGGGATGGGATTTTCACTCAGAGATCTCCATTCTTACGTGGATTAAGAGGATTAAAAACCATTAAATGACCATCCTCCAAGTCCCTAAAGCAGATTTGCCTTTTTCTATCCTCCTTCAACTGGGGCAGACTTGGGGGTAACAAAGTACTGCACAAAAGACTCCCTTAGCATGACAAAAGGTGAAACAATCCACTGAACTGCCAATGTACCAGACAATGAACTCGGTGCAGTCTACTCAGCTCATTTTCATCAGAACAAATGGTATCAAACTTGGCAATGGCATTGTTCTTAAACTTGAACATGGGGCTCTTTTTTTTCCCCTCTTCTTTTTTTTTTATTTTTTATTTTCCCATCCAAAGCTCAAGGTGTCATATTAATTATTTAAATCTTCAGAAGATTTCAACTGTATCCTCCAAGGCTCTGCTCAGTGCCAGAAGGTCTCCAATCTGCATTAGCTTTTGTTAATTAGAGCTGAAACAAGGACTTTGATCTCAATGAATATAATAACAAAAAAAAAAAAGCAAAACTTCCTGTGTGATTTATCTTTTACCTATTTTCTGCCTTTACTGTTTTTCCACTCTATTAGACTTTGATTTACCTTGTCTGTGTAACATTAAACAACTCGGGTACAAAAGGACTTAAACAGCTTCAAAAGCCTGACTGAAATGATAGTTAAATGCTACATGAAGTGATCCTGAGTCTTTAAACTTTGAATGAAAATGACACAATTTTACTTTATTTTATTTTTTGGAAGCAGGGGCTGGCATCAGGGGGATGGTGGTTTGTACAGCATGGATGCTTGTCTACTGATGTCAGATATCACAGGTTTTCCTGTTGGGATTGATCTTTCCTCATTAAGAGCCTTGTTTCTAGAGTTATAGTGCTGATAGAACAGAAGGCCAGTGATATTCTGCAAGATGTTCCTCATGCATCAGGCTTGCCCTGAGTTTGTAGCGCTGCTTAGATCCGAGAGGGTCACTGCCAGGGCTTGCCTTGTTAAAATTTTTCTCATTAACATTTATCTTATTGAATAGCTCTGAAAGGCAAATTTTTTTAAGTCCAAAAAGAGAAACTAGCAAATTTTAGTGTCAGATGAGGTCTAGCTGTATATTCACTTGAGCAGGGACTTATCGTTATGGTCCCCTAACATGAAAAAAATAATCAAAGAATATCCGAAAATGCTGCAAATGAAATCTACATCTGAGATTTAGGAGATACATGAGGGTAAATTTTCATTGTGATGGACAAAGAGTTGCGCAGAGAGCCTTCATTAATAACAACGCACAGTGCTGAGAATGTGCCCTGTATCTTTTACATAAGGCTAACTACAGAATGGCACAGCCCCAGGAGACTGGTCACTCGTGGTTTATCTCATTTTAGGCAGAATAAATTAAAGGATATCTTGTGAATTCTGGGCAGAATGTAGGAGCGCTGAAGTGAACAATCTCAAAAATAATAGCTAAGAACTCTGATAACCTGCTGGAGGCACCAACTGAAACAAAGGATATTTGTCTAGAAAGAAATGTGACTTTTTGGGGGCAGTTTAAAATGGATTCGGAGACATTCAGGCAAGCTCTGGCTTCTTCCAGGGAATCTTGGCAGCCTGGGCAGTGGTAGCACAGACCCATTCTGCTCACAGCATCAGTGTGCTTCAGATCTTCAAACAGGTTGGGAATTCAATAGTAGTAAGACTTACCTCCTGCCAAAAGACATGACACACTTTAAATCAGCCTCAAGACCATGCTGGATGGGTTTTCAAGCAACCTGATTCAGTGGATGCTGTATCAGCCCATGGCAAAGGGGTTGGAACTAGATTATTTTTGAGGTCCCTTCCACCCCAAACCATCCCATTGGTTCTATACTCCCACATGCAGGTATACCTGGGGTCTCCTTCCATGTCTTCCTCCACCCTTCATGTCATCAAATGCTCATGATTTCCACAGTTTCCCTAAAAGTATGGTGGCCCTCACTGTAGCGTGTAACCTGCCACTTTTCTTGAGCTGCAGTACCCAAGCACAGTTCACATGGTTTTGCTCACAGATGTTGCCTTTTACAGGTCTAAATCTTCCATCTGACACAGTCTTAAAGGATGGGAGCAATGACTGCATATTTTAAGCAAAAAATACTGAAAGCATGTAGGAACCATGCTGAAGCTCCTGCAACACCAAGCGATGTCTGAGTCTGGGCCCGTGCTCCACACACCTGGGCATCCCATCTCCCTCACTGCCTCTCCTAGCTCTAAGAATATTGGTTCTGGCTTTACTTCACTTTCATCTGTCAGCACAGGTTGAGTTAATGTCAATGCTATCACATGCAATCTGGGTGCTTTTCTCACCGAGACTTTGTCCCTCTCTCTGTACTCAGAACAATGCCAACCACTGTTCCATGCTTTGCTCCCAAGAGAAGGGGCCAGAGAGTCCTCCACACACGGAGCCAAGACAATCCCTTGACAGCCTGGGAGGGCACAAGGGTGTGGGAGGGTCAGGCTACCCAGCAGGCATGTGCTGGGGCTGGGCTGACTGCTGTGGGTCTCAGAAAAAGGTGCAGGAGCCATTGCCCCTTCACTGCTTGTGATTCAACACCCTGCTCTGACTGGAAAAGTTCTACAATAAATACTTAGAGCTGCCTGCTGTCAGAAAGGGCAGGAATTTCAGGAGATTGAATTAGCTTCTCCAGTGGTGTTCAAAACTCAGGAGATCCTATCCACTGGCCTTCAGAAAACTTTCCTAGAAACAAACAGTTAAAGTTTCCCTGAGGTTCAGGTTTTGAAGCAAATATCTTTGTTGTTTACCCCAAGCATCCTTCTGTTTGGCAGAAGTCAAGCCTGTGATGATAGCATGAGCAGTGACAGGCCTTGGTGGGTGCAGGAAATGAGGACAAGTAGCTTAAGTTCTAGGCAAAAGAGCAGAGAAGGTCTGTGGAGAGAAGGAGCTCAAAGCCATGGACTAGGAAAATTATCATCTGTGTAGCAGTTTTCTGAATGGATATAAGGGCAGGGACATTGCATTCATCAATGCCAGAGAAAAGGTTGTTGATGTGACAGAGACACAGCATCAGTTCCATGACAACCAAAGAAAAAATACTCATTGACTAATAAAAATATCATCAACTCCCAAATCACTGAGGTTTCTCACAGACCATAAGACTTCTGTTGTTTTACATGGTCTACTTCTTTCCATTGAAAAAGATAGGTACTTGTCTGCTATTTTAACCTTCTAATCTTACATTTTCCCTAAATTATTCTTTGGGGCAAGGAATGGAAAATTATGTTTAATTACTTGCCTTCCTTTAGAGACTATAAATTTAAAGTCTTAGTTTCCTATATTTATTGTATTGTAAAGCCAGACGATATATCATCTTATTATGACTTTTTACAGCTATTCTTTTAGATGGGCTCGACAGCATTCTCGATTTAATTCAGTACACCTCCAGATAAAACAACAGTGTGCTGCACGTGCATTGCTTTATTTGAAAATGATGTACACGATAATATGTTTCTGTCTGCAGGTTGTGTCTGATTTAGCTGACAAAAGATTGCAGCAGTCATTGTGGCCAGAAGCTATTGGAAAGCAGCCAGCATTAGTAACAAAATAAATACAAAGCAGAAGCAAGTGATGCCATAAAACACAGGGACAGTGGGTTACACTTTTCTGCATGAAGTGGCATCATATCATGCATGCAGCTTATTTACCAGTAGCTCAAAAAGCAACCTCTGGGTTTGAACTTCCCACGCCGCTGAAATGGCCACATTCTAAGGGGGCCCTCTGGGCTCATCATAATCCTTCCTCAGAAAACAAATGCTTCTCGTGGTGACAGAAGTCATTGTGGTGATGAGACAAGATAGGAAGGAAGAACGATTTAGCAAAAAAACTCCATGTATATGGGATGGCTGCAGAAGGAAAAACAACCAAAAGACATTTAATATGAAGAGCTGCTATTTTGACTCTTTTTGTAGCTGCCACCCATTGCAAACTTTTTTTTTCTTTTTTTTTTTTTAACTGGAAAAAACCTGATGTCTTGAGCCTTGGTAGAGACAAAAGCACAAGCTAAAGCTCAGGTTTAAACCTAAGAGGTGGGAAAATACAGATTTCCTTTTTGGATCCACAGAGCAATGTAAGTCTGGCAGAGCAGTGGACTCCCTCTCCCAGTCTCACTGGGCTTTTTTCAGGATAGATTATAAAATTTTATAGAGGTGCTATTATGGGGGAAAGGAAAGTGGGAGTCCTACAAGCCTTAGTGCTGTTGCATGACCTATTGCTGCAGCAGTGCCCTCTACTTACATCAAGGGTTTATAAAACCCAAAGGAGGACAAAAAAACTTCTTGTTCTAGTGAGGGTCTAGTACTTTGCATAGTTTGAAACTGAAGTAATCTGCAAATGCTATGGAGTGTACTGCTGGGATTTAAGTCAGCTATAATTTCATCATATCTTTGGCTGCCAGACTAGAATCACAGAATCACAGAACTGTTAGGGTATGAAGAGACCTCTGGAGATCATCTGGTTCAACTCCCCTGCCAGGGCAGCACCACCTGTGGCAGGTGACACAGGAACACGTCCAGGTGGGTTCTGAATGTCTCCAGAGAGGGAGATTCCACAGCCTCCCTGGGCATCCTGTTCCAGTGCTTTGCCACCCTCAAATGTAAAGAAGCTCTTCCTTGTGTTGAAGAAACTTTTGTGGTTTAGTTTATGGCCATTGCTCCTCCTGCTGTCACTGGGCACCACTGAAGACAGTCTGGCATCGTCATCCTGGCACCCACCTTTGAGACATATGCATTAATAAGGTCCCCTCTCAGTCTTCCCCGGACTAAACAGGCCCAGCTCCTGCAGGCTCTCTTCATAAGAGACATGCTGCAGTCCCCTAATCATCTTTGTCACCCTCTGGACCCTCTCCAGGAGCTCCATGTCCTTCTTGGATGAGTGCAGAACTGGACTCAGCACTCCAGATGGGACCTAACTAGGGCCAAGTAGAGGTGGATGATCACCTCCCTCATCCTGCTGGTCACACTGTTCAGATGCACCCTAGGACACTCCTGGTGCTCCTGGCTGCAAGGCTTTGCTGTAAACTAGCTTCAGAAGATGTGCGTGGTTGCTCTCAGGCCCCTTTCTTCAATAAGAAGTTTATACACTTGATTCAAGATGATAGATTAACACACTTCTTTGCACTCTTCCACACCTGCTAGAAGGATCCTATCAACTGCAAGGCTCTCCCAGGAATTTGCTGTGAAATGCTCCTCAGTGCTGGAGGGTGTAACCGTTTTCTCTGAGATCCATCTGAACCAGCTTCTCTTCAGCCACATCCTTCTGTTTCCATGATGACTGGAGTCAGTGTCTGTTTCAAATAGAGAGCAACACGCACCATCAGCATCCTGTCTGTGTCTGTGTCTGCAGCATATCATAAAGTCTCCTAGAGGGTTAATGTTGATGTGGAGCAGATGCTGGCCTTGTTGGGCTTACTCAGTTGTAACTGGTAGCACAATTTGGACCCACTCCTTTACCCTGAGCAGCAATAGTCTACTGAATTAGCTATTAATAGCTTTTCATTAGTTTTGAACTGCAATAGCTGCTAGAATTAGGGACATTCATTGTCCTACAGTTTACTGTAGCTGTAGCTGTTGGATGTAGTAAGTAAAGATGAAAGAGATAAAATGAAGAGACCATGGAGACATGAGGAGACAAAAGGAGGAGACAAAGTAGTTCATCTTGTAGAATGAAGATCAGCATCAAAATTACTATTGGGACAGCCTGATCACTCCTCAGCACTTTGAAAGGCTGTGGCAGACGGAAAGCCTAAGGAGGGGTTTGGAAAAGAGCAGTAGTTTGTTAGGTGTTTTTATTGTGGGTATAAACATATAATGGTAGCATACATACAATCCAGAACACTGCTGAAAAGAGGAAAGGGAAGGGTGGGAAGCACAACAGTATATTTGTGTTGCTTTGGACAGCAAATTAGTCAATGAGTGTAGGTGCTGTTTTTCCTTTCATTTCCAAGCTATGTCATCAAATCAAAACAAATACTCTTTCATTTGAGCCACATAATGAATTTTATTCATCTTAAGGCAACTTTTCTTTCAAAGTATCCTGCCTACTTGTTGGGCCACTCTGAAGTTAAGATCTCTTGTCTTTGCTGCAGATTAAGCAGCAGCCACTCTGTTACTCTAGGTTGCATGCCTTTTTCTTCTCAGATCTCTCTAAAAGCAAAACAGGCTCTCAGCTCGACCACTTTTCACCTCAGAAAAGCTTCCTTCTGTCCTTTCCATGCTGTTTTGATCAGTCTGTGTCCCTCAGCTAACCCAACAGATTCATTATGGCATGTGTCAGTGATCAGTGAAATCAGCTGCCATGGGAACACCTCTGTAGTGTCAGATCTCCCTGAGTGAACCACAATTGCAAGTGCCATTGCTGAAAGAGCTACAATGCTTCTGCACTGGTTCACATCCAGGGTGCTGAGGTGTGCCACTCTCACTGGTGATTCTTTGCTGAGCCTCTGCCCATGCTGGGACAGACATGTTTTGGTACCAAAAAAAGTAAAAACATTATTATTATCACTGTTATTGTCTGGACTAGATACCCTGGAGTTCTGTCAAATGAAATCCAAAGCTCTGTAGTGACATCAAAGTTTAAGTCAGTAGACCTAATCACCTCCTTCCCCATGACTTATTATATACACAAGGCAGGAGACACTGGGAGTATCAAAGGAGAAATTACTACTCTCCATAAAGGAGGTCTATGAAAGGCAAATATCCTTCAGAGAGTAATTCTTTTGGGTTTTAACACATATTTTACAATGCAAACAATAACCTCCTGGAAAATTTTATTCTGTATACTCTATGTGTGGTACACTTTCAGATGTTCTCAAATTTCTCGTTCTTCTGAAGACGGAAGAGGTGAGTAGACATATGAAGAAGTGAAGGGAACAAAGCCTGGTCGGTCACTTAGTCTATGTAGCCATACATAAAGCTATCAGCTAGCACAGAAAAGGCTGAAAACATTAGATATACAGAGTGTCCCTTCCCAACCAGCCTTTCAACAGGGAAATAATCTCTCACAAAAACCTGCCAGGGAAAATTAGTGTTCTGTGTCTGGAAATTCTCTGCAAAGAGCAGGAGTTTTCTAGAGTGAGGATTACACGCTTGAAATACATCACTGCACATTTTTATTCTGGTACTACCTTGAAATGCAAGTCAAAAGCCCCGTTGTGCCAGCTGTAGGCAAGCACAGGAGAAAGCACTGGTCTCTTTCTCAAAGAGCTACTGCTGCTATACCACAAAGCAAGGTGGACCCCACAGGAATTGTTGCATAATTGTTGCATTTTCTCCAGATTCTTTCCATGCTTTCATCACCTTCTAACTTACACACTTTTCAGCAGAGACCTCAGCAGCAGGACTGTCATGTCTTGCTGCTGAGAGACATACCCACATTGCACATCTTGTTCTTTCCCTTAAAAGTGCCCAAATTTTAGAACATGAAGTTTATGATAGCTCCAAGTTCCTCAAGGAGATGGGAGAAGTCCTGAACATGTAGAGAAGTCCTCAAGAAAGCTGTTTTTAGTTCATTCACTCACTTCAGTCTTACAATGCACAGCTCAAATTTTATTTAAACAGCAAAACTACTACCCTAGAGCATACGTACAGACTTTTAGGTAAATTGACTCCAAGTCTTCATGCACTATGGATGCAAGAATAAAGCAGTGAGAAGGCCAGAGGACAGTAAGTGTGCTGCTTTAGAAGGTGTCTACTTAAGTTTAATGAACTGGGATTACAGCGTTACAGCTACTGGGCCACTTTTTTCTAGGTCTAATTATTTATTTTTTTAACATAGAGCTGATTCTCTTTGGCTTATCCATGTATCCATGAATCCTTTTTTTTATATAATATATAAATACAAAAAAAAAGGACCTGCAATTGGCATGATATTTCGTTAAAGACAAAATAAATTCTCATGTTTATTTTTTGCATGTTTTCAGCACTCTATTCCTAATGACCTGTTCCCCTGGGTACTCCTTTCCCTTATGGAGAGATCAGCAGACACCCATCTAGAGAGCTGCTATACTCCCCATTCTGTCCTCCTGGGTGAAGATCTAGGCCAAGAACAGAGTGGATTTCATCTATTTTCCTGTAGATATTTGAAGTCCTAAGCACACAGAGAGCTTCTCTCTTCTGACATGAAAGAGGCATGTCAATCTTTATCACTTTACTGGATAGAATTACAGAGAGTAAAAAGGCAAGAGAGTCAGAAAATCAGATTATGAGAAACTGTGCTGAAGGCAAAGCAGAGCTCCTTAAGAGAAGCAAATATAGTCCATTCGTTTTCCTTAGTCCTATGAGCCTTTCTTCTCGCTTTTGCCAAAGTATGCTTTTCATATTGGCTGTTTAACAGCTCTCACACCATTGCTTCCCCCAATTCATCCGTCTCCACACTCCTCTCTTGACCATCCTGTCATCTCTGAATAAGGCTGCATATTTAAACATTGCCTTTGCATGTGCTTTTGTTCGTGTTTTTGGAAGGGGTGATGAGCTGCAGTGGAAAGATCAATTATTCCTTTATTGGAGGTTCTTATCCAAGAGTTCATTTAACCTGTTTTGAATGTGTTGCTGACTCAGAGGAATTAAGCTGGAAGATAGCCAAGGACTGAACAGAAAGTTAAGACACAATGAAGTTAATAGGCTCTCATTGGCTGCTATTGTTAGAACTAGCCTTAAAAACAAAAACAAACGCACATGCAAGTCTGGTTTCCTGTGTGGTAAGCTGAGTGCTTTACAGGGACTTCCATTATGTCATGATTCATTATTTCCTTCTCTTAGCCTAAATGGAGCCTGAAAGCAGAATTAATAGCTAAAGGATCTTCATTAAATAGGCTCTTCTGAAAAGTAGCTGATGAGGATAGTGTCTTTAATGGAAGGGTTCTCATTTTAGCACTCTTTCTTTATTTATAGAGTACTGTACCTGCACACAGCACTTTAAAACATCTCCCTTTTGAAAAAGTCTGATGCAGACAGAGATAATACAGTTCAGTGGTAATTAAGTAGGCCCCTGTAGGAGCAACAGTGGCAATAGAATAAAAATCGGGAAGTTTATGTTTCTTCAGACTTGTAGAGCAGTTCCATAAAACCCAACAGAAAAGGTCCCTGTTATGATACATTGAACTCAAAATTATTTAGAGAGTTTTACATTTTATATTAAATTCTTTTTCCTATAAGGAATCAGACATGATCTCTTCATCCGGGAAGGTTACAGTCTACTTGTAATAACATTTAGGCTTTGTGTTGTAGGTCAAAGGTACAGCGCTCCCTACAAGTACTCCAGACCATATGGATGGCTGTCTGGGAACGATTCATACTCACCTCTGCTTCCACTTAAGGTTGAGACCCTTGGCTGGGTTCTTCATCTCATCAACAGGATTTTCAGTTGCCTCCCATTTGGAAATTCATCAGTCAGAGGTAGAAGGCAGAGGGAAGCTGAAAGCAGCAGAATATGCCACCATCACAGCTGAGATGTACCTTGTTTTTCCTCTGTAGCCAGTTGACAATTATCCCATTTTATCAGATGGCCTATGTGCTGCACAAGCCCAAGCACTGTGCCCCCAATTAGCCTCTTGCCAATTATAAAGTAGTAAGGGCTACTAAATGCATTTGTTTCAAAAGCTCATCTCTGAAATGTGCCTTTCTGCATGCCACTTCTCAGAATCCATATTTTCAGTTTCTGCATTGCAGTTTGTCTAAAATGTTTGCAACCTTTTTCCCCCTCTCTTTGAAAGGAGTGGGTCGCTACATAATCACAATGTATTTTCTCTCATTGTTGTCTGCCTCAGTCAAGCCCGTGTCACGAAGCACTGCTGGCTTAGCATGGTAAATAAAGCAAGGTTTGGTTGCCTTTGTGCCACCAGTCATCAACCCACCTTTCAGTCCCACTCAAGCAGTTGTGAGTGAACTAAGGATAGAGAAGATTATCTTGCAAGACATTTGGCCAGCATTGCTTTCTTTTGGAAAATTAGTTTTGCTTGCTGGATGTGCCAGTTCCCTACTCTAGGACCCATCTCTACAAGGAAATCTTTTAATTACCTCTTCCCCCCAAATGACAGCTTTCACCACTGGAGTTGAGTTCTTGGACATTAGCAATTGAATAGGAAGCCTTCATACTGTATATCATTTTAATCTTTCATGTTTAAGTAAGCCAGATGGCTTATTATTACAAGCTCTGTTTCAAAAAGGCACAAACTTTCTATCAGAGGATTTGTAAGATGATAGTAAAAAAGGGAGATTTTGCATCACACAAAATAGCCTGAATTTTAATTGCACATCATAGTTTGGCAGCAATTTTCCCGTAATTACCATTCCTGCTAAATGAATAGGTGGATTAAATGGATAACTAAAATGGCATTGAAACTTCCTAGAATGGAGATTTATCCTCTAATGTATGGAATAGCTAAGTAAAGTTGTCAGTTGCTCGGGTGTAATTCACGCAGTTTTAACATTTCTCCTCAGCAGAGGACCTACTTTACTAGCAGTAAAACCTTCCCTATTATTGGTTAGGCTTTTTTTGCTATTGCTATTTTATCCCAGCATTTCAGATATGTCAGATGTCATTTAGCATCTTACACAGAGTAGCTTTTGATTGATGAAGTTGAAAAATAAAAGCATTTGGGCCTTGGCTGCATTCCTTCCAAATGCTTAAGAGTATCATTCCTGTTCTTCCTACTGGGAGTTTAATCCCACAGTCATTTATCCTTTTAGCATAGCTTCTGTACCCAGATATGTATGTCATCACAAAAAAAAAAAGACAAAAAGGATAGCTCAGATGTGTTGTGCCTCTCCTGTGCATGAGCAATGGCAACCTGGAAATCCTTGCACTTTAAACACATTCAGAAACATGCTAATGTTGCCACATCAAGTGAGGAACAATGAAATCATTACTGAGAACACTGGGATGTCAGAACATATTCTTGTTCAAATGTATAAGGACTTCGTAAAGAGTATTGGAAAGACCAAATATAACTTAAAATGTGGATTTGTGGAACTATTATGGAACTAACATAGTCCTAAGGAAAAATTATGTGATGAATAAAAAATGCAGTGTTATTCAGCTGTTTTAACCTCTCTATAATAATATCTAGGATCCATCCTGCATCCTTTGAATTCAAGGAAAAAAATCAAAACTCTTCATTGTCTCCTACACAAGACCAGTCTTATGTTGTTCAGACAATTGCATAGGTGCCCTAAGGTCTCTTTTAATATTATTTACATTTTCTGCATAGCTTCTTGCCACTGCCAAAGTGGGGTAAAGGGCATTACATGTCAAAGGGAATCAGGGCATTTGACAGAATGACAGTCATTGGCTGTCACTGAACTTGTGATACACGGTGTGCAGAGGCAGGTGTGACAGCAGTACTGAGCTGCCGGTCTGAGATATTAAGTTCTTCTTTCACTGAGAAGATGTGACAGTGCTGATACATTTGCACACATGAAGTTCATATCTTAATCATGATGGTGGCATTCAGTGGCATTCATCCCACTTAATATTATCTGTCTATAGACCAGGCTAAAGCAGCTGTGTGAACACCCTCCAGAGTAAACAGATACCTTCAGTCTTGATAGTGGACATCATTTTTAGGATATGATTAATCATTCTGAGGTGGACACTGGGTATAGATGATGTCTAGAGACTGCCTCAGACTAGTTTCCTAAGCCATAAGTAGCCAAAACAGGCAAGAAAGTCAGATATACATCATAGAGGGTGTGTTATTTTAGAACTCCAGGTGGGTAGGAGTCTTTTACTCCTTCTACAACTACAATCATCTCACAAAGGAATACATACCCTTCTCTCAGCTGAAAATCAGTGACCAGTAAAAGGGAAGTCAACCCCTATTTTTGGGTAAATTTTTATACATATTACTTGTGCTGAGCATCTGCCATTCAGCAGCTCTGCTTTACTTTAGAGAAAAGGGGATAAGGAGTTAGTAGAAAATGCCAGGCACAGTTACAATACTTTGCTGAAAGAGATTTTAGCAGGTCTTCTGAGGGACTCAGCGTGGCTTCTCTACCACATCCTAATAAGTTTGGAGTTTCGGGACTTATTTAAAGCTTATTTGACAGAGCAGGAGATAGTAGCCTCAAAGATAATGTGTTGCTGTCACTGTCACAGAAGTTTGATGGCCAGGCAGAAGACAGAAAACTAAACCACCGTTCCCACAGAGAGCAAGGCTGGAGGAGGAGGAGTCCACCAGCAGGATGCATGGCAGCTGAAAATGGGGACACCTCCAGGACACACAGCACGGAGCAGGGACCTGCCTTACCCAGCTGGGATTTGTTTGGCTTGCAAGGAGCCAGAGAAGACCCATGCCAGGCTAGGAGTCAGTCTGTGCCTCCGAGCAAACCTTCACCCTCTCTCACCATCAGCTTTTCTTATCAGTACCTGTCAGTCACTCTGGAAAATCCCAAACTGAGCTCCAAAGAAATTAGCCCAGGATGGACATCACTGTAGCTGGAAAAAAAGCAAAATAAATTAGTTGTCCTCCTTTGTTTTATTTTATTTTATTTTATTATTGTATTTTATTTTATGCAAAGCAGCCCATAAAGTAATTTTTTAAAATAGACTGACAATACTTCTTTTTTCCTAATTACAAAGTTAATAATGAGGCATGTCATACCCAATGTCAACAAATTGCGGGAGCCACCGATCTGAGAAGGTTGTGGCTGTAGTCTCACAGTTTGGGTTGTAGCTTTCTAAGCTACTGCTTAAAAAAATAATTGATCACAGAAGTGGCTTAAACAGTCAAAAGTTTAATGTTAATGTTGGCAAGCCATGCAAAAGTGAAATGAAAACTTTTAACACAGTGTTTGAAATGAGGTAGTTAATAATCTCAACTGCCCAAGCCTTATTTTCTTAAGACGTTTAAGTGATGCTGAAGTCTATTATACATATTAACAAAGAGTTTATGTCCCTCAGAGTAGGTGCTTTCAAAGTGAGATACAGCACAGTACAACGAAGCCCATTCCCAGAGGTGTTCCCACCTCTGGGAACAATGACACTATCACAGATTTCAGCTCCAGCTTTCTGCTCTTTCCCGACAGGAGCCCCGGCATTAACATGATCGTGTCATTGAAGAGGCAAAGCTCTCTGAAGCTAACAAATTTGAGAGCAGACACTTCCCAATGTTATCCAGTATTGTCATTGCACAGAGTGGTGGCAAAGATAAGCTGCTCTCCACCACAGTTGCGTTTTCCTGGTGTGCCATCCACTGCCTGTGTGATGGGAATGCTGCCTGCATGTGAAGTCACTGCTCCTGTAAATGTGCTGGTGATGCCTCAAGCAGATGGAACAGAGGCTAGACAGAGTTAAGGGGAATAAAGAGGATATTTATTGAAGAGGCACACTCTGGCAATAGCAGAGCCACAGCTTTGGCTCTGCCCAGATGGCTCCAAGATGGAAGCAAAAGAGCGCTTGGTCACAAGATCTCACATTTTTATAAGTTTTGGTCCATTAGCATATTGAAGTTAATTGTCCATTTACAGCCCCAGCCCATGAAATCCCATCCTTCTTGCTTTTTACTCTCTTCAGTCCATGTTGTTTATACTCTTGGGCCTGAGATCCGGATCAGCTGTCCTCGGGTCCCCAGCTAGAGAAGGAATTGTTGTGCCTACCTGTTCTGTGAAGAGAGCTTACAATCCCCTTATATGAAAACCCACACCTTACTATCCACTTATATGAAACTCAGACCCACACACGAAAGCAGCACAAAATCAAAAAAAAAAAAAAAAAAAAAATAAGGTAATACCGGGGCTACTTTGCCTTGTTTTTAAAAAATGTTAAAAATAGCATTTAAAATACTCACTAGACCTGACTCAGCGTATGAGTCGATCTGGGACTTACCCTGCAAACCACAATGAGGAAAACAAAACCAACAGAAAAAGCCCAAACACGACTCCTTTTTGGAACCCTGTACAAAGTAGATGAGATCTTTTGAAAACAGGCTGATCTTCTGGATCCACTGACACACTGGATCAGCTTGTCAGGCTTAAGTCTGTGTAAAGATTATGTGCCATTTGGAAACTGATACCACTAATGAATGCAATTCCTCTACTGCATGTGCAGTTGTGCCAGGAGTAACCCTGTTATGTGGTCATGTTGGTAGAAAGCCCTGTAATAACAAGATGTGAAAATTCAGAACACTCTTCAAAGAAGCAGAACAATTAGAATTCGAGCTTTTTGGGGGCTAGAAACACATATCGTTTGCAAATCAGAGAACCCACAATTTCTTGAAAATACTTATTAAAATAGTTTTGTTAAAACCCCCTAAATATTCCCCCTGTTATATTTGCAGTCCAAAAAATACATCTATCCAAGTTTTTTAAACTGCCAGGCATCACAAGGTTTGCTGAGTGCCATCTACACAAAACCTATAACAATTGCAACCTTCTGTCAGTGCATGGTAACCAAAGAGTAAAATTAACTGGTGGTGATCAACACAAAATGAAGCCCACCAATCTGTAATGTTTTCATTGTTCAATTAGAAAGTCATGAAATTGCAACTGTACTGTGAGAAAGAATTAAATCTGATTTTAAAAAATAAATTCACTTCTGATACTTCATATTATTGACAGTGGTTTAGATGAAAGAACTTGAGGGGTGTCCTGTTTTTCAAGTATATTATATTGGGGATTTAAAATAAAATCATTTATTTTTTATTTTTCCCCTTAAAAAATTAATATCCAACCCTTCCTACATATATGAATGGAGTACATATTGACACACAAGCCATGACTCTCTCTGAAACAGAATTATTGTTGAATGCAACTGTAAAAGAAGATAATAGTAAAAACAAGTTTTTATAAATTACGTTCCTGTACCTGCATGGAGTATCTGCCCAACTCATTTCAAAGCTAGACTTATGTGCCGAGTGATCTGCTTTTATGCCCATTTTTGTCTCAACCTCAGATTAAAAAAAAAAAAAGTCTCTGCTTGGAGTGAATTGTGAATTAAGATGACAAAAAAGGCTCTGACAGAGTTGGCAACATTCTTCCCAGGAACTCAGAAGTTAGCAATGGAAGTCCAAGCGTCCAATGCCTGCTCCTCACATCTGCCTGTCCTGCAGCAAAGTTTTTCAGGGATTGTTTTTTTCCTACAACTGGTGGACATGGACAGGGGAATGACACACTACCAAAGCAAAAGGGGAGTGCTCAGGCACTCGCAGTGTGGCAGCATCCTCATGGCCATTGTAAGCACAGCACAAAGAGGCAAACAAAACCCTCTGTGTCTGCTTAGCAAAGGCAGCCCAAGACACAGACCTCGCCAGCCACCGGCACCGGGACGAGCAGATAAATTCTTTGGGGTTGGAGGTGTGCATTTCCTGTGCCAATAGGCAGGCAGATGAGGCTCCCCAAAACAGCCCAGGATTTCACAGAAAACTGACTTCTTTTTTCTGTAGAAATCAGTGCAGCCTGGCCTATTAAGGGACAAGTTAAATAAATCTTTCAAGGGCACACTGTGGAAGTTACTTTTTCAGCAACCAACCTTTGTGGAAATCCCACACCAAGCCCCATCTATCTTGATAATGCAGAGTATCTACAGCTGAAAGCAGTTTAACAACTGCAAAACAACCGGTTGCTGAAGGGGAAAAAAACTGTAATAAAAATAAAGGAGGCTTTAGGGAACAGCAATCATTTTCAAACATTGTAATAGTTAAACCATTTTAACCTTACATCCATTACTTGCAAACAAATGTGACATTATGAATCAATTGCAGTTATGTTGTTAATAGACTTTATTAATACCAAGGAAAAATAATATACAGAGTATCCTCAATGGATGTATAACTACCCTCTCAAATGGAGTTTCCTGATATTTTAAATGAATGCTGGGGTTTATTTTGGCAGCAGCATCACATAACTAATGCTTCATATTACACACAAAAATGATTTTGGTGCCATTCCTTAAATGAAATGTTTCATTTCAATAAAAGCTTGTAATTGTAACACTTAAATACAATCATTAATAGCAAAAAGAAAGTTCTCCCAGCAACATTAAAGAGTGAACTTCCCCACTCTTTCCTCTATTACAGCCAATGTCTTTTTATTGTCTTTTTTCATCTCTATTTTACTTTATCTGCCAAACTACTTTGCATTTCAAGACATTTCCACTCACCTTGAGTTCTTGGTTCAAAAAGAAACAATAAAGTTTAATCTTTTCACTTGACAATGATGTATGGGTCTGCTGAAAAACACTTTTCAGGTATTATCATTAAAAAGTCTCTCTTTTTTTAGTTTCTCTTCAACTCTTGATACACAGAGAAATACAAGATGTCACACACACGAGGGCTTTTATCAGAGCTCCTAATAATACCACTTAATTAGAAACCAAAGCTCACTAATGTTCCTTCTGAGAGCTCCTCAGAATAGTCTTTCTCTGGCTTTAGTCATTTCTCTTCAGCTAAACATTTTCTAATGACTTTATTAGTGATTTCAAAGGCTACCAAAGGCTACCACTCCACTCTTTTCTTCCCAGATTACATCTTGTTGGTCAGGGAATTTGCTGAGCTCGACCATCACACAACTGGTTTGAATTAGGAATTTCTTTCCCCCCTCTCTTGCAGTTAGCTACTCATTAGCATTTGTCAAAACAAAGGGAAAATGCAGCCTCTGAATGTTTAATATTGTTCAGCATTCTCTGAGAAACACAGTCAGACAGTGAAAATACACCAATTGTTCCCTTCTCTGGAACGTACAGTACTGCTGAAATCCCACTGGTGTTACTTAAACTAAATGCATTAACTTAATCAGACTGATCACACAACTGTGTTAAAGTTATTTAAGTTTTTGTATTTTCATAAAAGCTTTGGAAAGAATTTTTAAAATGTATGATTCGTTATGCAGGAGCCATTCATGAGCCTGCCAGCCAAGGCAAACATACTGCCTCACCAAATAAATGAAAACTGCTTGACTGATAATAAAAAAAGGTTTGGGTGGTATTTTTTTTCCCTAAGAAAACTGGCACTTAAATATATAATGTTACCAATTCGATTTCCATATATTTACCAAATCTGAGGGCATCTATTAACAAGAAGAAAAATGCCATTTCAACTGAAGGCTCTCAAATTTACATCCAACTATGCAAAACTAAAATACTCAAAGGATGAGAGCTTGGTTTCTCAAGTGGAATGATCTCCCTAAGAACATAAAGAGGATTGCACTCATGCAGTCCTTATGCTAAAAGTCACTGTGTCATCCCAAATAAAAAGGCAGAGTCAGATGGTGATGAAGAAAGAGAGACTGTGGAAGGAGATATGTTAATTATATTAAAAAGAAGATTTTGTTTTTACAGCCTCTCAAATGTGAGCTGTGGATCTATCATTTCAGCAGAATGATACATTCCATTCTGCACAGCACTGGAGCTGAACTCTCTCTCTCTCACCCATTTACTATTCAGAAACACTTCAGAAATTATTACCACATGTCCAGGAGTCACTCATGATGATGACCACTAATGCCATTCCTCTTGTTACAGTATTAACTCAAAATATACCACTGTTGTCTTTGATTAGCACAAGCAAAGCTAAGAACAAAGACATACCACTGACATAATGACAGTTTTATGGCTCCCGTCTGAAAAAAACTGTGCTTATTAGCATTCAAAATATAAAACACTCTCTTCAATACTTCAGTGTAAAACGACGCAATCTTCTTTTTGCTGAGAAACCTCAAAACCACTGACAAGTTACTTATTTCCTGCAACACACATCTGGGGTACTTGCTAAATATGGAAATTAAAATATCAGGTAATCAGGGCCAAAGAAATATTCCTCCTGCAGACTCAGGACCAAACCCTTTCTTTGACTGTCTCCCCAAAACAACTCATTGGAAGACATTCAAGTTGCCTCACAGCAAAGCATCTACAAGTGTCTCCACCAGAGGAACCAACCCAGGAACTCAAAATCACCAGCTCCACCTGGAAACAGATCAATCTTTTGCCTTCTTAATGTGCATTGCAAAAGAGGACACATTCAGTTTACTTCTGTAAAGTCGTCACCTCCTTTCCCCCCTCTGGAAGAAGAAGCCTTACAGATTTCCCACCAGGTCCCTCTGAAGTCCAGATCAATAACCCCTTTATAAAATGTTTCCTTTAGGCATGACAGAAGCTGTTATTTATTTGCTTTAAAGTGTTTAAGCTAATGAGGTATGAGCACATCTGCAATAACTAAAAATAACAGGCACCTCATTGATATTAATTAGCTGACTGGACTTCCATCCAGAGATACTTAGCTCCCTTCTTTATTCCTTTGCTCTGTGAAGAGATGGACCAGAAGGGTGGGAAGATCATATTTCAGAGTCGAGGGCCTGTAGCCAAGAACACTCAATTTCTGGTCCCCAGATGTTGCTACACAGGGAGCCCATCCCCTCGCTGCCACACGCAGACATCTCCCACAGTTGTCCTAGGGAGTTCTGTGCATGCAACAGCAAAGCTCAGCAGGGCCTGGAGGCTGCTGGTGAGAACGTCAGCATGAGTGTAGCACCATTGTGGTGCCACAGTGGCTCATCACAGAACCTGCACAGGGCTGCAGGGATCAAAACAAACAAAGTGGGTTGCATAAAATAAACAGAAAGAGAAGGCAGAGACCAGGAAAGAGATTTTGCATGTTCCTCACAGATAATGCCAACCAGAAGCAAGCCTCATCTTGCACTTTTCTGGGTTTGCAAACTGAAGATGTACCATGTGCTAAACCTCTGTGAGTGAAACAGCTTGATGCTTGAATAAAGTAGTGTTGCTCTTGACCTCTCCTGCCAGTCCTAACAGAGAGGCAATCAGTCATTTCTACATAAAATCACTACTGTCAGTGAAGAAAGCCAAAATTTCTTCAACCACTTGTGGTTCTGCCTTCAAGTAAGAGAAGTTAGCAGACAGTGTGCTAACTGCTATCCTCAATAAACCATACAAAACCAAAACTTTCATGAATTAATTTGTAGGTATGAGAAACTGGGAGAAGACTGGTGAGTTGGTGTGGCAGTGATGGTGGAAGTAAGGAAAGTGCTTCCTACCTGAGTACTGCACCTTGGGAGTCCTGTTCTCTGAGCTTTTGGGGAAAAAAATTGGGTTATGGAGTTCTTGATCTTTTTGGGGCAGGAAGGGCTGTTTCTGCAAAATAAAAGCTATTGGGAATGCCATGTAAATGCAGACTCCAGAGCAAAGATTTTAACAACCCCTTTTGGGTCATCAGGTAGGTAGTGAGCAGGACAGCTGCTAGAGAGAGATGGGAGAATGGGAGGGGAAACACTTTTGAGAGTATGAGGATTCAGAAGGGCTTTTCTTACCAGAAAGATGACCGACAGAAAGGCAGACTGTGGGAAGCAAAGCAGAGCAACTTGCTCCAGAAGATCTGCTTTAGGTCTCATTGTGGGACCAAAAGAGCATGACTGCCCCAAAACACCTGCAGAAGAGCATCAGCCACCCTTTGGAGCTGGGCACAGCCCATGTTTCCACAGGGTGCAAAGAGCAGATATCCTTGGGACAAGAAAGCAGAAAAGTGTGGGGTTCTTCAGGGCATCTGGGCAAGCAGGCAGTGCTTTGCCAGCTCAATTAGCAAAAAAAAAAAAAGTACCTCTGCTCCTCAGCAGACCTATTCAGTCTGAATAAGCCCGGGTGTTCTGACAAGCAGGCTGCCCAGAGCCTGCTGCTCTGCTTCTTTCTGTGGCAGGAGCAAGCTCGTTTGAGGATACATCCACAAGAATTTTTAAAGTAACATTCTGCTTATGAATAAAGCCAGTGAGGAGTCCACAGTCAGAGGAATCAATAACCTAATTAGTGATTAGTGCTAATTAGAGATTTATTAGTTCAAGCTACTCATAAATGTTCAAGTAATGCAAAGCCACTCATGAGAATACCAATACAGCATTTAGTTAAAACAAAATACCATGTGTACTGCTCCCCAGGATTTGAGCTTTCATTACCACAGGCTCCAATCTTTCTTCCAAACAGAAAAGACACTAATGAATGGTGTACAGATTGTGTGTGAGAAGAACATCAGTTTTTATTCAGCAAGATGAGAGAGACTTAAACCAGAATTAAAGATAAATTACATGCGAGGGATCAAGTTTTGCTCTCATTTACACTGATGTAAATCTGGAGTTGCTCTGTTAACTTCAGTTGTGTTGATTTCGATGATTGCATATTTATATTAATGATACCGAGCAAATACTAAAAGCAGTGGGGGAAAAAAAAGACTAGCATTTTTTTCTTTAGCAGACTCTAAGTGTCATCTGCTGCCTGGAATTTAACAGAGATCAGTAACTGAATTTTTGTAGTTGAAATGTTTGCATATGTCAGTTTTAATGAGTCCAACAACTTGGGTTTGAATGTACGGAGCCATTTAAAAAGTTTCAATTCAGTGTACAGACGCATTATCTTATATATTCAATTGTGCTAGGAAATAGTTACACATTTGGACACCCATAACCTTCTCCACCCAGTATACTGGAGCATCTGTGGAGGCAGCAATGACAGTTCTTTGAAAAGATAGAAAAAACACCACCATTAAAAACTAAACAAACAAAAACCCAAGAAAGACAAATAAAGGAAATATGTTTAGAAATAGATGTCAGAAGAAATCAGCAGATTAAAATAAATTCCAAAAGAAACAAAAGTAAACCCAGGAAGATCAAAACACACAAGTCAATATACTGAAGGCTTCAATCAAATCAAGGAATGACACTGGCACACAGAGGGGTGCTGTTGACGCTGGAAGAGATCCTGAGCTTGCAGAAAAGGTAGGATGAACACCATGCCCTCTGTTGCAGCTTCCCAACTCCATCACAGAGTTGCTGGATGGAGCTGCTGGATGAGATGGAGCTGCTGGCAGGGAGGATCTCTGCCCTACACATGCTGTGCTGCATTGATCTGCCCATGCAGATGTCTCAGCTGCTCTCATGCAGACCAGACGTCCCCAGGTGCTACACGCTGGCTGATTAATCCCCCCAGGAAGATCAGCTGGCACTTCCGTGGGCAGTGGTCCTCTGGGAAATCATTGTGGGAGTATGCCTCAGAAGCTGGGATGCTGCTGGTATCATGGTGACATAAGGTTGGGCCTGTTTAAAGAAGAAGCCACACAGACACAGGTTTTCCCTATCTCTGGCACAGGATTTCACTGGCTGCAGTCGTTTGCATGTATGCTTTCCACATGGTTCAAGCTCTTCCAGGGAGACATTATCTCGAGGAGAGACCATGGGGGTTGCATCAGCATCTGGGCTACCTGCTGTGTTCTTAGCCATCCAGCAATATTCTGTATGCAAACACTAGGAAACAACAGCTCTCGTATCTTGTGAACCCACTTCTCTTCCATTTTCAGTCACACACATCACTGCTAATTGGTGTCCCTCCACCAAACCAGCAGCTGCTCACCAGCAGTGTTAGGATAGTACATGGAGAAGAAGCTAATGATCCTCAGTGCCGTGATGCACCTGAAATATGGAGGAAAAGCAGACCCCCAATCGTCAAGCTGATTTAACTACTGATTTGGGGACCCCACAATTTCCCCAAGCACTGTTCTGGCAACAAGAAACATCATCCCTCAATCTGCTCAGCCCAGCAAGGAGGCTCAAGCAGCTTTCCCCCCTTGCCCCAGTCATGGCAGAAAGAGCTGCCATCCAGGGACGTGCCATTCCCAGCACCTCTCTGCCCTAAGCAGCACCTCACAGGCAGCAGCAGACAACACCTCTGGCCTGGGCTGCCAGCAGATACTGCAGACCATCTCCCCATGTGGCCTCTCCCTACTCTGCAAAAAAATCCCCCACAAGCTAGGTTCCACCCACAGGCCACCAGGAGAGCCCAGATTTTTGCAGAGTATCTACCTAACCATAGACAGCTTGTGGGATTGCTGGTATGAGATTTTCCTGTGAGTTTAGTGGCTAGATATTTTTGAAACCTCCACTAGGTCAGCCTCCTGAGGCTAGAAGATACTTTTAAAACCCTGTCCCATATGACTAGCAGCTGTGCAAGAAATATCAGCAAATATTGTGGAGCCCATCCACGATGGATATAGCTCACTTTGGAAATCATTGAAGTGGGTGTCCTTGCAAACACTCAGAGGGAATAAATCTGCTGTCACTAATTTTCCAGCTTGCCACTCACTGAGTTTCATGAATCTCTATACAGAGTTATGCATAAGATTTGGGATGTATAGCTTTTAGCAATCTGCTTTTTTCATGCTCTGATCTTCTCTTGTGCTTAGATACCACAGCAACGGGCTACTTAAACAGAATAGCTTCAATTCTTTGTTCTTTTGAATCTCTTCTCCATATATAATGCAATTAACTGTGCTGTTAAGGCAGTCCAGATGGGCACTGTGCCATCCTCAGATATATCCAAATATCAACATATTGATGATAGCATAATGCTTCATTTGAGGATTTTTTCCCAAATTTCCTACTAACAGTAGCTTTTGAACTTAAAAAGACTAAAATAGGAAAAGAAAAAGAACTCTTACTTACAGAAACTACAGTTACATGAAGGATTTGATCAAAATGTAGACACATAAATAGAAGTGCAGCTTATATCTGCCTCCTTTTCTGGTCAGTCCACAGGAGACATGAGGTTTACTGTTCTCAGGTCCATGGGCAAGAATGTTGCCTGAAGCCATGAATGTTTTTGACTTCCAACAGAGGAGAATGCTAACTCATTAGACGAATGTTGGCTGGATTCATTGCCTTCTCTGTATGAAGGAAGGACTTTGGCATCTTATATCTGATGGAATATAAATAAAATTGTTCTTTTCCTAACAGCTTTCTTTTATTCACATGTGAACTGTCAAATATGTGATATTCTTATAGAATTTTAATTATTTTTTTTGATTGTGGAAATGCAGTGCCCTTTATGGTAGGGGACAGTTTCTACCTAAAAACCCATATAATCTACATACATGAGACAAGAGGAATCACTAAGTGTGGCTGAACTACAATCAACGCCTGACCCAGTGCTGAACTTCCATTTCCTGCTTCTCCCCTTGTTTGAGCAAGGGGAGCATCACTTTGGATGTGATTCAGCTCAAATACCTAAATTTAGCAATTCAGCTCAAGTAGACACCCTTCTTAGAGCAGTTCAGCACCAAGGGCTCCACTGATGGCACTGACAGCAGCTCCCTCAGATAGCTTCCCAACCAAGGAAACACACATGGCTGCTAAATAAAGCACACCACAACATCATGCCTCTGCAAAAGGCACCAAGGGAACCCAGACTGCCCTGGGCATGAGAACTGGAGCCTTTCTCTGGTGCATCTACCAAAGCCCATGGACATACAGGAGAGGGAGATAATTTAGAGCAGGAATGTGATTTAAGCAGACTGAATAGTGCTGAAAGACCCTAGCTCTCTATCCTGCATTGCAGAGAAAGAGATCTCTCAAATTAGATAGTGTCAATACCTCTTAATGGACAATTTTCACCTTTTTTTTTCTTGTAAGTACTGCCAATTCCTAGAGAACTGCAGGAAAATTACTATTTTCCCTGTCTTTGCCCATGTTGCACTGGAAATGGGAACAATCCAGCAGTGCCCTAGGTCCCTCTGAAAGAGAGAGCAGTCACAAATTTTAACCCTCAGTATCATTATTCACTGATATTTTTGCCATCTGGCTGCTCTTGGTGCCTGGTGGCTGTGTCCTCTGGCCTTCTCTTACCTTTCTTCCTGAATAAGCCCAGAAGATAAGAGGCTAATGTGTATTTCCCAAAAACCAACAGCAAGATAGCCAAGGAGCCAGCTAAAGACTGCTGGTAAGAACATGCTGTACATCAGGCAAGAACGAATAGGCTTTGGCTGGAGAAGGGCAGCACTTTTCTGGGACATATACCCTTGTTCTGGCTCCTGGAGGTAAGAACAATTCAGTGCAGCACAAGGGTAGGAACGAGAATAAGGGGCAGACGTACTGTCAGAAGGGAGCAAGACAACCAAAGCCTTCCAAACCCTCTTCCAGAAAGATCTAAAAGAAANTTAGAAGTTAAGGGACTAACATATACCAATTTCCATGCCAAGTGTCCATGCCATAATTCATTAAGAAAACTTTGCAAGTTTTTGTGGGCCTTCTGATTTTTGTTGCTTCTTTTTTACTGGGNGCTTTGGCTGGAGAAGGGCAGCACTTTTCTGGGACATATACCCTTGTTCTGGCTCCTGGAGGTAAGAACAATTCAGTGCAGCACAAGGGTAGGAACGAGAATAAGGGGCAGACGTACTGTCAGAAGGGAGCAAGACAACCAAAGCCTTCCAAACCCTCTTCCAGAAAGATCTAAAAGAAAAAATTGTGCATGATAACTAATTTGCATAAAAACCAAGAAACGTAGCCCCAGTATGGGTAAATTTATCTGTAAAAGATACCCCCTCACAAAGCCCAGGTTTGCAAGGGCCCTCGACATCCCATTAGCCAGATTAATGCTGGAACCAGGGCTGGGGATCTTCCTTCCTTCCTTCCTTCCTTCCTTCCTTCCTTCCTTCCTCACTTTAATCTCTCTCTTTCACTCTACCTATTCTCTACCTCTCTCTCTCTCTTTCTTTTGGTCTTTCTATTCAAAACCATCCACCATGTGTTTATTTTAGAAGTTAAGGGACTAACATATACCAATTTCCATGCCAAGTGTCCATGCCATAATTCATTAAGAAAACTTTGCAAGTTTTTGTGGGCCTTCTGATTTTTGTTGCTTCTTTTTTACTGGGGGCATCTATGAATCTTGGGTGTTCCCTTCCCTTCAGGATGAGACACCACACTCTTTGCCTCTTCTTTCAGAGCTGGCAAGGGCTGTAATGTAAATTTGTTGTTGACAGTGCCAGTGACATTGCAAAATGTTTAGCTAGCAAACAGGTTTGTTCAGCCCCTTTCCTTCCTTCCAAGCATAATTTTTAATTGTAAGCATAGACATCAAGTACAGACAGATTATCAGAAAGTCTTACAACCAGGAAGCTGGTGTGCATATTAAAACTCCAGTTGGAAAGAGCCTAATGTGCAAGATCACTTGCCACTTTTTCTGTTAAACTACTGAGTTGTTTGACCCTTTTCTTCTTTCTCCCACCCAACCCCCACTTTTAAAATACCAAAAGCAATTAGAGCACATTACAGGCTAAATCACTTGTTAAATTTCATTTTTTAAGTCAGAGCCTATTCTGAATTATTGCAAGCAAAAAAGTACCTTAATTACAGTAAAGCTTAGGGCACTTAACTCGTCCTAGTTGCAGGATTTCAGGAGGATTATTGCTATTATAAAACAGAGCAGCAATACAGCAAGGCAAGACACTGATAACTTCCCAAGTGAGATGTGAAAAGAAATGCATTTTTCCAATAGTTGAAATAGAGAATATGATGCTATACTACATTTATAATGATTGGTAAATCAAACTCTGCATTTAACTCTCTGAGTAGATTTCAGGTGGGCACAGAAATTCACTTCAGGTTATTCTCCTCTTCCCTCCAAATGAATTGACAGCCTGAGGGGAAATCCTCTACCTGTCTGACACTAATGCAGACTTTCCTAACTAATACTTTTCACCTATGACAGTCACAGGTCAATCCCAGTGCTTGGCACCTGGGATAGAGATGGAAGCAAACCAACATTGTCACAGCAGAAGAATAAATAAGTCTGTTGCTGTGATCACCCCTCATGTTTTGCATGGCAGAAGGGCTTCTCACTCTTAGATATTAGCTAAGGGGCCATTAAGTAAACAATAAAAAAAAAGTGTTGTCTTCTTCCTGCCCCCCTAAGCGAGGGTGGTGACTCCAGTGTTGTAGCTGGAGCCAAGTCTCAGGTGAATTTTAATCCTTCATTATTCAGTACATACTGTTTTTTCCCTTTCCCTCTAAAATGACAGTCATGCTGTTAAGCATAATAATTGTTCATGAGTGAGCGCTGCTTTTTGTCCCTCTTGATTTTGCCTCTAAGGCAGGCTTCTTACTCCACTGAGGTCGAGGGTCACCTGCTAAATCATGCATACCCACAATCCCTGGTGAATTATGCAGTTGACAAACTGCCGCTAATGATTAGTACAACCTGCATTAAAACCCTGGCACTAAATTGATATTACTTGAGTGATGGATTACACCTCTAATGAGCGGATTATTGCCACAAGTGACCTTGTCGGCTGAAAGAGTGTTTCAATATAACTAACATCTCTCACATTCTCATGTCACAGCAGTTCTAAAATAATATTCTCTCTCCTATTTGATTTTTTTTTATTCATGCTTTGCTTTCTAGTCCCTCAAACAAGCAGGTGATCTGTAAACAGTACCTCTAATGGGATTAGTCATTACACTGTACCCCAATTAGTACAGTTTCATGCCTCTGAAATACTCAGTGCACAGAAAGATAATTTTCTCAGTCAAAAACTGCTGTTCTTATTTTCCACCCTGTTCTTCAGAACATTGAAGTCCACTTGCAAACACGTTGCCTCACTGCTGAGGGGATCACATGGCCCCCAGATATCAGTAAATTTGTTGCCCTTTTATGAAGAAAAAGATGAAATGATGGCTGTGCACTTCAGTGCTTTCTCAGAGAAAGTCACCACTGCCTAATCGTATTGACGGGACAGAATATGGTCAGAGCATCTTCTTTATCAAAACACTCAGCCAGAGCTGATCACCTGCCCCACTTGATCACCGAGGGTGGACTCCTGAGCTCTCCCAAGCAGGGAACTTGTGTTCTGTACGTGCTTGTGAGCACTGGAGAAGCATGTCCAGCTACCCTGGTGTTTCACTGGGCACGGTTCAGACGGCAGTGCTGCCGCTCGCCAGCAGCCAAGTGGCAGTTAATTCACCAGGAGGGAGGAAACACGTTTTACTAAATGTTTCACCAAAAAAGAAACCCCTCCTGCAAAGGGACTATGCTGAAGACGAAGCCGTAGTTTGTCTGTGGAGTTAATAGACCCCTCGTGGAGCCTCCTCATGCCATTGTCTGGACACAGTTAGTGGTGTATTCACAACTGCCTGTCACGCTACACAAGTGCAGATGAGGCTGGAGGGGACCGTATATTGATGGAATTAATTGAGCATAAGCCATGCTGACTGGCGGGGAAAATCACATGAAAGAAACAAAACACACGTGCCTGGCCATTTCTGTGTTCTGACAAAGAATGAGCAGCTACAAACAAATAAAAATCGTGGTGGAGGATGTCAGCAAGAGCTCTTTATTATCAGTGGCATTTCATTCCCTGAGGGATCTGCACACCCCTCAAAACCGAGACTCATTCCCCCAAAGTCAGATGCGTTATATCAGAGAAAATCCAGTTTAAATAAATGCAATATTAAGTCCTGTGACAGCCTCTGACAGGGTCAGATTAAATCTCCCAGTCCATATTGCTTTCCTCTGACTGCAGCCTCTGCCTTCCCCACTCCTCCCTGCCTCCATCCCACATGCTATCTAATACATTTGATGTTCTGCAAAATGAGGAAAAACCCTAGTGCTATAGCTATAATGAGAATGTGTTCTCGGGATGCCCATTAATTAATCCTGGGAGACCTCTGCTCCCCTGTGCCATACCGTTAAAGCTGCAGGCAGCTCAGATGCTCTTCCTGGCAGTTCCCAGGGATGCAGTAGAAGTGAAGAGGAGGGTTTGCAGGGCGCTCTGAGGTAATGGCTCTGCACATCCTCCTCCCCTCTGCCCACCAGAGCCCTTGCCTGGGCACATCCAGCCCATGCTTGCTTAATTGGACGTCTGGCCCATAACGACAGTGTTGGCTGCCTTTCTTTCTGTTGCAGGGTGTGAGAGGGAAAATGTACAATGGGTTGGTCTTGAGATGCTATACCAAACGTCAAGGCCAGGCAGATCACCCTGTACACATGACAGCTGGCCCAAAAATAGCAAAGGCAGCAGGAGTCAGAGTCACCTAATGAGCCTCCTCTTACTTCGGCAGGTGTTCACGTTACAGGCAAGGCCAGCGATCTTACACTACAGAGGCCTCTGCTTCCTTTTCTTTTTTAACATTCCCAGCTCCCAGGTATGCTTTGGGACAGCTCTACAAAAACAGAAAAAAAAAAGTCACAGCTTGAAACTGACAGACACATTCATCCTAATATTGCCATGGAAAATCTAGCAGGGAAGTAAGTAGAAAGGGGGAATGAGAATATTTTAAAAAATAATAAATCCTCAGAAAAGAGATTGCTAAGTCCCACACAACACCAGGCTTAATTTCCTGTTGTTCATAGGAGAAGTTAACAAAACAACACAGAAATATCCTGTCATCCCCTCTGTAGTGATTACAGCATTTAGAGCAGCTATGAGAAGTATCCACATGCAGCAGCAGGATTTGCAAGGATGCCAAGAATAAGACAAGTCTGTCACCTTACACTGGCATCAGTGACATCAAATGTAAAGTGTCTGTCACGTGCATTAGCAAACTCACACATGATCACTCTTCTGGTACACTGAGGGAGAAGGGTGCTGCAGGCTCCACAAATCATGGAAATGCAGAGGTAGGTGAGGAGGCTGGAGGCAGGGCCACCTTCCTGCTGGCTCAGACCTGAAGTGCCAACTTCACAAACTACCATGAGTCAAATTGCCTCTTGGCCTATTAAACTACCTTTCATCTGCCCACTTGCAATTGAATCCTTCACTGTTCATAAATGTAGACTGAGAAATATTCTGTTCTCAGAGTCAAGATACCACTGTGGACAACGCTGATGACAAAATTTGCACTCTTTCCAAGCATGAGTTGAGTATGAGAATGGTGTCTGCTGCTTCTCTCTCTCTGTGGCCTGGTGTGAAGCCTGAATGCATTCCAAAATTATAAAGAAAACATATAAAGCCATTTTTTTCTTCTTCTCTCCAGCTCTTTTCCGTTCAGAATCAGCAGGGAATAGACTTTGTTTGTACTTATTTATAATTGTGGTATATTGAGGAATGTTCAGAGAGATGTGTTTCACATCTCATCTTAGAAGTCCATGCCTATATTGATCTTTTCCAAGCATAGTATTAGATATGACTCTGGTTGCTTAGAAAGATTTGTATCCTGCACATATAAGCTCTGCAGTGGAGGACAGTGGATTTGTTTTCATGTGGGCCAGAAGAAGAAAATTTTGGCTATACTGCTCCTTCCAGTGAATTAGCCACTACCTGTTTTTTTTTATTTGAAGATGTGGCCCAACACCTGCTATGTCCTATTATGTTAAATGCTTGCTAGAGTAATTTGCTTTTGGTAGCAAATTGAAGACATGGGTGCTCTGTGCTGAAACACTTGTACTGTCCACTTAGCACACATTGCCCTAACATTTTTATAGCTATGTATACAGAGGAGGGCTACTCAAATATTTTCCATAGAAAAACAGTTTACTGATGATTTCCATAAAATGCTGCTTCTTTCCAAGGAAAATTTTACTACTAGCTGAGAAACTAAACAACAGAAAACTAGTGGGCTTTTAGTCTTGAGGCAATAACCAAAAAAATGTTAATTAAAAAAATGCAGAAATGGTGATTCAGAAAGCAGAACAGCTTTTCCTGCAGGAAAGCAGTGTAAAACAATTCAATGTTTTACAAGATGTGTAGTTTTTATGCTCCTCTTTTCTGTACAGAGCTTTTCTGCCCTGCTTCATATGTAGCAAGAAAAACATGACACAATGCAATCAAGAGAAGATGCAGTGGCACAACAAATACACAAATACTTGAAAGATCAGTCACCAGTGGGAGAGAGAAATTATAATGCCACCTTCACTCTTTCAAAATCAGTCTAAGATACAGGGAGTCTTTCTGGAGGTGTCTCTCTAGATAGAGTTCTTTATTTTAACAAAAGACAGTCCCTGCTTTATTTTAAAAATAATAAACAATAGTAAACTCTCTTAGATGTGGAGGAGAGATAACTAATGGGCCTTAGAGACTTTAGAAACATCAGACAAATAAAGGAAACTCAGAACACACCCTTTCTCTATTGCCCCATTTTAAAGTCCATTTCTAACAAGAGATTAGGGGAAACTGAAGACAATTTTTCTAATAGATTTGTACTGGAAATCCTGGAACTATATAGTGTGATAAAAAGCAATAGCAGAAGACATAATTTGCTGAAGCTGAGAAAGATCTTAGTTTTTCTTACAATCGAATTAATTTGCTTTATTTCCCATGGTTGTAGAAGCACTAGTGTTTGAAGCACTCTGAGTTAAGTACGGAGATTCAAGAAAAGAAATCATAAAAACCATGAGTCGCTGTGGATTCAAATCCAGCAGGTTTGGGCATCATTTTCTAAGTAACCCTCTTACACTAGCATACCAAAAATGCACACTGAAATCCTGCACTGGCAGAGAAATTAGATGACTAGGTCTTTTTCATCTACACTTTCTCCGGTTCCAGATTTCTGTGGTTTTATTATTACAAATTATTTTAGGAATCCTTTTTCCTGTAACAATGAACATACTTGTTCTCTGTTTTAATCATTGAGAGACACAACAAAGCTAATATTTTCATATGTTAAGTAATTGAAACACTTGGCCTTCAACTGTGGTGACATCCCAGGAGATTACCCCTCCTGCTGGGTGGTATCACTTTAGACTACACAGCTCCTATAAACTTTTTCTTTTTTGGTGGAACAAAGTAAAATATTGACTACAGAAAAAAAAAAGGGAGAGGAGTCAAACTGTAGGGCTTTTTTTCCCTGAGCTTTTAAATTTTCCAATCGTCTTTCTTCTTAGGACTGTCAACCATGCCAGCTACTCAGAGACCACACCAGTATGAACTCCATGATTATACGCCTTGAAGGCTAGCCAGGACTAGTAGAGCCCTCACATTTGGACAAAACTGCAGTACTCTTAATCTTGATGAATAGTCTGGTCTTGGTCTATATCCACCAATTAAGTTGTCTAATGTCAGGAGTAACAGGGAGCTGGAAGGAGCAAAGCTTTTGAGTACTCCATCAAAGCCAAAAGGTGACATGAGGAGTAAAGCACTGTCAAATGTTAGGAAAAGCACCACTGCATGACTTTTCGTGAACAAAGGAGGCTGGAAAAATCTGTGTATGCTACAGTCCAGAGTGGAAGTCAGGCAGAGGTTGAAGGAAATGGCTTTGCTTTGCTGCTTAGAATTATAAAGCCCAGAGCTTTAGGCTTCTCCACCCCAAGCAGCTTTGTCTTACATGAGCAATTCTACTTTGGTCACAGGAAACATTTCCAGCAGTATGAGTTTGTGAAGTTGAACCACAATATTATTCCCATGTTAATACGAGTTGTCACGGGAAAAAGGAAAGGATGAAATGAATATACACAACTAAACCTAAACCTGTTGGCGGAGGTAAAGAGCAAAGGGTATTGAAATGGAACCAATATGGTCTGCAGAAACAAGCACCCATGAGCTAAGAAGTACACCATGAGTGAAACGTGCATTATATGCTGAGTATTAAAATGTAATGCTCTGCTTTAATGAGTCCCACAGAAGTAAAACTCACTTTTTCAATGTTTGTGGTAATCCACTAAAAGCAAACTGTGGAAAGACCTTAACAATGCTCTTTCCTTCCAGTAACAACAGATATAGGCAGTGTGGTTCATTTGTTCAAAAAAAAAGAACACTTTCCATTTTTTTGTTCAGTTTCTTTATGCTGTGCAGCACAGAACATAATTACTTTACACTGTAGGCTCAAAAAGTCACTAAGCAGCTGATAAAAGGCAAAGAAATCAGTATGATTTTCTAGCTGAAAAAAGGGCTTTTCTTATTGGAGCTGATAACTCTCACCAAGGGCTCCAGGCTTTTGTTACATCAATTTGAGAAACTCATAATCTCTGCATTATGAATGTTCAACCAGGATATTTTCTGTTTTAGTGTATCAAGCACCTTCAATATCACAGCTCCTGTTGTCATTGTTGGGTAAACAGCTTTTGACACGTTTTCAATATGATTACATTAGAACAAGTGGGTCATGATTGATAACCTAATATTCAGGCCATGCAAATCATCAATCACAGGAAGTATATTAATTATTCAATGAAACCATCTAATGCAAGAATCAATGTTGGAAATGAAGAAAAGAAACTCACAGCTCCCAGCAGAGGCTACACCAGATAATAAAAAAGGAATACTAAATAATCTCAGCCCATAATCCTGTTTAATAAAATCCATTTATTTAGCTGTCAAAAACATGATACAATTATTTAAAAAAAAAAAACCAAACCAAAAAAAACCAACAACAACAACAACAAACCCCAAGATAATGAAAAACTTTTTTTTCTTGTGGAAATAGACTTTTGCACTTTTATGCTGTGATTAAATGTGAAATCTAAAAATACACTGTAAATAATGAGAATAGCTGTGATATATGTGAAGAAAAAGAATCACTTAGAAAAACAGGTGTTCTCAGTTATTCTTGGTGAGGTTAAATTAATTATAACGGTATGACACATGGTCTGCAACAGCCCGAGAACCTTACAGATCCCCTACACATCACACACACATGGTGTAACTAATGATTCTGCATAGGAGTGGACACTGTTCCTCCTTAAACAATCCAAAATTACTCAAGTAGCCAAAGCAGCCCTAGAAAGAAGGATCCTCAAAATGTCTGCCATTCTTCTGAAGTGACAGAAATTGCGGCCCAAAAGGTTTGTAATACAGAAACAGAGGGGTGTAGCAGGCAACATTGGAAGTTGCAAACTTCATGACCCACCTGGCTGATATGTTGCTGTGATGGTGGAGGGGAACTTGATGGCACTCACCTGAGCAGGTAGCCCTCCACAGGCACTTGACCCATATTCTCTGCTGGTTTTGACTTCAGCAATTCCTGAAATAACTCATCCTACTTCATTTGAAGCAGACCCCAGGGTATCTTAAAGATAAAATCTCTGGCAATTAATGTTGGCATTATCAGCATCTACTTAGGCGGGAAACTATGTACAGACTTCTACATTCTCCTTGTAATATAATCCTGCATGACTTCCACTCCATCCACTCTCTTGCTGGTTATTTTCTCCTTTAGCACATCTCATCCCTAGTTCACACGGCCCTTTGCAATTTTTAGCATAACACTGCTTAGGCTGCCACTGAAATATTATCTTATAGCCACCTCTCTTTTCATTTTAGTATGAAATCCTTTCTCGATGTGCTTTCCTTTTGCATTTTAGCATCAGGTTTTCAAAGCATATGATTTATTCCTAGTATCTGCTTTTCTTTCAAAGGAAAACACCAAAACTGTATTGGTGCTCCCCCTGGACTCAAACAGATAAGCGTGAGTTTTTTCACAAAAGTTCCACTCACCAGAGTGAGAAAGAAAAGTAAAGACAGGAGCATCTGACTTTGACCATAAATGCAGAGGAACCCTCTTGGAGCTTGTTCTATTTTGTTGTGTCTAAGATTTACAAAGGCCTACATATACTCCCTGAGTGGCAGACTGTGACAACATGCAACAACAACTCCACCAGAATGAAGTGGTGACCAACCCCACTGACCTTAGCTGCACCATGCCTGTCCACCTGCAGAAAGGGAGTAATTATCTTATTTGTCTGGCTAATACGACTTTATCATTGCCAAGAAGTAGATACACTCTATCATGAAACATGGCTTTCAAGGTTAAATGCAAGAAGGACAGTGGCAGCCATAGCAGCTTCTTGCAAACAGCTCCAGGAAGCCTTGACTGATGAGGCAGCAGCTCCATCCACAACACCTGCCCAGGGAGGTACACCCAAAGATTCACTCAGCCAGATTTACAGGTCTCCTAGTCTATCTTCCTGCTAGGAAATAGTATAATAGTTTCAGTACATACCTGCCTAAATGGTGCAGTATTTGGCAATGAGAGGTTTAGGCTACAGCACAGCTTGTGATCTTCCTCAGTGTACGGGTGGAAAGCCACAGCAGCATGGTGGCAGCACAGGGCAGTGAGTCCCCACAGAACCATTCACCCCCCTTTACCTGAGCAGACTCATTAACAAAGTCTTGATTTTAAAACATGTTATTCTAAACAAGCTGAAGTGAAAGTTTCTCTCATTTCATCACCATGTCTTAAATGTTGTCAAGCCAACTGGACTTTCTGTTTAGATAGACAGCCAGCTGGTGTTTAAGCCCCCAGTAGTGGGTTTTGAGTACTTATAAACTCCTACATGACTCCCATGTTTTTTCCTGCCTCAACATCTTTCAAGTACTTTTCTTGAACATTGGTTTCTACCTGTAACCCCTCTATTAATACCCATCATAAAACGCTCAAGGTCGAAACCAATGCCAGTCCCACAGATGTTTCAGCATCTGAAATACAACCTTTCCCCTGTTTCCAAATCACTTCCCTATCCAGAGACAATTGTTAACTGAACCCATCAAAAACAAAGCTGTCATAGGGTTCCAAAGGCAATCAGGTTTTAGGAACGTAAGACCTGAAAGGAGAGTGCAGTTCCTTGCTCTTACAAGGACTAATCATACAAACTCTTTCATGAAATTCCTTAAGGAAGCTTATCAGGTTCAATCAGGATCTAACTTTTTTTTTTTTTAACATATAAACACACATATGTGTATGTATATTAGATTTTGGGCTTACCATACTATGGTGATATTGTTCCGTAGCCTCACCACTGTAACAGCTAGAAACTCGATAGAAATTCTGTTCTAATTTTCAGGCACAAAGCATTCATGACCAATTTCTGCTCATTTATCTTGGTATTAACATTGTTCTGCAGCTCATTTCTTTCCATGGAAGCAAAAAATTGCAGAAAATGCAGACAAGCCCCATATTTGAAATGGCGTATATAGTTTAATGTACATAGACATAGGAAGTCCACAAACCAAAAAAAAACCTCTTAAATTGTGCAGTGTCCTTCAAATTGCACATTAATAAAAATCATGTCCATTTTCTAAAAAGATAGCAAAAATAGAAAAACATTGTTGAGTAGCAAAAATTCTTAAGCCAAAGCTTTAAATGTTGTACCAACCCCTAATGAAGGTCTACTAAACTTCCTAAGAGAACACAGTTGTTTTACAGGAAAATGGAAATTGGGTGTGTTCAGCTCTCCCCATTCAATCTGTCACAGGGAAGAATACAGATATACACACAAAGAAAATGTGTTTAACAGTTTTCCTATCAAGAATATCAGGTAGTTATTTTTGGAGAATATGTGGGAGAAAAAGTAGAAATAATATCATCTATCTGGAGAGATTTCAAAGAACTTTTTCCAGTACTAATGTGAGTAAATACAAATCACAAACAGACGAAACCCTGGGGTCAAACGGCAGTATGACTGTGCCTTGCCATTGCTTTTCCTATCTCCACAGCATAGCTCTCACAGCCCCCTGCCCCACTGCAATGTGACTCCCAGTTCTTGGGAGAGCACTGTGATTCATCAGAGAAGAGTCTGTGACAGAAGTTGCAAGCAGCTTTCCACTATAACACAGCAAAGCACTTTCAGACTCTCTTAACAGGAATGTGCTGATCACTTATTCAAGCACGTCCAGCTTTTCTTTTAAAAGAATTGAAATGATGGCACTGAGCAAAGGAAGTTCAACCACAGCTAGAGCATTTTGATCACTACAGAAGATAGTGTCATGCAGGCCTTTCTGATTCATGCCAACTCTTGCTAGTACACTCAGGCTTCTCCTTTAAAATATTTTTAGTATATCTTTTATGTTTAGTTCTAAAATGCATTGTATTTACCCAAAAGATCAGACCAAGTTTCTGTTTTCAAAACATTCAGACAGATTTTTTTTATTTTTTTTTTAATTGCACGAGAAACCAAAACTCATCTTTCTGGTCTACCACGCAGGCAATTATACATCTAGGCATTCAACAGAATCGAATGCCTAGATGTATAACATTTTTCTTTCATACCCCAATGGACAATTGATTAAACACACATTATTTTAGCTGTGGATTATCTTTTCAGTCTTTAAATCAGAACATATATATTGGTAGCTACCTGGCCTCTAGCATGAAGAAGTGGAGAAAAAAGTACCGGTCATACAAAAGGTGACAGAAGCCACACCAACAGAAAACTAGTCGAAGCACACAGAGCCAGAAAGTCCATCACAGAATAGAATTTGGTCCACAGTCTGTATCTTGAAGTGTCTGTGGCAATTTGTCCACAACAGTTAGCTTTATCTCATTTTGAAATCTTACTGGTACACTGACTTAATCAAACCATTAGCTTGACCCCACATATCCAGAGACAGAAGATAAACTTCGTCAACCTTGCTTGCTGTTGAAAAGCTCTCGGACCAGGCTTTCATTGTTGCTGCTCCCTAGCCAGGTGTTCTCAGCATAGCACTGAGAACATCCATTTTCTCAAGCCAACAAGCCAACATTCATTTTCACTTATCATCTTGTACTTTATTTCTTTCCATATAATGATATTGCTCATGGGAAGAAGACCAGAACAACTCCAGAACATCACCATGCTAATGCAGATCTGCAGATTTTAGGACCAATGCTGGGCTCTCCAAATGGATATGCTTCTCCTCTCTTGCTTCAGGCTCCTTTTTTCAGTAGTACCAATGCACTCAAAGCCCTGAATGCTCTCCCCAGGGTAGATGTCCAAACCTTTTAATTCAAAACTCGAGTGTGGACTGCAGCTTTCTTTCATAACCGCACTGGAGTTTTCACAACATGAGCTACCAAAATCTGGGAATCCTGGGCTCATTGCCTTTTAATTGATGGGATTCATGTGCCTTATTTCATAGGCAGTTTTCTCTTCCTCCCTCTAGGCTAATCTGCCAAGAGAAGGATGCAGTTTCAGCCAATCTTGGAAGCTATTTCATTCTGCATCAAAGATTTGACTGTGAATCTCTTTAGGTATCAATCAGATCAGATACCAGATTTCTCACACAGCCAAGACAAACACGTATCACCTCGCTGAAGGGACAAGGATGAGGAAATGGAGAGGTACCCCACAATTCTATCTTGTGTAAAACTCTCTTGTGTAAAACACTATCTCGTGTAATTTAAGTTCCCAAAAAAAATTGAATGTCAAAAACTTGTGCAGAGGCAGACTTAAAGCAGTAGTTGAGCAGAATGTGTGAGACTAAAATACCAAAACCACATTTAGAAATTTTGGTCCCTTCATGAATTTGACTCTCATTTTTCAGCACCTCCTTCTTCAAAAGAGGACTAGTAGGACTCTTTTTCACAGGAATATTGAAAAAATGCATGCAATAAAGTCTGTGAGGGGATGAGCCTTACAGGAAAAATGCAAGCTTTTGAAAGAGAAATTACAATTCATAGGTGGATTTTGCAAAGTAGGTCTTCAGCCAATGGCAAACTTCCAGAAAAAAACTTGTTCATGTGTTCTGGAGCAGTGAGGCTTTGTACTTATCCCAGGGCTGTGCTGGCTGAACACAAGTTAGTCTGTGACACCTGAACACCACTGTCTCATTTATAATACCTTGTGTGTTGTGATGGTTGTTATCACACCATGGTGTATAGGACTCAATATGTGAGGACAAAACACATGCAGGACATGCTAGTCCTTCACTCCACCCTGCTCCTGATTTGAGCTGTCAATGTACTGGAGGAAGAAACTCTTCTCTTCTTCCATACGAGCCCTCATCTGCTTCCTCCATCACGGAAATTGTCCAGCATCCCAGAGAAATTTTCACAGGCATTTGTTGTATGCAAATAGCTGCCAAATAAATCATTGTATATTGCAGCACAACCCCTGAGGGGGTTTGTACCTATGGATCTTGCTACTGTCACTCCACTTCCCCATATACCTTAATCATGTTATTCATTCAGCAAGAAGGATGAATGTTACAGCATGAGGCTTTAATCCGTCACTGCTGAGGATCTGATTTCTGAGAGAGAGCAAAAGAGACAGCAGGAAATCCAGAGGAAAAAACTTAAGGTGAGAGTCAAATACCATTATTTCTTGGCACTGGGTTTAGGCAAGAGTTGTATTGTAAAAGCATCTTCCTAAAATACCTCAGGAAAATTTGTTGTGTGAGCACACATTGATTGTGCAGGTGTGCATGTATGTATGCACACATCTGTAAATACAGGGCCTAAACAGGAACATTAAGGCAGAGAATCTGCAACCTTCTAAAGCTTCTGAAAAATACTTCCTTTCTCTCTCCCTCTCTGGGCTAACTCTACGGATTACAAACTAACTTTACAAGAATGTTTCCTCTGTCCTCCAGTTCTTTGAATTTTTTTCCATAAAGACAATAAAAATGAAAAAGCAGCAGACATGAGAGGGAGAGAAGCACAGCATTTACGGGTAATCTAAGAGCCTGTCTTTTTAATAGCCCCAGTACATTTTAAAGGTACCAGTTTATTTGATAGCACTGCAGTCAGTGCTCTCTCTATGAAGGGCAATGTCTATTTCATCATGCTGCCCTTGACAGTAACCCTGATGAATCCCTTCCACTAAGATTTAAGCTCTCAGGCCTCTGTTAAGACTGCCAGCAAATATGCTAACTACCAGGTCCTAGACAAATCTAGAGGAAACTAGAGGACCACTATGTCACACCCCACAATGCCCCTAAAACAGTTATGGTATAACACTAAATGGCATTGATGCTTTTGCTTACCTATATTCGAGAGTGTTTATAAATCAGCAGACAAGAGATGTAATGCCACAGTAGTTCATTACAAACTTCTCCCTCCAGCTGGCCACTATTATTCCAAAAACTAGGAAAGTACAAGAATTGGGGGGAAAAATGCAGATTTTTCAAACAAATTGAGAAAAAGAGCTAACACAACGTAGTCCAGATTAGGTTTTATGGTAAGCACATCTAAGAGATTGTTTTTGTGAACCTTTCCTCAAAGCCTTAATGAGCAATCTTCCTAACATCAGATCCACCTGTATAAGGTGAAGATGAGGTCTCACTTTCTTTTCCAGTATATATTTCTGATCTCATCCCTGCTGGAGGAATTGACCTGCTTTGATTTTCTAGATCCGTTTTGATGTAAGCTGTTTGCAAGCCTGCTAACTCTCTTCTTGGCCTCATTCCATGTCCTCTATCCATCAACATGGGAAAGAGTACTGCCTTTCTTGAAAGCCCCTACTTCTGAGAAGCAGCAGAATGACAAAAGTGATGAGTTATTGAAGTTAGATATGACAGAGGTGTTAGCCCATTGACCAATTCACCAGTTTTAGTAATTAATGAAATTAATAATATTATAGCAGATAGCCATAAACTGCCCTGTTCCTGTTCAGGAAGGGAGTAGGAAAAATCACTTTTTTATTCAGACTAGTGTAAAAGTTTGATTTTTTTTTCCAAAACCTTACCTATCAATCAGATTGCCCAACTGGCTGATAACTGTGGGGGACTCACTACCATATTACCATTATACAGTGACGTTGTGTTACATTGACACTACTTTCATCCTTCCAGTACTCATCAGTCTCCACCAGACAGACTTGACACCTCTTTCTGCTCTGTAAGCCCCACATGACTGCTAGTCTCCCAGGTGAGAGATACCTAGAGTGTGAGAACAGAAGGACTGAATCCCATTTCTGCTACTGCCACCCAGCTCTGAGTGGCCACAGTGCACAGCATAGTGACAACCGTGGCATTCCTGAGTCACCATGGATTTGCTGCACAAATTTTATAGTCAAAATACAAAAGATTGTGATGAGGACTAGTGATGGAAAGTCCTCCACACTTCCTTCTTGCCACTCCTGCTGAGCTAGGGAGCAATAGTAGTTTATGGACAATCTCAGTTTACTCCGTCGTTCATTACTATTGAATATGCTAGGTCAACATATGAAAGTACAATGGCTAGCATTACAGATTAATTGTTGCATCATGCTCTATAATTAAGCAATAACGTGTGACAAGATTTTCAGGGAGAGGAATGAAAAAGAATATGATAAGACAGCATCTGGCACAAAAATTTTGCTGACTTTGTAAAATCACAGCTCAACCTTGAGCTGCTACCCAAAAAAGCCATATCATCTTAATTTGCATCTAACACAGGGGAATACAGTACAGGACTATATTGTTTGCAATACTTGCAAGACATAACAGAGGCCAAGAGCCTAGTTGAGGAATGTGCTTTATATTTTAGGATTTTTTAATAACCTCTTTAAATTTTACTAAATGAAAATATTTTGGAAATGTCAGCATTTTATATTTTCACATAATCCACAAGGAAGGCAATTCTACATCAAGTATTTACTACACAGTACCCCACAACATGCTACAGTCTAGATAATTATGCTTCATGGACTCTCTGTGGATAGATTGTGTCATGCTAAACCTCAGAGCTCCACTGAATTGCCCCATGGCCACTACGTCATGGCCAAGAATAGAAACCCTATGTTTGATCCACCAGATCCAAATGATTACCCTCAATCCGAAAGTGTTCTAGTTCTGTTCCAGTGCTTGTTCAAAGCAGAATGTCATGGGAGAACCCCATGATTGCTCAGCTCATCCCAACACTAGAAAGCCTTGCATCAAGACAGAGCAAGCTTTATTTGTACTAGGGGGAAAGGTGGTGGCCTCATGTTCTGTTTGTCTTCATGAAACCACAGTTTGGGCAATTGAAAATTAGTTGTTAACTTTAAGTACACAGGTGTTCAATGAAAAGATGGCTAGGTTATGAAAACATACCCAAATCCTTCCGAATGTGAGGGTCTGTGCAATGTGAGCATGGTGAACAATCCACTGCTGGATGGTTTGATCAGGTTGCCAGCACTGGTTTCAAGAAATTATGCAAGAAATAGTTTTCTCATTATTTCTCATTTAGACAGATTGTTATCCCGGGAAAAACTTATTTAAGAGTACCAGCATGTGCTGTTGCAAATTAATGACAGTTACTTTCTCAAAGTCAAAAATATTTTACAGGAAAATGATTCCTTATATTATTCACCACTTTCCTGAGGTTATATTGTTTGGATTCAGCCTTAAGTTTAGGACTGAAATCCAGACACAAACATATATCCACTCTTAACCCATAATGTCACCCTGGATATAAATGCGATTAGTATTTTCTCTTAATTATATTTCTGCTAGTACAGCCTGCATTTTCAAAGATGCTCAGGACTTTGTTTTATACAGTGTGCAGATTTTCATGAGAGCACATACATACTGTTAAATTACAGAGATATTTAGCATAGGCACAAAATAGTTATGCACATTTTTTGGCTTTTTTTTCTTCTCCTTTCTGTACAGTCACAGTTCACTGGCCAACATCAGCATAACAGCTTTGCTGTCAAAAAAAAATAAAATCCAAGTAATAATGGGCAGAGACTTTGTAAAGAAATTCACCCAAGATATTTCTTATTATTTTTTAATCTGGAGAGACATTTTTTACAGAACAAATAGGAAGACACAAGCACTACCGAAGTGACCTTGCAATCCAGCTTTTGCAAAGCTGCAAAGGCGAGATGTCATGCCAGAGACCATGCTTTTATTCTTGGCTCTGCCAGCAGCCTGCTAGCTATTCTGGGCACTCACCTTAGCTCTCTGCCCCTCAGTTATCTCATCTGTAAGGAAAGGGATAAGGCTACAGCATACACTTAGCTCTATGGCTGAAAACAGTAGTGCAGTGTAATGGCTGATCTTTTGATTCCTTCTCAGAGCTTGAGTGAATTTGGGCAGGGCATGGAGGCAAGTGGGAACACTACAAACCAAACCATGGAGGATTTCTCCTCCTTGGAGCCATCAAGCTGTTGCACAGTTCTGGCCTAGGGGTCTCTTCCAGTGTGAGGGATATTTCTGGGACCTGGGCTTCCCCCTCACTTCAAAGTGCTCCTGCATAGCAGCTGGCTTTGAAGAATGCTCCTCCACAAGGCTATACATATAGCCAGCCACAAGCTGCTGTGTACCATGGAATCATAGAATTGTGGAATGACCTGGGTTGGAAGGAACTTTTAAGACCATCTAGCTCCAAACTCTCTGCCATGAGCAGGAATATCTTTCACTAGACTAGGTTGGTCAGAGCCCCATGCAACTTGACTGTGAACACTTCCACGGATGGGGCATCCACAGCTTTTCTGGGCAAGCTGTTCCAATGCCTCATCACCCACAAAGTAAGGAAGTTCTTCCTAATACCTAATCTAAACCTACTCTTTTTCGGTTTGAATTCATTTCCTTGTCCTACATGCTTTTGTAAAAAGACTCTCTCCATCTTTCTTGTAGACTCCCTTCAGTCACTGGAAGGCCACAATTAGGTTACCCCAAAGCCTTCTCTTTTCCAGGCTGAATATAAATTTATATGAATATATATATGTGCTGTATAATGAGCAACCATTTTTACAGACCTCCTTCTACAAAAGAGAGAAAGGGTCACAACTAGGCCTGAAGAATGAAATATAGCAGATTCAGCCATGTCACAAAGCACACACATGTGAGCACATGCACACCACATGCACTTACTGAGGGTCAGGCTCTTACCTTTATTGCTGTAGCACAAAAGTAAACCAAAGGGGTTTTTATAAATATGTTTCTACCTTCTACACTCAACGCATAAGATCATCAGGTGACATTCTTACACTCTAATTTCTTGACATTGCAATAGCTATAGACCCGTCTGAAGGGCTGTCCTCAGAGTCACCAGCTTAGAGGAATGCTTGGACAGTGTGAAGCCATGACAAGAAGTTTTATGCCACTAACCAGTGGCTACCAGTGGCTACATCCCTTTGACTGGGGCTTGTCTAGGCCTCAGCAGCCCATGTCAGTTTCAGCATCCTAAAGCTGATAGTGTCAGATTGTTAATGAAAAGTTTTCGAATTCTGTCAACTAATATGATCAAGAAAATAAGTTTGTCTCCTGTGTCATATAAAACCAGACATTTCTACCCATAAACAGAACTTTCTAACCATACAAGTCTATATTTTTCAGTGGTAATATCATTGCCTCAACAGCACCAAATGTCAAGGAGTGGTGTGGATAAGTCATGCAGTATCTGCAAGATAGTGTTTTAGGCTCACATGAATTACCCCTTTAAAGAGCTGAAATCCCTAGAGATCTGTGGGCAAGGGAGCCCCATTCCAGGCTGAGATAACCCCTCTCGAGGGGTGGCAGTCCATGTTTTCCCAAACACACCTCAGCTCTGGCACTGTGTCATCACCCAGCCACAGCTCTTCAAGATTCAAGTGATGGAACAGACAGAAGTAGCACAGCAAATATATTTGACCATCAGATGTTAAAACTGGCCTGCAGGAAGCCTGATAATTGCATTTTTACCAAATGGGAAGTAATATTTCATTATTATTCAAAAAGATACATTTACAAAGCTAAGGTTAGGTCTTTTTTATTTTTTAGCTTTCCTTGATGCAAGAGGGAGGAGGGGAGCAAAGAAGTTACTCGATAAAGGCTCTCAGATGTTGTACCTTGTTAGCTTATAAATTTTATGTGAGTTTTTCATTAGTTTGAGACAGGCCCAACAGACATTTGAACTCCTGTAGCCTTATTCTTGGTTTTCCTTATTTTCCATGTAAGTAAAAAGTATAAATAAGAACCCTTGATATATCTATTTTATGTCCTTCATCTCTTTATATACATTCCTCATGCTCCCTTTTAATTGTTCTCTCATGCTGTAACCTTTTCATTTTCCCTAGATAAAGTGTTCAGGCATTGCCTTTTATAACTTCTATCCATTGCCCATCTTATTTATGCTCTGTATTTCCAGTTAAAATTATATCATGACAATCCAATACTTTCAGTGTTCTCTAGTGCTTGATTTGAACACTTTTTTTTGCTTTTTCATTACTGCTGCTCCCTAATTTGTCCACCAGCAAACTCCTTTCTGCAGCTACTTTAGCTCAGTTAGAAGGCAGTTATCAAATTATTCCTTCTAATATGTATTACCATGTATTTGTCAGCACTGAATTTCATCTGACATCATGCTCCCCAGCCACATAGCTTTAAGTCCCATCAGAGTTCCTCACAGTCTCATTTCATCTGGACTAACCTAAATAATTTTGCAGATTTTGCAGACTCAAGATTTTCCTTCCCTAGTCCTCACAGATTATAAATGGGTCTGTTAAATGCTTGGGATACACACGGCAACATCATAATATCATGCTAAAAATGGACCATTTATTCCAACTCTTTTTTTTTTCCTGAAAACCAGCCACAATTAGTGACAGAATTTTACCCCTCTCACCTCCTCTAGAACGGCTGGATTTTGTTGACTTAATTTTCTTAGCAACTTTTTGAAAAAAGAAAACTGTACCTGCTAGTTCTCGGAAACTGAACACAAGTAACATGTAGTCCTTACCACCCTCTCAGGTGCTGAATATATTCATTTGGATGGATACATCATCTGACACCTCTGCTTCCTTAGTAAGGGAAAGTATCCTTGAATGCTTGCCCTGTTTAGACTCTTCCCTTGGCATCTGCTATTGGCCACTTCTGAGACAGAAGATGGAACAAATGGGCCTATGGTCTTGCTTGGTACAGCCATTCCTATGCAGTAATCCCATCTTCATTATCTGAAATATTAGGTTTCAGGTTGGGTTTTCCCCAGACTCCCTGCAATGACGAATGATTTAAAGAAAACACTAAGACAAAAATGCTCCAAAGTGACTGATTTCAGATGGCATAAGATGACAGCTTTGTATCACGTCTGAATGTAAATAACTTCCTGCTTACTCTCACCTTCGAATCTTTAATGGAGACAGTAAAATAAGACAAATCTTATATTAGTACACCCTTGAGCCCATCAATCATTTCCTTTCCTCAACAGAATACAATTACCTTTGTATGTGATTTTTTCTACAGTCTTGAATCCACATGACAGTGGACTCAACCACCTTTCAATGAATTAAGAAAAAAATATTTTTGAGATGCATCTAATGTTTTCCATGCTGTTTCCATGTATCCTCTATATGCTCTGAATTTACAATTTTTTTTTTTTAAGGAAGAAAAATAGCAGACAAGGACATACATAAAGCAAATATTTATAATCCCATGACTGAGGTCAGAGTTTCACAGAAGCTTTATTGCTTCCTTTTCTTGTGATATTTGTTTGTTTATGGTATTAGGAAGACAAGTCCAAAAGGAGATTCAGTCACCCTTCTGGTTTTAGAGATTATTATAACACTCGTCATTATTTAACACCAGATTTGAGTAACTCAGTCCATGACTGTCTCATTGACATCAATTCCAAGTCCTCTTGTACTAACATCAGGCTCCACATTGATAGATATTTTAAATTAGAAGCTGAAGGGTCTGGATGAAGGGCGACTTAACAACATTGACTTTGGGTTGCTCTTTGTATCAAGACAGATGTGTATGCTTTTGACAGTAGGAAGATAAATCATCACTGAATATTTGGGTAATATTCCTCCTCTGGGCCTGTTACTTGCTGCCAATTTTTCAGAATTATGTGAGTTTTAGTGCGTTGGTGATTCGGCTTTGTATTTTTGGTACAAGGTCTGACATCTGGACCACCCAGGTGAAAGTCCACTGCATTTCAGAAAGCAGTTGACTCTGAATGGGAATGTCTCCTTACCAAAATGATGTTTGGGGGCTAATCCATGAATTCTACATATGCTGCAAATATCTGCTTATGCTCCAAGGTCAGAAGACCTCTGAAATAACAGAATTTTAAAAAAACAACTATGGTTTTGTTTTCAAGAGCCCCAACCCTAGACCGCCAAATCTGAGTGTTACAGAAAAAAAAAAAAAATCACAAGACAGGTTGAGGCAACTGCTTTGGGATTCTTTATCATTGACTGCCATTTAGCCTGGAGACGCAATGTTCCGCCCACAAATCACATGCTCAGTAACCAACCCACTCAGCCACACCAGCCAGTAATTGTTTGCTGCACAAACTCTGTAACACTTCATTAGTTCTGCCACACATCTACTTCCACTGAAGGTACCTTTCCAAAAACGAAAAAGCACAGAGCAACATTACAACTTCCATCTATTTTTAGTGCAACTTAAAAAAAAAAAATACAGGAAATGCAATTGAGGAAAAAGGCTGCTTGCACTGTAGTTTACAATTTAAAGCAAAAATATGACCTGCGTTTTTGGTTTGGTTTTATTTTTTTTCTGTCAATCTTACATTTCTCCAATGAGACTGTGAGAAATGTGCAAAGTTATGTGATCATTTCTGACAGTTCTTGGCAGCTGGGCAGGCAAGCATTGGAAAGGATCTCTCTCTCCCGATCCAAGATTAAATTTGGACTGAAACACAGGGCTCATTTAGGCAGCAATTAAAGGACCTTATAGACTGAGGGAGAATGAAATGATAAATGCAAAGAGGCTTATTTAATGGGGATATTAAGTAAACTGCTGGTAAAAATGCCCATTTATCATCCACTGATTCCTAATTGGTTTCCTGTTCCTGCCTGCATGTGGCATTTTCAGAAGGAATTACCTTCCTTTAGTGCGACTGTTGCAAATGCAATAAATCAAGGCCATAGATTTCTAGCTAATTTAGATGGAGACTAAATTGGAGCCAAAGCATGCAAGAGTGCTTGCAATTAATGTTCATTACAACTTTTAGCTTCAAAAACAGGAAGGATCATTTTAATGCACCATTCCCAAGCAAGGACGCTGCTTCAAGACTTGTCTACCCTTTGTATGCTCAACAAAAATCACTTGCCTTTGTAAGCCACTGGCCCTCCTGAAACCTTCCCAGGAATCCAGTTTGAGGTCTAGCAACCCTTTAAGCACCTGTACTTCCAGACAATTCTCTGTCTTTTTTTTTTCCACCTATTTGCCTCATCTGCTATAAAGACCAACTTACACAAAAATAGCTTATATTCACCATGTCATTATTGATCTCATCCACCTGATTCCAGCAAGATAAACTTTATTTCCATCAGGTGGTGGGAAAAGGTACAATTTTCCAGATGAAAAATTAATGAAGTAAACTTTAGTTTCCCAAGTGCAGCTTTGGTAGATGGTCTAAAGTCTTTCAGTATATTCCTTTTCCAAGGGTTCAGCTTTGCTGAAGAGAGGGGAAAAGACTTCTTACTGTAAGAATGACTTTATTTTGCCGTTCTCACAAGGCGCTTTAGAGATGGAGTCTGTGTCTCATTTGATGGCATTTTATTGTTTGATCCAGCATGCTGCTTTTGAAAACACACGCAGTGACCCAGAGTTTCTGCAGCTTTTGCCATTTGCTCCACTTGAGTGTAGACCTGATATGCAGCACTGTGAGTATAAACAAAACTTGGGTAGCTGTTGTGAGTTTCCAAACACAGCAAAAAGAACAAAAAGTATTCCACTTCCTGAATCCAGTGATCATAGAATTCAATTATATTCCATGGAAAGAAGATTGGTTTACTGGGTCTGAATCCCCCCAAAAGTTTTTATGTATAAGTTTCTCTTTGTTTCTCTTACACACTGAAAAAAAAAAATTGCTTACTTGTCTTCTGCTTTCAAAAAATACAATCGGCACAATCTAAATACCTCATAGCAATCAAGAGAAAAAGGTATAGAAATGCACTCTATCCTTGGTGTCACAAAACAGACAACAATCTATCTTTTCTTTAGACCTCAATCCAGCTACAGACAGATTTTTTGTTCTCTTCGGCTTGGCCATTTACCATTTAATTCCTTGTTCTCAATTTTGATCATCACTCACAGAATTAACACTCAGAATTTACAGCTTTCAGTGTTGACATGTTTGTTGCAAATGATCAGTTTTGAGTGGAATAGGTTGAAACCCAAGTGGGTGATAAAGAAATCCATTAACTTACTGACACACAAATCTTCCATCTTCCTCTGTAATGTATCCATGAATGGTTAAAGGCAGTACCCTGGGGAAGATGAGGGTTACACTTATTCTCCTCCCCCAGCCATATGTAGATAAATATTCATTGGGGAAAAAACCTGACATGGAAATACAAATGTTGGTATTAATGCCCATTCTGAGAGTCCATGCTGTGGAGGAAATGGGCTGGCAATCTGAAGATCCAATTTCCTTTTTCCAGGCTCTGCTACCAACTTACTATTTCATCATATGCAGAACATTTAATTTTTCCATGCCTCATCTTCTCCCTCACAATAGTGTGTCTGAATTCCACAGATGGGAATTACCATACACAAGCACTAACTACTTTCACTTTTTAATTTTAAGCAGCTTTAGGATATTTACCCCTGAATGCCAGGAGCACAGAGAAACACTAAGGCAGGCCTGGGAATGCTCTGCCGTGACAGAAAGCAAGGCATAAATGTTGCTTAAGTGAAACAACCTGTCTAGCTCTTGTCCCAGCCACACTTCTGTTTCAATGCTTGCTGCACACACAACTGAAACGACTTAGTGTTAAAGAAAAGTGTGGATCATACAGACAGGGAGAGCACTTAAATTTGCCTTTCTATCTAAGGATTCCCATTGGTTTGATATTTGATTAAGCCAACTGAGATTCCAGGTTAAGGAAGATCACATTTAATTTACACAATACTTCAAACAGTGGAAAATTACACTTTAAAAGTACTTATTCCCTTTATTTCCCTCCTTTTACATTACTCTAATACCTTAATAAATCAGGGCCTAGACGATCTCTGAATTTAAAAGCCAGAAGCAGATTTTTACCAGCGGAGCATATAAAGCTGTTAGGGCCTGGTGCACTGAGCCATTACACTTCAAAAGGCAGAGAATACAGATCTTGGACTACGGTACTTTCAACTCCAAATAACTGACCAGAGCTTGATCTGACATTAATGGGTTTTACTGCTTTAATGCCATTGACTGCAGTGGAGCTACTGATATATTTTTACCAAGGCAAGTAACATCAGAATCAGGCCTCAAACTTCATGGCTGATAGGCTGTCTTACCCAAACAGCTCAATAATTTGCTTTAAATCCTTCTCAATTTACCATTCTTAAAGCCTCACAGTCTTCAGAAAGGAAGATGTTTAAGTTTTCTTTAAACCAGATGCAGCTTATCTGCCAAGCATTTAGTCCCATTAAGTCCCAATTTTATATTAATTTTCAGCCACATGTTACAATAAACAACAGAGTAGAAACACACATATGGTTTCTGATATTGGAATAATGAAACTCAAAGAAAGAAAGAATTGAATTTCCTGTGGTTACTTTTAAAAATACAAAATGTGTAATATTTTAATAGACTAAAATCAGTACACATGGAATATTACTCGGTCCCAACTGAATACAAGGTTGTACATTAATGGAAAAGTCCTGCTGATGTAAATGAAGAGGTAGAACACTGTACTAAATAACTGGGAATTTATTGCTCAACCAAAACCATGTACAGAATTGGTACACATCAAATCCATCAACAAAAGGGGAAAGCACATTTATGTTAAAAGCAGCTGCTTGTAGCCAGTGGTGGTGGAGTGAACAGATTCTGATCTCACACACCTACAAATGAAGAGTAATTCCAGTGTTTCCACAGGGGCTGAAAGACTGGAAAACAGTTGTGGAGAAAACTTAATCAGCCTGAGGCGTAATTAACTCCACCAAGTTCTCACGATCTCATCAGCAAAACACACGTGATATTGCAGTCAAACAGACACAGTCAAGTGTGTTTCACTTCTTTCAAATAATGCGCCTGTCCCATAAACAATTTCCATGAACAATGTGCCCTGATAATCAATTTCCTGTCTTCTTGTTTTGGTCTGAAATGCACAGATTTGACAAGGGAAGATTAACACAGATTAAGGGCTCTACAGGCCCTCCAACATGAAGACCCAGTAATGCATGTGCTACTGGTGTTTCCTGTATGCAGGCTCCACAGAATCAGAGACCATCCAGGGTCAGGTAGGTTTAGCTCAAACCAAAGCCATTCGTGCTTTTGACATCATTGGTTCCATCCACAATGTGTCACTTCCCACACCAGTAATCCTACATGTACCACACAAAGATTAATTTCAGAGGGCAATAGCTAACACCCACAGAGCACAACCCTCAAACCTGGATGTCTTACAGCAAGCTGTGAAGACTGAAAGATGCTTAGGTGCAAATTACTTATTCCATGTGGGGTTCAAAGGGAAAGAATCACAGAACCCAAACTCTCTCTTCTCCCTCCATTTCTTCACCACATGTCATGATTTAGGAAAAGAAGTGAAGTAACATGGTGACCTGTACAGCCCATCTCAAAACAATCCCGTGTGAGGAATGTACTGTTATTAACCTTCCCCTTGGTATATATTAATCCACAACATTCTTCACATCTGTAGGGTATCAGATGCAGGAGAGAAACAACTGGTGTATGTAGAAAGCAGCACAAAGTAAAACTACAGTCTGAGTCTCCTGAACAATAGTAAAATGCAGCAATCCACAAGGGTAAAGTGACCACTACAAAATTAACCATGAGGACTTACAGATGAGAATTAATTTCATCTCTATTATTATGTCAGGTAAAATAGTCAAAGTTATACACTAATTTATATGGAATCACAAAGGAAATCCTATTTCATTAAGTGGATTAAGCATTAATGTATTACCCTTTCCATTTTTATCTTCATTTCATAAAGTACCTAACAAGAGGTCAAATTAAGAGACCAAATTAACATTTAAAAAAGTCATAGTGAATGTTATACCACAGTGATTCTAACCACACTATTCTTTATCATGATAGTATCAAGACAATCTTAGCCTTGGTACTTGAAATTAATAACTGTTATTTCCGCAGGGAACCATTTTTCCTGGATGTAAATCATTCAGGAAAGTCAAGCAGAAGAAACGAAAGCATTACTCATCTCAAACGAAGGTGTAAGCAGAAGAGGAAGAAAGAAAGCAGAAAGTGCTAAATCAGTTCCCTATTCTCCCTGCGTGAGCCATACAAAGGAAGCCCTCAGCAATCTCCACTCACGTTTATGACTGAAACCAATGGAGTCCACTCTAACCCAGTACATCGTACCAGCTGTTTTGAAGGCCTTTCTTCAATTACTGATTATTCAAAACAAGATGATGGGACCATTTCCCACATAAAAACACATGCTTGTGCAAGACCTTACATACACTTACTCACCAGAGCAGGTCTCCAAATAAAATTCCAGCCACAATATATTGATTGCTCTGTTTGTTTGTGTTTTTTTACACCACAGGCATTCTCCTGTTAACACAGTTTCCTAGTCTTTGCTGTTGGTAATTCATATTATCCTTAACAAACATTAAAAGTTTATCACTTCAATGTTACTAGATCAGTTTTCTAAGGAATTTCTATTTTATTTGTGTAATGTTGTTTATATGTCAAATATGTGTCAAGTCTGAGGGCACTGAGAGTTTAATAGCTTGGAGTAACTAGTGAAATCACATCTGGAAAACAGCATTGTTGGAATCTGAATAATAAACTCATCTTACCATAATAACAAATAGGAAAGATTTCTGTATAGAAATACATAACTTTGAAGAAATTTTTTTTTATTCTAATCTTCAGAAGCACCAGTACCAGGTTATAACTGCACCATTCAATTTAATTAGTGCATCTGCTTTTTTGTCCCTTTGCTGATTATGGGCTTTCATTTGGAATGTTTTTATACACCACTGAAGACAGATTTCCTATATCACATGGGTGGGAAATGAGTAAGAAGAAGAGTACCAAATGCAAATTGAACCTGTCCTCTGTGAAGGACTTAGATGCACTGTCCTTCTACCCGCTTTTTCCACCAGCAACCCATTACCTCCAGGTCTTTTCCTAAAAGTTGCTCTTTCTAGCAAAACGTTTTACAAACATCCTATTCCATCAGTGGCTGGCCTCCCCACCATTCTTCTACTCCCACACCCAAGCACAGCTTCTCTGTTGGCTGGTATTACTCCTCATTTTTGAGGGTTAGACTTCCTTTTTGCAAGATTCACCTCCCTCCTTAGAGACTTCACACACTATGAGAAGAGCACAAAGACAGCTCTGACCCCTCTGCCAAACTCTGCTTTCTGCTCTTCCCCTGTCTTTCAGCAGAGGGTATTGTGGGTCAGTTGCAAACATGGAAAGAAGTGGTTTGCATCAGTGGCTGGTAAGCTCTGTTGGGAGAAGAGATGAAATATGACTGGGGATGCTAAGAGAAAGTCTTCTCTGGACAATTGGTATTGGTTCTGTGGATAATGTGACTGAAAATGTAACTATGGATCAAGTTACAGAACTTCTGCAAGTTCAGGCTATGTTTGGCAAACCCTGAAGTTTCAAAAAATAGCTTGTCAAAATTCACAAAACAATGTATCCTGTAAGATTTGCATCTCTGTAGGTAAGAAAAGTTATTCTACTGCTATTGTATTGCACAGGAATTGCAGGAAAGGAAAAGGAATGGACAAATACATCTGAAAAGTCCTTTTTTTATTCAGCATGGGTTGGCTTTCTAAGCACTTCTCAATGTCTGTTTCTCACAGCTATTTTTAATATATGTAGTCTTGCAGAGATGTTTAGGCAAGATGTGCTATGCTGGTCCAGCTGGCAGAAAGCAAAACTTCCCTAAGGAAAAATTCAGTTAAAGTAGCTTTTTTTATTGTCCTGTCACAAGTACAGTTCAGAGTGAATCAGTGCTACTCAACCTGTATCTAGCCACTTTGGCCCACTGTACATCAAGGACAAAAGTTGTGTCAGGCAAATATGTCATCAAGAATGTGGGATTTCCCCTCTGAATGTGTGTGTCTCTCTCACAGCTGGCTGTGGAGAAGGGGGTCAGTCACTAATATAGACTACCTGGACTTTAAAATACCTAAACTGGAAGAAATCAATTATGCTCATGACCAAGGCCATGAGTAAGTCAAAGACCATTTTATACTGACACACAACAGAAATATAGTTTTGTGCCAGCCCAGCGAGGTCAGCCCAGTAAGACTGAAAAGAAGGGAGAAGACAATGAGATGCCACTGCGTGTACTTGGCATAGATAATCCACCATCTTCTGGTTTTGCACAAAACAAATTTGCAGATATTTAGATGGGGAAAGGAAACAGGTACATGTTGGTCCTAGTGCACAAAAGACAATGCTTAAGAAAGCCATGTTCACTTGAAGCCACATCTTCCTGACCAGGGAAAATTTCTTCCCTTCCTTTCCATTTGGCCAGGGAGTCACTGGTATGGAATTACAGATGGGACAAGTTGAGAAAGTCACTTCAGCAGTTCAGAAACACAGAAAAGAGCTTGGAAAATAGTGTTCAGTGTTTTAGAACTTGCAAAGAGCTCAGTGTGGGGCAGGGACATAACAGACCTAGCAGCCTGGCAAATAGAAAACAGCAAAGGGGTAAAGGGGTTTTGAGTCCAAAGAAGCTGCTGAATGAGGTTATGTCTGATCATTTGTCCACATGTCTATTGACCACATGGAAAACAATATTGGAAAACATGCCAGAATGGCCACAGTGGTCAGTCATCCTGATGGCAGTTCTCCAACAGGTGGAGTGGATTATGGAAGGAAGAATGATCTGTTTTGTACAAGTTATTGCTGGATAGTTCCCAGATGTGTTAATAAAGCTGCAAGCTATTCAAACAGCATCTCAGGGTCTATTCCAGCTCTTCCTCTTCCTCTACTTCTACCCTAACGTTGAGAAAAGAAGACTGTTAGATAAGCCAGTGACCAGCCTAATTAAGAAGTCTCACTTTTTATGAAATAGTGCAAGCTTTGCTTGTAAAAAATCATAAAATAGGAAAATCAGGAACTAATGGAATTAAGCTAATTGGCAAAAATGGAATGACAGACACTTGACACAGTGCAACATTTCAGTGGTCTCCAGAGCTCAGAAATCCAAAGGAAGGAATTGCCCTTTTTAGATAGGATCACAAACAGAAGTCCAAAAATATTTTCGTATAAAATTGTGCAAGTTTACACGGGTCTGATAAAATAATGTGGGTTTTTAAGGTACCACAAAAATGGCAAGATAGCTGACTGAGCTATGGCTTTCTGCCTTTACAGGTATGGTCCCTGTCAGCTGTTCACTTTCCCTCTGCAACTGGAATGAGACTGCTTGTCCCAGCTTTTCAGTAAGCCCATTGCAATCAGAAATCAGGAAACTAGCTTAGTACATGTTTTCCTAAGCAATGAAAAGAGACATTCAGGCACACAGAAAAATCAGCAGACATAATGAGATTAAGATATTCCTGATGACTGTGCTATGTTTTCTAAAACGCTGCTTTTGTTTGAAAACACTGACATTTATAGCCCCCTTTAATGCCTTTGCAATGTCAACTAACTGTGGCCAAACAGACTGAAGTAATAGCTGTATTCATTTAATAGAGTGTTAGCTTTGAAGTTTAATTATCAGGGGTAGGAACTCTCCACATTCAGGGAAATGCAGACTGAAGTATGAAATCCACTTGGCTGCAGATCATTTCTATACCATGTCAGTGCAAGCAGGAATTTCAATTGCGTGCCTGCAGAAATGAAATCAGATCTCTAGACTGTCCTTGTTGCCTCTCACAATCCCAACATCTGATCTAGTCCATACAACTTCTCACTGATTTCCTTCCAAATCCTGAAAAATTCTTCTCCTCTTTCCCCAGAGTGACCCCTGGGAAATAGGAACTTGATTGGATTGGATTTTTCATTTCTACTGGTGTCTGTACCACCCTTCGGAGCATTCAGCGCTGCAGCTTTGGCACCAACATCAATAGCCACATAAAAAATCCTGAGACTTTGGGAACCATCCCAACTATCTGGGAACTCTCCCAGAAGATGGAGGGACCTTTCTCTGCTGTTTAACACTTTGAGAATTCATCTCACCTCCATGAGAGGTAACACACTCTCCTCCTAGAGCAAAAAAATTGTCACTTGCATTGCAATACTGTAAATTGGGTTGATCAATCCAGCTGGCAGATCTGACCCATGCAGTCCACCCATCCTGCGTCTTTTTTTCCTATGGCTTCAAAGGAGATCAAGAACAGTTGTTAGGATGGCACACAGACTGCAAAAACCGTTTGGAAACCTCTTGTGCTTTCAGGACGTGGTTGGGTATTTGCAGTTATGAGTGGCCACAGCCACGTCGGACACGGAGACGGTTCCCAGGCTGGCATTCAACCTCAGCCTGACTGAGGAGTTGAGAACAGTTCATTTTAATGTTCCCAGGGAGGTAAGGAAAGAACAACAAAAATCACATGCCTGCAGCGAGGCAGATCTGCTTGGGAAGAGAGTTACTCCGCAGGATCTGGGCTCTGTGAACATTAACCCTAAGGGTTTATAAACAGGATTCCAAATCTTCTCTGAAAATGTCACTGCACTTCATCCAAACAATCCAAACCTGCTGACAATCAAACCAATCTTTTCCAAATCCAGCAATGGCCTTTCCTCAGTGTCCATTCTCAGCTTATAGGCTTAAAAGTCAGTTGTTTTTCCTGGAGTTTGCTTCTCAAGCAATGCTTAAAATGCTATATTTGTGAAAACACAAAACAATTTCCTTTTTGTTCATCTCCACTACCTCAAAAAAGATAACAGATTTCATTTAAACATTTCAAAAGTTAGATGAGCACCATTAAAATTTTTCACTCCTCTGCCAATAAAATCAATTACCACAACTTCTCACGCAATTATTTGAAACCTCAAGGTTTGGGTTTTTTTAAGTCATTCTACACAGTTGAAAAAGCACAACTACTTTGACTCAGCTGTCTATTATATCACAGTATCTTGTTGCATTATTTTAGGATTACAATAAATGAACACATAATATGGATATGAAAATACAAGATCAAATTCAGGCTTCACAGTGGCTCTAACCAAGGATTTAAAAGCGTTAATCACAACACTGATTGCGCAAGAACTGCCCATACAATGTTCATGGCAAACAGCCTTGCACCTTCTCCCACAGCATTAAAAGGTGAGACAGAAAAGCAAATATTTCCTAAAAAAACAAAAAAAGAAAAAAAAACCTCAAAAAAAACCAAACAAAAAACCACTTCACTTCTGACAGAAAAATCCCCTTAAGCTAAAAAAAAAGGCAAACAGGATGCAATAATTAGGATGAGTTATCCAACATGCAAATCAGTTCCCACAGATTGCTCAGGAGCTGCTGAAGGTTATTCAGCAGGTTTATCCAGACAGTGGATTCCTTCAAAAAAATCATATCCTGGGAAAAAGGCACAATGGAACAAATGGGTCCTGCCCTTTCACAGAACATCTAGCTGACATGTAGCTTGCTAAAAAAGTGTAAATGATTTAAAGAAAGGCTAAGCAGAAATGTACATCAAGTGCCATTATTTTATCACCCACTTTAATCACAGGCTGCTGTTCAGGATGGTTTGGGATGTTGGTTGTTACAGAAGAGATTTCTGTACCATTATTAGTACCTCTGAACAAATGCAGTGAGCATGGGAAAAAAAAGACAGCAGGAGGGAGAGAGAGCGAAAGTGAGAAGGAAAATGTATCAGCGGTTAAAGCATAGTTTAATAACTCCAATCTCAGTCACTTTTTTCATATGCATTGTATGTGCAAGTCCATAGTACAGCATAATGTGTCATAATTTGGCCTCCAATTCTGACAGCACTGCTTGACTTGGGCATTAAATCATTGCCCCGAGGAATTCACATTCTGGCAATTCCTGATGGTAGGGCTGTCATCTCCTCCCACACATGACCTATCATTTTTGACATGATTGAATCAAAATTAGTCAGTACATTTAGATGTAAATTAGAGACATCCAAGAATAATAATGAGCACAAAAATATAGCTCTGTGTAATTGACACGGCAACAGCTTAGTACAGTCTTCCACAGTGTCCTCGAAATTATTAATATCATGATAACAGAAGTACTGTATCAAAAAAGTGAGAAAAGTTTTCTTTTTTTTTTTTTTTTTTTTATTGTTAGAGGGGCATATTTAAGTAACCCTTAAATCCTAGAGAAAATCTGTAAGTGTTCACCCACCTAACACTTGCATTATCCGTGTGGTCCTAACCAGAGAAAGACTTAACCGGACAGCCAAGGAGCATGTGAGGGCTCTGGTGCCCTGCCCCACTCATGTCCCATCCCTCCATCTCCACCCCCGTGCTCCCTTCAGTCACTGGTCACCGCCTGCCCTGGTGCCATCACAGGTCCTTGAGGGCAATGACCAGGTGCTGCTCCAGGAGATGATGCCTTCCAAAACCATCAGGACTCCTGTGCACTTTTCAGTGCTGCCCTATAGCAACATTGTGCCCAGTATTTTCCCCCTTATAAGCTCCTTTTTCATGTGTTTTACCAACCCAGACAGGTGACACCATCCGGAAGATACCAGAAGCCACCAACATATTGCTTCATGGGCCCAGCCTTCCCCACACCTCCCTGCACAGCTCTGTCCAGGCAGAACCCACACTATCCTTGGGTTCCATTACCTCTTCCCAGACCTGGGGAACAGCAAGGAAAATCCCCAGTTATGACACAAGGGAGGAGGGCTGAAACTCTTGAAGACAAACTATGCTGGTCCTTCCCCAGAGCTCTTTCCTTCCCTGGGCAAAGGGCCCTCCATGTCACCACAACCTGAGAGAGTGCCCACACCCAGGGTGGGTGTGAGGGGTACAAGAAAGAGCCACTTCTCTTAGGGAAGAGAAACACACCAACTCTTTAAAGAGTGGGGGGTGTAACCACCCCCAAAGTACTCTTCTGTCAGGTGGAAAGAGAGGAAAACAGGAGGAGCTCACGTTTTTTCTGTTTCCCTGCTTCCAAAAGGTTTGGGTGACCTCAGGACGTGTAGGTGCCTGAGAAATCTTGAAACCGAGCCACTTTACACACTGAGCTAAGGCAGACAAAAATAGGCACAGAAACATTTTCAAGTGGTTTCTGTGTTTTCCCTACAGAAATGTCATTTAAAGTTTCTAGTGGTGGTGCTTTACCCATAGGGTGTGCCAGCTCTGGTGTCCTGGAGGAAATGCTACCCACCATCAGCTGTCTCAGAGCCGTGGGGTGCACCACAAGGGGAGGGCCTGATTTTGTTTTCATGTGACCAACAGGAAAATAAATAACTGTTTAGAACCCAAACAGTTCAATGAATGTATCTCCCTCTCTCACTTTTTTTTTTTTTTTAAAATATATGGTGGGAGCATTTACATGTGTTAATGTGGCACTCAGTGATCTCGATAACCCAACTCTGTACTGCTACCTTGAAGCAAACCTAAAATCTCCTGGGGTCATGCCAACATCTCAATGGCTGCGTACTGAGTATCTCCCTAACGTCTTTGATTACCATGTTGCCGGGGGAAAAAAGAAATTAGCTGGAACAATTTCTGTGTCAGTTGTCTGTGATGAAAGAGGGAGTGCCCAAGATTACTATGTCCTCAATGCGCTTGCCATACCTTCACTCAACAGAGATGTTAATATTTTGAGTAACCAGGTGAAGCAAGTGTCAAAGCTGTTTTATTGGAATATGTTTTTCTGGAAGCCACAAATCATAAAACCATTTCTGAAACAATTTTGCAAATACTACAAAAGTTTCCCTGTGCAGAGCATATATGGCCAGAAATACTGCTTAGTGAAACAAGTGCTGGTAAGAAAAAAAAAAAAATTTAGCCCTTGCAACTCAATTTTCAGGGCTGATTAATAATTTGTACCCTGAACTGGAGTTTTCAGGTGTCTAGCACCTGTGAGGATGTGGCTAATGAGGGCACGCAATTTGTGAGACTTAAATGACAAAGCTTACTGGGTGAAAAAAAATCTCCTTGCATACATGGTCTCACTAGCGCTGTTTAAACAACAAAAAAGAAATCCAAGAATATTCAGGCAGGTACTTACCACTGTTTTCTTTCACAAGAGCATAAGATAAAATGCTAGTTTTCTATTTGTTTTTGGGACTGTCACTGGCTATTTTCTGCCTTTTGAGTTTGTCGTACCACCTAATATGCGCTAAACTATCATATTGCACATCCATAATAAATTCAGTAGTGGTTCAGTTGCTTCTTGGGGTTGAGAATGACAGAAAATCCAGAGAAAGTAAACGTAAATCCAGGTGTATCATACATCAGATTTTTCTGGATGAAATTAATTCTGTAGGACTTATCAGCTGGACTCAGAAAAGGTGGAAACAACTAAACTCCTGGAAAGCTTGTGCACTGGATGAGCATTCTCATTCATATTAACAAATCTGTGCTAACTTAGCAAAAATGAAGGGCATTTCAAAATACTGTTCATATTTGATGCAGAATGCTACTAAAAGGACTGATATTTGCAAATGTAAAATAATGTTCTTCTGGCAACAAAGGGCTTTGAAATCTACACAGAGTGCCTGGCTTCCCTTCAGGGTCTGTGTCTGAAAATGGCTGTCCTCTCCCACTTTCTCTTAGCAAGGACTGATTTATTTTAAAGGCCCATCTCTTTTTTTTTTTTTTTTAACTCAAAGGGTGTTGCTTCTAGTAGAGATGATCATTATAGTGGGTAGGAATCAAAGAATAAAAATGAGGTTAGAAAAATGAAAGAAGAGTCCCCTATACTTTCCTACGGGAAACTGAAGAAATAGAGGACAAAGAAGACTGAGAGTAAATATATAAAGTAGGAGGTAGAAATAGGACTGTAGTGCCTTTTTTGGACAGCACTACTGGGCTAGATTCAAAAGTTTCAGAAGAAGGAAAAATGAAGGAGTTGGCAAAGATCCAAGTGCAGCATGTTTCCCAATTAATGGAGGATGCAGCTGAGATCCAGTGAAGCTCCAGTGAACTGCCAGTGGGAATGAGCAGGAAGAGGAAGGGCCTGCATTTTAGTGTTATCAGAGGTAGAAACCTAAATTCACCATCTACAAACTCAGGATGAGAAACTCTTAGTAAAGTTGAAAATAGCCAGGACATAAACCCCTACACCTATCAACATTCTATTTCAAGTCCTTACATTTTGGGAATGTGAATTATGTTCTCTTAGCTTCTGGTAACACCAATTCTGATAAGCTCCCCTTGCAGTCTGCACTACATTTAGCAATCCAAAAACTCTGGATACAGACAGAATTCAGCATCTTCAAGCAGGCACAGAAATGAAACACGTTTCTGAAGTACTTGAGCAGGCTTCTAAGGGCTACAATAAGCCCACACAACAGACCCCCTTGCATTTGCAATTGTTTGGCTGACTCAAGCATACACACTTCGCATTTGAGCCCTACCCCTTCAAATGCTGTACAGTGTTAAACCAAGGGGAGAAATTGCTGCAGTAAACCTCGTGTCTGTAATGTTGTGTTTCCCCATGCAACAAAGTGGACAAGGTTTTCTTCTTAGTGAGAACACATGGGTGGGATTGCCCAAATGAAGTGGAAGTGCTCTGGTAGGTGCCTGAAGAATCAGGACCCTACCCTTTAGTCATCCAGCTGGTTGTGTGTAGTTTGGCAGATTAATTGCCAAAGCAACACTTACACTTTTGTATCTGCCTTTTTTCATGTCCTACTCTAATGGTACCAAGGAAACCAAATGCAAAAAACAAAGGTATTAAATATTACATTATAAGAGGAAGCATAAAGCGCCTTGATAAGGCTGACAAGCCAGCCTTGTGGGAAAATATTACAAAAAATAATTCTCTTGCAAACTTTAGCTACGTTCTTTTGAAACAAGCCTTCAAAAATCGAGGCAAATCCCACCTCAGTATGACATGCAGCAACAATAAAAGACACATGTGATATACAAAATTTCTGTCTGATAAACAGATCAGCCAAGCTGCATCAAATTAGGTAATTAATACTTACTTAGTTTGTTAGACATGTTTAGGGGAGCAGCTGATTCCTGGAAGTGTCATTATGCATATAGGCAAGCTCCTCTGGCATTTCTTTACTTGACCAAGAAAAACCTGATGCATTTAAAACCATAGGGTCTCTGTATACAGCTGTATTTAATGATTGCCTCTACATTGTATCAATGACTGGTCTAACTAGGACAAGGTGAAAACCCGCCTCCAGCTCTGTAGAGGCAGGAAAGCAGAGTGTATGTTTATTATCACCCTGGTGAACAGATATTCACAACTAAAATAATAACACATTGTTATAAATAGGGCAACTCAAAATCCACCTGAAAAGAAGAATATCAGTATTTTACAGAAGTGTTTTGGCAAAATAAATGATAAACCTCATAAAGCAAATTCATTGGTAATATCTATTTTAATCTCCTTTGCATACATAGGTAATTCTCCTTGTACTTCCACTACAGAAAATGATAAACATTTTGAAAATTCTGAAATAGTCTTCATAGCATCATGGAAAAATTCTGTTACTACAGAGCTCTGCAGAGATTATAGAAAAATGGACTTAATCCCCATATTATGCTTTGTTTTCCTCAAGTAACCAGGCTTTTTGAGTGGCAAGAAGTACTCAGCAAAAAGCATTTATCTTGAAAAAAAACAAGGGAACAAACAAAAACCAACCAAAACCACAAAACTTTCCTCCTTTTCCTACATTTGAAATTAAATGGGGTTTTCTAGCCCACAGAATGTGTCATTCCTTGACATTACAGGATTTATGCAACCCCTGATGCCGTCTGTGTCACAGATGACTGCATTCTGGAAAGTCGTTAGCAAATTAACAAACACCTGGAGGATTCCACAGGAGAGAGAAAAAACAGGAGTTTCATACTCAGTTGGCTCCTCTCATAAATTCCTTAAGGTGATTCATGAAGATATTCTCACAGAACTCTAGCATTAATTCACTTGTTTTTTAGGCCCCATTTTTTGCTATCTGTAACACAGAAGGTACCATACTGTATGACAATATTTCACAGTCTCATATATATTCTTTATGAATAAAAGTGCATTTTCACAAGGACTGCTGCACTGTGTAAAAGATTTTTGATAGATAAAAGGTTTGCATAGGACAGTAACTGGCTTTATTTGCATCGTTCCGAATCAAAATATTTTCTTTAGACCATATTAGGTGTTATCCAGATTTCAAAACATCCCCTTTATTCACACATAATCAACAAATTCAAGAGTGAGCCTCAGGAAAAGATCATCCTCTAATTCCACGGACTACCTTGGAAGATATTATTTTAACTGCTGGATTCTCAAGAGTTTTCCCTGAACTGTTTACATACATTGTCCATCTGCATCTCTAATACCCTTGTTCCTGAAAGCTACACCTGCTCTTAGACCAACGACACAGATGTTTTTGACCAGATGTTGAAAAAAAATTGTTCTCAAGTGGCTACAGTACAGTTGGTCTTGTCTTGGATACTTTTTCTTTAATTAATTTATTCATTTTACTTGGTTTATTCCATGAGTCTTTCATCTAGAAATTGAATGGGGGAAAAATCAGCAGCTCACATAAACATTCTATGCACATTTTCAGTCAGAAGATGAACTAGAAAACAAACTGAAGACACTCTGAACAAACAGGCATCTCTTTTTACTGTAAACATAATAAACTAAAAATTACCCAGAGTTACCTTCTTACGAAATTAAAAAAGTGGAACCAAAAAAGTGACACTGTTTAAGACCAAGTTCCAATGTCCTCCATAGTAGAAAATATATTTTTTATTAAATACAAAATTTATCATGGAGATATACCATGCCTCAAAAGAAAGCTAGTTGCCATGTTTTGAGGTAAAGGATCACATGGTAAACAGCAATCACTTACTCTAGGTTTTAAAGACACAAACGTCAGTTGATCACTTTTCTTCTTGTTTCTTGCATATTTGATCATCAGTTAAATAATAGCATGAACTCTGAGACAGTCATCATTAGGCTTCAGAGTCAACAAGATATTGAAGTGAAAGGACTGAATATAGGGCATTCTGAGCTGCTGTCTCCAGTTATTACAGAAGCTAGAGGCAACATGGCATCAATTTGCTGTCAGTCCAAGTGGGGAAGGCTATTTTTGCAATTATATGCTAGAGGCTATTTTTAATGAAGGATTAGAATTTGGAGCACAAGATGACAGCTTCCTAAAACAATAGGGCTTGTTCAGCTGCTGTGAGCCAACATCATTCATCTGCTGAGTTGTGGCCCTGATCCGTCAAAGCACTGGATCTTCAAGGAGACTATTTGCATATTTTTCAGTTTTATTACTTCAGCACCTGGGAGCTTTTTGTCATGGACAAGAATGGCACTGTATGGACACCAGCAAAACAGCCCTGTCCCTAGCAGTTTACAGTCTAAACTTTCTTCAGGTTTAGGGTTCTGTTGGATTGAGGACTCCCTGGATCTCCTAATCTCATTCTAGTAACACAGATGTTATGAGACAGCAAGCACAGTTTTTCTCTCTTCCAAACTGCACCAGTTAAAAAAAAAAAAAAGTGACCAGGAAGGAATATTAATATGACAGCAGTAGGAAATCCTTACTTGGGCTAGAATACAAGGAGAAAAATGCAGTTTACCAGCCCGTAATTCTGAATCCAGGCTGATATTTTTTGCACTTAAGAATAGGAATGTGCTCTGTAATATTTTATTTTACAAAAGTGCACTCTCTTCTAAGGAGTCTGCAGTTTGGCTTCAAAAGTCTCCAAGTTCTTTATTACATAATTAATTTACCCCATTAAGCCATACTGCAAATTCCTTGGCTGAAATCTACAGTCTTATTGAAGGGGTAAGCTGGATTCTCAGCTGCCAACCCTTGAGCTTAGTGAAGCAACGGAATTAAAATGGGCTTAAATTGTCATTTTTGGAAGAGCTCTGTTTCTCTTCGCGTTTTGGCGCATCACAACACAGACTGTTGACATGCACAAAAATCTAATACAACATGGTCAGTCAAATTATTTGGCTAGTGTCACTCTGCAGAAGTCTGTCACTGTGTTAATACCCAGATTTGATAGATTTTGGAAAAATGTCATTGTATATACAGTGTTCAAGCTCTTTCTGCTGGGAGTGCAGTGAAAGCTATCGGACCTCTTATGTTACATAGAATACTCTAGCAGGCACTTACCCTGAAGATTTGTGGTCATAATTTAGCATTCAACTACAGAATATTACACAGAAATGTCTGCAGATAAAACAAATTCCACTGTGACTACAGCTCAACAGGAACTTGAAGTGTCTCACAGTGGCAAAAGGAACAACAGCTCTTAGATGCTCAAACAGGGAATGCAGGAACAAGAGAGGATTTATGACAATGGTGAACACATGTGGTGTCCATTCTCTAAGAAGGAAATGGAAAAAATGGAAAATATGGAGAAAGCATCCCAAGAGCTAAAGAAAATGCTTTACAATGAGACACTCTAGGAACTCAGTAAATTTACTCTTTTGAAGCAGGACTGAGAAGTAACATAATTTCAGTAAGTAAATATCTTCTTAGGCAGCAAATACTGTGAGAAATTCTAGAAGAGAGAAGTATAGCAAGAATCCAAAGGGTGGGAAGCTTAAGCTTTAGATCAGAATAAATGTATCTGGGGTTTATGCTGCAGAAGGGTGATTAAGTTTTGGAACTCTGTTCCACTTGAAATAGTAGTATTTTTGGACTTCTTCCTTTTAAGACTGGTCACCATTATGAAGATATCCTTTCACTGAAGCACAAGTTATTTGGATTTTATATCTGTAATTTGGGATATGTAAAGGTCTGTGATAATACAAAGCCTAGATGATGTGATCATTTCCTGGCCTTCAACTCTACATGTTCTGGGAAAAAAAAAAACAGATCCAATTTCTTCAACAACTATTTGCTCTCTACATTAAAATATTCATATTTAAAATCACCTCATTTTTAAGTCCCTGACTCTGCCCGATATATATTATTATATAATATCAGATTAGAAAATTCAGCCCATTAGTAGGCAAACAGGGTCACCATTCCATTCCACTCAATATTATATAAATGGGAAATACCAATAACCACTACTCCCAAGAGCCCACACTTCAAACCTGACAAACAAGGGAAAAGTACATCCAAAATTATGACAGCCAAATGTTCTGTTGATTCTACAGTTATTCTTCATGAAAGGGCAGTGTAGTAAGGATACTACCCTCCTAAGGGTACAGGTACTTGCTTTGTCTGTATCACTTTCAGTCTCATCAACAACAAGGGAAAAAATTACTGCAAATAGGTGGATGCCATATCTTTCTTCCAGTACTACTTAGTGTTCACTGGCCAAAGATATTTAATTCAATCAATAAGCAATCATGGGTTAAAGGGAAAAAATAAATACAATAAAGCATAGTTGTCAGTCCAGGCTCTACTGAACTGGGTTATTCCAATAATATTAATTCAGAACTCTGCATGGCGTTACACCAGGTCCAGTGGCACATGTGAATTACTCCATATAGATTTTCCACAGCTGAAAAGATGCATCATAAATACAATACCCCATAACTGTCTTATACTCACAGGGGTATTTTTTGCACGATACATGATAAAATTAGTAATGGCGAATCAGCTACCTCTAGAAAATAGAATTTTTGACAACCTTCTACATCCTGAATGCTTTCTTTGGCTTCCAAGTTAGCTAATATATTTGCCTGGTGTAGATCCTTTAGACTGAATGTAAATTTCTAATGTGTGGTTGTGTATAGCATATGGAGAACTACACAGATAGTTAAAATGCTGTAAAGAGAAGAGTTAAAATACATCCAGCTAAACAGGAATAAACACACACCTAATGAAAAAAAAAGTGTGAAGAAAAAGATACTAATTTTAATATGAGAATGACAAAAGAGGTTTTTTGTAGAAAAACCTCTTTTGTCCCACAAAATACATCCCACATTAGAGTGCACCCACAGAGCAGCTGAGGCACTTGACCACTCCCTGGAAGATGGTGGGTTCACCCTGAGAGGATGTCCAAGGTCCCATATCCTGACTGCAGTGAGTGCACTGCTCCATGCAGTGCCATAGGAAGGGAGGTTTTTTAGAGAGAGACTTTGACTGATATCCATCTGTCCCATCTCTTCAGCTAGAGGAACAACAGGGTGGTTTGCCCCTCCATAGATACAGGGGGAAAACTGCAAATCTTGGCAAATCTCTGCTGTTTCCATTTGATTTTTCCTGAATTCCACCCAGATATTTATTTTCTCATCAGACACCCCTGAGCTTGATACAGCATGCCTCTTTTGTGGGGTTTAAGCCACAAAACAAATTACAATAGATAAAAAAAACCAATAAAGTTTTGTGTCCTTTGAGTATAAGGTTTTCAAAAGTGACTAGTGATTTCACAAGGTTTCCATATGACACACACATGTCCAGCAGAGACTTCTTTAAAGTGTCCCAATACACAGAGGTCAGATACTCTTCATTTCCTTAAAGTCTAGTGCCTTTCAAAGGCATTGAGATGAGCATTCAAATGCTGAGAAACCTAAAATCACTAAATTGCTTTGGAAAAACTTGAGCTAAAAATGTACCTAACTGCAAGGGCTTGATTTCAGCTGCTTGACATCAAAACCATACCATTGCCTTTTTAGAGGCCAAGAGCAAGGCTTACTTTCTCTGATAAAGTGTTCTCCAAAAGGAACTCATTGCATCTGACGGAAAATTAACACAGGGCATAGAAGATCACAAAAGACTATGACCTTTCTCCTATATAAATATTTAATCAGGTACTTGACCTCACCGGATTACAAATTAACAGTAATTGGGACCCAAAAGGTTTCCTCCTCTTAACAATTTTTTTCAATTGAACATGTTATTAAATTGGTTCAACTATTTTTTTTTTAGTAGAAGGGAATTTGTTACTTACGAAAAATATATTGAGGGACATTAGGATGACTGCCATGCCTCTTGCCAGTTTTCTGTATCCATGTGTTCCTCTTCTTCCACACAAAGAAAGTCACCCATCTTACCTAAGTTTCATCTGAAGAGATTGTAGACACAGAGAACATTGTAGTTTGTCCTGGAACCCAAATTCCAGACAGCAGGTGAGATGCTTAGAGACCCCTGTTAATATCCTTTTCACCTTGTACATGTAGGCAACAGAAACAGGGAAACTTCCACCAAAGCTTTTGATCATTTTTCAAAGCAGCTGAGGATGGATTTTGATCTAAGCTGGGACTTCTGTTCCATTCAGGACAATGATTTTCCAGCCTGGGAATTTTGTGTGCAACCATCCTATTAAATAACATGCACATGTCGTAAAAATTATATGGGCATGCCTGTCCACTCACAGAGCTCATGAGTCCATAATCTGCACGCAAGCAAAAGTACCACTGAAGTTTCCAAGAACATTTTCATTTGTCCCAGGCTTTCTGACTCTAAAAAAAATGTTTCTTTCTTTCTTCATTAGTGTAGCAGTCTCCACAACTTATGCTATGTTTTTATCAACAATGCAATTTTTCTCCCTGCTTTTTCAAAAGTTCATAAAGCATACGGAAAAAATTCATATGGAAGGAAACAGCCAGCACATTTATGGGAGAGGACTTTTACTGGACATAAAATAATTTGGTTCAGCTGTGTGCAAGTTAAAAGAGAAGAAAAAACAAATATAGCAATTTTGTGGGATTTGTTGCTTTTTCTTTACATCTGTAACTCAAAAACAACTTTGAAATGACAATTCTCTGCTAGCACAGATTCATTCTTATCTGCAAAAGGCCATGGGCATTTTTAATACCCTGCCCCACAGGAAAAATTCCCATATCACAACAATCTCTGCCCTCCTGAACAAGAAGGGTCTCTTTCCCCAGGACTACACGTGTGCATCTTCCATTTCAGCAGGCATCACAGTGCTCAACACAGCTCAGTTGCAACCATTCAGGTCTAACAAAACCTGCTTTGGATGGCCAGAGACTGCCCCAAATACAGAACAAGAGGAAGAAGCCCGTGGAATGAAGAGCTGAGACCAAGCCTACCAGTGGCAGCAGGAGACAGTTTTACATGTGAACTGGCCACAGCATGAGTGAAAAGAAAACTCAAAGAAATGACAGTGGGAAACAGGCCTTCAACAAATGGGAAATGCCCATTTGCCAAATTAATCTCAATGCCAGGGCTGATGGAAGTGCAAAAGTGACTTTGAGCCCAGCTTTGACAGGTAAGTGCTGGTGATCAAAGTGCTGGTGATCATCTTGTTCTTCAAGCTTTTCGGTGCCTGTTCATCATGTCATGAAGACCAAGATCATGCTGACGTTCACCCTGGCAATAGCCAAAACCACATTAAACACCAGGTCCTTACACCCACAAGTGCTTTGTGCTGGGATGGCTAACCAGGGGAATTATCCAGCTCTTTCATATGGTGACATTGTAGTTCTAATTTAAAAGAAGAACAGGGGCATCAGCTAAATCCTAAAATTTAGATAAGGTTTCCTATAAGCCCAGTACTGAGATGATACATTTGTCTGAGAAGTCCATTCACTGGCTCAGGTCCCAGAATGCAAACCAGGTGATGTATCTTCACTCCTTTTTTCTGACAGCAGTAATCTTGGCGAGGTCTGTATTTCTGGGCTGTGGCAAACACCTGGTGACTGTTACAGTTCTTTGTCCATTTTGACTTCTCTAGGCTGTTTGCCAAAAATCACAGTTATACGTTGTTCCTTGATTTAGTCTTGTTTCTATGTCTCAGGTACCTATGTAGACTTGTATAGCTGACTTTCCTTTTTTTCTTTTTTTTTCCCCCTCGTTCTCTTCTGCCAAATCTTTCCTGAGCAAATTCTTCCTTATGCAGAGAGACTGTGCTCTGGTGTGCCTCTGACATCTATGGTTAAAGAATTTCTGGAGTCTTTATGAGTATATATGGGTATCTGTGGGATTTGAGATGCCCCAGTATGTCCACTATGGCCTCCAGCTTACACTGTAGTAATGCACAGTTCTCCTTTAAGTCCTGCATCATTCCTTGTGGATGTTTCAGGTATGTCTGTGCATCTTAAATGGAGCAAGAAGAATCAAGCCTTTGATGTCTTATGTTAAAATGCATACGCTGTAGAAACATTTGGGAGTTCAGAATTTGTGAAGTACAATAATAACCATTCGCTTTCTTAACAGTTATGCATCAATTGTAACACACTTGATCACAGCTAAACCTGTGGTCTTTTCAATTAGTGATATGCCTTGAGAGATGCTATGCTTATTCACATAAATCATGTTTCACTTCTGATTTTGGAACCTGGAACGTATCAACAATATAGGCATAACAGGCTAACTTACAAAGGTCTACTTGATGCAATTAAACCAGTCCCCACTTACGTTCACCATTTCTGATATCTGCCTCATCTGTGAATAAAGTGGAACTTCACTGATAGGTTTTTTGACTAGTCATTCCAAAGTGTCCTTCTTGATGAACATCTCCCCTACATTTTACTTTGACTTACTGTGATAACTGCCATCCTTGTACTTCTTGTGACTGAGCTCCAGATGATCCGATGTGAGCACGAAAAATGTTTTTGTTTTTTATCATTCTCTGCTTATAGTTCATATGACTGCTTGCATAACTCATCCCACATCCAGGGTAAATACAAAGCTTCATACATTTGTAGTACACTGTGTTATAGTTCATTCTAGGTCACCTGGCTGCTTACAATTACAACTTAATGTCTTAGCGGGGCCTCCATATTCACAGCCTTCTTTCAGCCTTTGGAAAAAAAAATTGCAATAAGCTTGCTTGGTAATGTTTCAGTGAGTCCTTTCTTGTGTTTCACAAAAGGTTATCTATACTTAATGTCATGTCTTTTGATTCTAGACAAAAATCACAGAAGCTTTTATGGCTGTTGCATGTTCTATTTAGAATGTACATTCATACATCTGTCCGGTGTCACTCTCATAGTCCTCGAGACCTCTGCTGTAGGTGAATTAGGCATCATTCATTTTGCGGTCTACTTCTCTTATTAGCTTGAGATTGACAATTTGGGGTTGTTCAATTTGAGGAGGCTTCTTCTTGCAATTTTTAGTGTTCTCCACAATCATGCCTGATGCTCAAAAGCAGTGCTTCCCATTTCTCTTGTGTCATTCACATGTATTTTCACCTCAGGGACACCTCCTAGTGTTTGAGGTGTCTTTCTGCAGTATGCTAAATGGATTCCAAAAGGCAATCCCAGGAAGCAGCATCTGCAAAATGGTGATTTGAAAGCAAATTTTGAAGTGTTCAGTGTCCAGGGGAGCCTGCCAAAACCCTCCCTCTGTATCTAATATTCTGAAGAACTTGGCTTCTGCCATCTCAGCAAACATTTTGTTCCTTGAGAGCAAATGGAAATGTATCCCTTTTTAAATGATCTTGTTCAGCATCTTGTGGTCACTGCAAAATCTAAGACCAATCCTTTTTGCTATTTTTCTCCACAGCTACAAAGAACAAGCCTGTTTTATTGCTCTGACTGATCCTGTGAATGAAGCCATCTGTTGTCATGTTTTGCTGCACTTTTATTACTGCCACATGTAAGACATTCTGCGTCTTCCATTAACTGTACCTGGAATGTCACCAGGTGACCCCTTTTTTCTGCGAGCACACTTCACTTCACGCATTGGCACATTCACGTCTGGTTCAGGTTGTTCCTGGGGCTGTGAATCTACTGGGCTTTGGCACACATTTCAGTGACGAGACCAAACTTATGCCCATGGACTATTTGCTCTCCTTAATGCGTTACCACAACGTCTTGTTTTACTCTTTTTGCCTTTTAACATCAGTGACACTTCACACTTGGCAAGGCCTGGAATTTGTCCCTTGCTTTCAGATTTCAGTCTCACCTTTGACTTCTCCAACTCCATACTTTCTTTTGAACAAGTGTGTTTCAGTTTTTCTCACTTCTTTCATTTGTGCTCCTGGGCCTAATTTGTGCATCACATGGAGGCCATTTGTGCTTTGTTTTATTAGGCATTCTTTTGACTTTGCAGCATCTTTCTTTGTTGAGCAAATGCACAGCTCACCTCTGCACACTATTTATTCATTTCATTACCTGCTCTAGTCTGAGTGATTTTGCAAACACATGGCTTGTTTTCCTTTCTTGATATTGACACATATACTGGACTGGTTTATATTCATTTGCATCAGCTGAAAAAGGTACTTTCGTCTCTTTTTTTAGAGAAAAAGTACCTGCATTTCTCCTACAGACCCATTTGGCTGGTGTTCACAGACATAGGCTCAAGCATTTAGTCTGAGAACTTTCAACTGATTCACCTCAAAGTGTGTAGCTTTGAACAAGGGCACTTTTCATTGCCCTAAATTCACAAGGACTGGCTAGTTCTGAGTCTGCACTAAGTTAGTCTCTTGTTCCATCTATATTATCGATAATATCTTTTCTAGAGGATTTTTATCCCCTGATGGAACTTTGAAGATCAAATGCCCATTTCATTCACTTTGCTCTTGGGAAAAATATGGTTCATTTGACTTCAGAGTATTCATACAGCCTCTACACGTCTTCTTGAGCTTTCTCCTTACCTTTTCAGCATTCACCATCCTTTTAAAGTATACTTTTAAAGTATTGGAGAATTTTATCCACTCCAAGCACTGGTTCTTTAGCAGGGAGAAAAATAAATTTCTATTTTTCTGCTTAAGGAAAGCTTAGCTCCAGTTGGCTCTTCTTTTGTTTTTGTTTTTCTAGAACTTGAAATAGATCCTCTTGGTGGCCTGCTGATAAAATTGCTAAGTTACCACAATTGTGTCTCTCTTTGATGGAAGCAACCTCTCCCATCCATAAGTCAGAAACAACCCCATAAGCCACCCTGTGAGCGATCACTGCATTTCCAGTCCTTATCTCTCTACAGGCAATCACAGAAGATTTGCAGATCTGCCAGCCTTCCATCAGTTTGTGAAAGTTAGTCCTAATGAGGACAGGGAAATGTCACACCAGATTACACTTCCTCGGATTTTTTGCCAAATCCAAAGCACTCTGTTTTACTTCGCTCTTCCTCTTAACATTTGTTCTCCTTCTTGGGCTCCCAACACCCTGGTTTGTGATGCATTGCACAGGCAGACCTTCAGATTGGTGTGCCAGTAAGGCAAACTACTAAATTTGGAGTTGTAGCTGTTATGGCAATGCATCACATACATACAGGCATCACCTGTAACTTCCTACTTTTAGCAATGTATTTTCCAGGAGACCTGTGGCATTATTTTATAAATCAAACAAAAATGGCCGTGAAAAATGATGAATCTGTGTAACAGAAGATTTGAAAGACAAGCTAGCACATTTGGATGCAAATGAATGGTCAAGTATTTAATACACTGCAGCTAATCTCGGCAAACCTAAGGGAGTTTGTCTCTCCTTTTTTTCTGAACCTGCCTTGCCAACCTTCCTGCCAGGCTTTACACGAAACTATTTTGAACAGAACAAAATTGTTTTGTCTCCTCTCCTAGGTAAGAAAACACCTCAGTGACTGTCATCTCCATGAGCTATTTCTTGGAGTTTTTCACTTACTTTTCACCATATGGATACAGAGATTTGCCTCATATTTGCTATCAGTACACAGATGAAAAGTTGCATAGGTGGACCAGAATACTTGAGATGTTTGAGTTGGAGTTCTGGTTTTTTCCCCCATTTACTTTTTCTTTTTCCTTTCAGATGGAAAAATTGCCAGGAAGATGGTTCACTGTAGACATAACAAGCCTGTTGTAAGCACTCTGAAGTTCATTTAGATGAGAATCCTTAAGACTAAATTGGGCCAACTAATCCTGGAGAAGAATTTGCCCTGTAGCTTTGGGACTTTAACCATCATCATGTTCTTCAAAAATGTAGCAGGCAGCTGAATGCTCAGTATTCAGCCCTTTTTAAACGGGTTGTACTGCTCATACAAAAGTGAGCATGTCAAAGGGGTTACATGGAGTGCTGTTGTCAGAGGGAGACAATGTTAGGACCAATGTATTTTATTGAGTTGAAACCTTATCCAAAATGTGAGGGATTTTTGGTCTGCAGACTGCTCTGAGGAATCATACTGATAACTTATTTTAAATATATATATATATGTAGTTTAAAAAACCCCAAATATATTTCAACATACTGTTTGAAAGTGTGCATGCAACAATGATCCCAAATGAAAACACTGATGTACTCTAATTCCCTTAGAGTGACTTGCTCACTTGTTTGCTTTTGGAAATGAAAGAAACACAATTCCATCTTTATACATGAAAGAGTGTATGGTCTTTAATGTTTAATTCTTTATTCTCATGGTTTGACTTTATATTATGAGTCAAATATTTGTACTCAAGGAAAGACATTAATCTCAAACCAGCCCAATTACGTATCTATGTTCAAACACAAGGGAATCCCATTCTCATATAAAACCACCCAAATTACTCAGATGCCTGTATGTATTCCCAAGATGGAATTGAAGGATATTGGGATAACAGAAGGAACTGGAAACCCATCCAAAAGGAGGCACCAAATTTAAATTTTGTAACCAGAATCCAAGTCAAATCTATATTCAAATTTCATTAATTGTAAATATTTTCAATTTAAAATATAACTGATAAGTGGGAATTTTCTCAAAGCCTATACCATCCAGCTGTTGTAGCATTAGAAAAACTGGCAAGTCATGAACCATATAAAAAGAATTAGAAGGAAAAATGAGCAATTAGCTGGCCATACATGTTATCCAATAGGGATGAAAAAAAACAAAGCAACATAATTGGTGAAAAGACATTTTCCCAACAATTTTTGCCTCCTCCATTTTATTTGAACAGTATTTTTTATTTTGTACACCATTTTATCCATGATAATTTTTCCGTAAGAATTGTGCTTAATTTTTATAGTACTCACAGTTACACTCTTTATGCTAAAAATCCTGTTCCTTTGCATAAGCCTCTTCTGCTAAAGTAAAAATATGCCATTGCCATGCAAGCAGCCCATTCCACTGTGCATTTCATTTGTGCATTGAGTGTTCTCTGTAAATAAGAAGAAAAACCTACAAACACTGAGCATCCAAACAATTGTTTCTTTTAATGTAGAAACCCAAGCTAAGGTCTAGAATAGGCAGATATTAAACTTGATTAGTCTAAACATATGCCTAAGGACAGCTTTATGGTAATTCTATGTATCACCCCCTCTGCAGTCCATTGAGTTAAAAGCAAAAGCACAGACATGAGGCAAACATGGAAAACGCCATTACTGTATTTTGAGAAAAGCAGCAACCTGGTGTCTATGAAAATTTAATAACCATTGACTTTTTTTTTTATTTCTTACTGCAAATCCAGGACAAACTTTTGTTTGACAACCATATGTCCTTTAAAAGAGATCCATAAGTCTTCAGATAAACCAGACTGCTCTTCCCTCTCTCTTTCCCTCTCTCGCTCTCTCTCAATCCCTCTCTGTCTCCCCTTTTAATGCCCACATCTCCACTATCAGGAACAAATATGATTTCTGATTGAACATCACTTTATTTGCCAGTTCTGTGGTCTTTTCTTATCTTGTTCCACACTTCTCAGGCTTTGTGGTTAAATTATGTATTAAGGTCAATGTCAAAACACGGAAGATCTGTAATCTACAGGGAGCTCCCTTTTATTCGTTATTACAGTGAAGGCTGAGTGCAACTGTCAGGGAGCTTGGGATGTGCTCAGCATGGAGGCTTGCTACACAGCAGGGCTCTACAAAGCCTCTCTCCTTGTTCTCCCAGGACGAACCCTTGATAGATTTACCCAGATAACCCATCTCACTTTAAAGCTCTCTTGTCTCTGCTTCAATCTGAAAGCTGTCAAGTGCACCTATATAGTAATGTCATAAATCAAACGTAAAATGTGTACACTGGAGACACTGCAAGTGTCATGTATTCACTTGTACTTTGAGATCTTCTAAAGTAAAATGGTGTCAGAATAAGGAAGGCTGGGAGGAATGTTTTTTTCCTTAAAAACGACAGAATATTTGAACAGGTTGGCTGTAAACTTTTTTTAAAAAAACTTCTGTTGTTATAAAGCCAAATTCTGGTCTATCCTAAATTAATCAGGGACAGCTATTTAGTAAACAAAAAAAAAGTTTCAGGAGATCTATCTGTAAACAATGTGATTTAATGCAAGACTATGTATTGATTTTGTTTCTTTGGTTTTCTTCTTGACAAGCATTTGTCAACATGGATTTGTATTAGCTCCCAGGTTTGTTTATTAAAGACGCATCATTCTTTCCCCAAACTAGAAACAATTCTCTTGCAACAGGAGTACCACATCAGAGGGATCCTAAAACAAGATGCCAAGCATGACAAGAAAGAAAAGGAGCCTTCTACGCAGAAGGTGCCATCACTGAACTTAATTTGTTTCATATCTTTAGATAAAGAGAATTTTAATTTTTTTATTGGCAGAAAAAGCTTCCTGTTTCTTACTGAGTGGAGTCTGCATTTTATTTTTCTTACAGGAGGAAAGGGTTGCATATTGCCTCATAATCAGATAACTCCTAGCAAAATGTCCTAAAAATTGGTTGTGCACTTCAGACTTTCTTGACTTTAAATGTTCTGGCTCATAGCATATCTATTTTGAGGCCAGTCTGCACATGACACGCAAGTAAGGGAACCTGTGAATCATACTGTATTGGGAGGTCATTAATCTGTGTTCCACACTGTGTCTCAAACAAGTTTACATCATTAATCTGCAAAGAGCACTTAGCATTACTGTGAAAGAATCTCACCCATTGGAGCCTTAAAAGAAGATTGTCTCTCCTTTTAAATCATTTGGAAGTGAAAAGCATCCAGTTCAGCTGGGATCCAGAGCGTGTGCATTTTCTGGGGAAGGGCAAGGTGAGGCCCAAGAGGTGTTCAGCTCTGGAGACAGATGTGTGAGTTTGAGCTATAAACCAGCTGGTGCCAAAGGTCAACCCAGAGGGTGCCAGATTTTTTAGGCTGGGGAACCAGCCTGAACAGGATGTGATACTAGCTTTTTCATCCCCTTTCTTAGTGTGGATTTCAAATCTCGCCAGCTCCTTCACCAAACATATCTCTGGTCTGCTTAGGTTCATGGAGGTACTTGGATCTCTTGAAGCTATAAAACCATTCACCTTTATTTCTAATGTTTCTGATATTACATCATGTAATATTTCAAAAGGTTTCAGGTACAGGCAGTGACTTTTCCTGTACGCCATACTACTGACAGGGGTATCTTTATTACATGAGGTGCTACTTTTGCACTTTTCTAATCTACATGCTTTGTCTTGTTTTCATTTAAAACAAAGGCCTTTCTGCATGGTAGTATCTGCTTCATCCTCTTCCAATTTGAAAATGATGCAGAAATGTTTTGCCATCAGGATCTCAATATGATCTGTCTAGAGACCTACTACAGGAATATAAGAGCGACCATGCTGGGTCAGGTCAGAGGCCCATTTGCCCACTGGGCACACTTTTTTAGCAGTTAACCCAAGATCTGTAACATGGAAAAAGAGCAGAGCAATGTCAAAAAGAACCAGATTTAAAGGAATCCAGGAAGCATTAAAGACTGTCTAGTCTTGTTGTCATCATCTGGAATCTTTTGATAATTCCAAGCAGGAGAGAACTTTGTGCTTTTTACTTTGAAGTGTAACTAGATCTGCAACTCTATTAGTGTTCTTATGTAGAAAGACAAGACTTTATGAGGAGAGCAGTCCCAACCTCAGCATCTCCTTTACCAGGAGAAATTTTTCTGTTCTGTCTTAAATATTTTATTCATCATTATTCAAGATGAGAAAGTCTGAAAAAAAGGGTTTTTTCCTGCCATTCTTCAGTCAGTTTTCTTTGGAGTAATTCCCAAGTAATGGCAATACTCTATGTTACTGAAATTTAAGAGACTGTGGTCTCACCACTTGTATCTCTGTACTGTAGGCTGAAAGTCAGCTAAAGGAGACATTGGCTATGACAAAGAAAATACCTTGGCTGAATGCTTCAGTGCATGAATCTTTGCATACCTTTTCTTTCTCAGGTGAAGAGAAATTCTACCGCGACTGGTTATTACTAGAATTAAGGATTTGCGTTTTGAGGACTATGATTTTCCAGACTGTTGAAGTAAAGAAAAGGTAAACAGAGATGTGCTTTTAGATAAAGGTACAGTCTAAGATATCTATAGAAAGTACATCTTTCTCTAACAAACATAGAAATTGAAATAATTTCACTTTCTTTAACTATACAAGACAAAAAGGCCAACCCATATTCAGATTTTACTCAATCCTTCCTCACTTGTAGCCTCTCAAAAGTACCTCTGTGTTCCAAAAGTACCTTGAACTTACCTGTTTAATGTAGCAACTATTCTAACACAGTCTTTTCTCCCATTTTGTTTTTAAAAAGAGGCAAGGTTTATTGTTCAATGTTCTTCTTTTTGTAGAGGTCATAGGGTATACCCTAGAAGCTTGTAGTTACATCATTATCAGCAGTAGCTGATCAAAAGAGGAGTGAGCATTCAGCAATACAAATCACACTTTTATCCATATTTTGCACTTTTAAATTCTTTTCAATGTCAACATTCCTAAGATGCAAGAGTAAGGAAAGCAGCAAGAAAAGTCACTGAAACCCCTGCAGATTTTTTAACAGGTCACTGTTGAGAGAGAGCAAGTTTAGGGTTTTCTTTAAATCCTTGCTTTTACATTCACAAGTGGTTGAGTGTCAGGCTCACCACTGCTCCACTTCACATATATGCTTTCTACTTCAGAAGGAAAAGCCATGGTGCATCTGAAACAAACCCTATCTGAAGAGCCATGAAAATAACTTCTGACTACCAGGCCTAATTAATGCCTCCATGCTGACCTCTACATCCAGCCCATATCAAAAATGTTACAGCAATGCTGATTCAACATGAACTCAAGATCAGGCAAGACCTGGTACTAATGAATACTAATGAACAGTAATTACTGGAACTCTGCCACGGAAACCCACTGCAGAGACATATGCTAATGGGCTTTACACAATCAGGCACAGGACTTCATATCCACTAAGAAATTTCTGCTAGACTGAAAGCAAAAGGAACCATATGTCACATGCAACTCTGTTTGCATCCATTTCCTCCCTTACTCCCTTGTACCTGGCATACAGTTTCTGTCTCCCATACAGGCCAGCTCAGACCCAGCTCAGGTCTGGTTTCCTCAGCAGGCACACAGGGTCATTTGCATCAACTTGGTGGCTGAGTTTGCTTTTCTGCTCTTGTTTCTCCCTCACGATGGGCAAAACTCTCTCCCTCAGGATGGAAAAAATTGGGGTTGTTAAGTTTGGAAAAGAGAAAGCTCTGGGAAAATCCTATTGCAGCCTTCCGGTACTTGGAGGTGGCTATAAAAAGGAGAGGGGCAGGGTCAAACATTTTAGCAGGGCCTGTTATGGTAGGATAAAGAAAAATGTTTTAAAATTAAGGAGGATCTATTTAGATTAGATATAAAAAAGAAGTCTTTTACAATGAGGGAAGCGAAACACTGGAATGGATTGTCCAAAGAGGCGTGGGTGCCCTATTTCTGGAAACCTTTAACATCAGGTTGGATGAGACTCTGAGAAACCTGATCTAGTTGAAGATATCCGTGTGCATTGTAGGGGTGTTGAACTAGATAATGTTTAAAAGGAGCCTTCCAACTTAAACCATTCTGATTCTATGAAAACATAACCTAAGGGAAAGGAATTTTACAAAGATAGATCTTTGTAATAATTGTGCAGATAATATTTCTTGTTAGTGGGAAAATATAATGGGAATATAGATCAGCATGTATGATGTCTTGATCTCCCCTGATACATATAACAAAAAAGTTGTCTTCCAGAAGGAACACATGGGATATTTTCAAACATGATGGTGGCCAGTCTGACAAGCATCGTCCCTTTTGCAAAGTCCAATGCTTGTATTGCCCTACTGAGAAGATACCCTGACCTCAGTGAAAATTGCTCCTGACATTACTTTGATTTTCTTTTCATTTCTGAGGCCTAATCCTTGCAATAAAGGAATAGTCAAAGGAGTAAATGTAATTTAATCAAAACCCCTAATGAGATGTTTATGCAATAAACTTACTATTCTTAGTCTTTGCCTCTTTGCAAGAGGCAAAGTAATAAGTACATGAGTAAAGGGATCAGGCTTAGGGCTGGATCCAACATCTAAGGTTCTGAGTGTGGGGCAACATAGAGTTAGAACACCCCAAAATGAAAATTGAAGAGGTGTTATATATTCCTCCCTTGACTCACAGATATTTGAATTGCACAAGCTCCTGTGTTTTTATTGAAGCCTCAGTTCCTGAATCTCAGCTTTCACTTTAATTTGTAAGCCATTTTCTAACCCTGGTGGGTATGGGCAAGAGCTTGTAAATATGACTCACATGATCACTAATGGCTCCAAAACAGAGTGTTAATTGAACAAACAAACAAATAAATAAAAATAACCACAAAAAAAAAACCCTACTAGTATTCTTTGACTTGGTTTAACTATGTGACTTAAAATATCCTCCCCTTTGGAGGTGGTGTTGAATTACAACACTTGGAACTAAGGGCTGTGTGAGATTATGCTGAGAGTGCAGCCTGCCAAAGGATTTGCACCCCTCTTTGAGCACAATATAGAGTGACTAGCCCTGGTGGCTCCCACGGAAAACCCTCAGCTACCAGGATGCTGCTGGTCATAGCTCACTCAGGCTGTTTAATTTCCCATCTGTTGGTGGTAGCTTCTGTGCTGGTCCTCATGTCCATAAACATAGAAAGGAGCTTCAGGAAGGAAAAAATAATCAGCCTTGTCAATTTCCACGGGGACAGAAAGAAAAGAGAAAGAACAAGGCACACAGCAGGTTTACTTCTTCATTTGACTGCACACTCCTGCCCTTCTTCGAAAGATTTGTGAGCGTTCAACTTTCCCCCAGCAAGAGATGATAGCACAGGACTTGTTTACCTGATATAAGGAAGAGAAATGACTGACATGACAAACAGCTGCATGTTGGACTCTCTAGGGTCGTGGACACTAAGGAACACATGGATCTGTGGTTAGCACTGCCACTAGCTAAGCTGTGATTAGCACCCAGCCACTAGCTTAGCTGTGATTTAGCACTCTATCCATTCAGATTTGTTGTTCTTTGTGACTTTTTGGTGCTCAGTTATTCTCCAAGTATTTTCTGCTTCTGATCCTCAGTCCCTGTCTTTTTCCTTCTTCATTTGCCCCTGCTGAATGTAGAGTTTTCCTAGTAACTCACACTTTCTCATAATTCATTCTTCCTCTGACTTTCAAGTTCACTGTTCATTGAGCTGGGAATGGAGGCATTGTTTGAGCTGGTGTGTTCACTTGGTAAGAGTGATGGCTGGACCTGTTTACATTTAAAAGTTTCTATCTTTTTGGCTAGAACAGAAATATTTCAGATTTTTCCCTTTAAATAAAAGCCTAAATTCTACAGTATCTGAACTTACCATATCACCCAGAGAAATGCATCAAACAATAAAGAACACCCCATGGATGAGCAGTTTGACATCTGGTTCTTACTTCTGTACTTCTGCACCTCCTTTCCAGCCTTTTCCCTTCTCTTTATCCCTGCTGCATTCATATCTTGCTAACTGAAATTGAACTAAACAGGACATCATGATGAACCCGTAACAGTAAGCAGAACCAGAGGTGTATTTATCAGCTGTACTATTTAGGGAAAACACGCACCTGCCAGCTGAAAGACCTCACTATACTTGACTTTCAATCTGAAAAGGCAAGAAACAGAATTGTTTTGCTACTGCCCAGTCAATAGATGAAAATCCATATTCCTTGTCCTCTAAGATGTTCGGGAAGTTATCCCAATTCTAGAAGTAAAGCAGTGCTAAACTATTCTTGTCTCCCTACCAGCAATCTTCTACCTAGCACTGCTAAACAGCTCTTGCTCATTGAAGTACCTCCTGAAATTCCCAAGGCTGCAGAGTTTACAGAAGGTTATATTCCTCCTTGTTATTTTTTTTCCCAAGCAGGAATATGATTTTTTTTCTCCTTGTCCATTGTCCAAAATTAAGAAATCAATTTAACTACAGGTACCTGGAGCTGACTGCATTTTTTCTGGAAACGGATCCACAGAATCTTAATTAGTTACTACAAGCAGAAAGAAAGAAAAAAATGTAATGTCTGTTGGCTTTGTTTGTAAAACTGCTCCTCCTCATTTGTTCATCAGAACAAAAGGCTTTCTCTCAGCCAGCAATCAAGCTGTTAAACCAGAACTGGATTTTTCTCAATCAAGCATGTTTTGCAGAATTTAATACATTAACATTATTGATCTTCATCAATGCGCTCATTTTTTCCATGTTTTTCTTATACAATTTTCCTGTAGCTGATATAGCCAAAGAAATTCTCAGTGCTAATAGACCAGACTTTACTAACACAAAGTAGGTACACACTTTGTGAACTCTCTCAATTCAAACAGAAAACATTGTAAGCATTCGTTAACATTTTTCAAACCATTCAAGAGCAAACAGTGAGATACATCACCCAGTAAAATCAACATTTAAACATCTGCTGATTTCAGTGGAACCAGAAAGTATATCTGAAGGGTAATGCTCCTGCCATCAAGGTCATTCTCTCATCAGACACAGTTCCAGAGCTTTAGAGTTCACTAAGTCATAAAAACCAAGATTTTATGGCAACTTTGGCACCTGTACCCTTAAGTTCCCTTAAAAATACACTGTATGGGTCTGGAGATGAAAAGATGTGAGTTCAAGGCCTTGAATACTTTGATATCAACAATGCAAGAGTCACATACGAGCAGAAATAGATCTATTTTCACATTCAGCTGTAAGCTTTGCCAGAACGATTCCCATCCCACCTGGTACTCCTTTCTTATACCAGAAGACAAAAACATATCCTGTTTCTGACTTGTCCTGTGGAGAATGTGCTAAATTAGAGACACTTTTAAAAGCTGGCCTCTTTCAAAAGCTCATCTGCCGTTTCTGAGTTCTTCCTTTTTACATGTGGTAAAGCTTAATGTGTATTTTGGTGAAGTATTCCAGGTTTCAAGGAGGTGTGGAATAGCTGTTGCTTCACTCCTAACAAAAAGTTTCTTTGAATGATTAGTAATCCATTGCTTTCGAACTCATCTTGTTCATCAGCGTTTGGGCAGTCTGGTAAGTATCTGAAATGTCTGAATGTTCTAAAATACGACATCTTTTTAGCCTAAGTGGCACTTAGCTTCAGCCTTCAAAGTCAAAACAAAACAACACTGGCAATATGTAGCATTGCTCCCACCTGAGCTTGCTTCCAATGTCACGTTCTTCAAAGAGCTTCACAAATATTAAGAAAGTTCCCTGTGGCGTTTCTCTCACATGCCCGCCCGCCCACCTGGGTCAGTGGCGGGATGGCAGCGAACCGGCACGCTGAGGTCAGAGACCCCCAGAACGCAGCAGAGAGAGGCAGGTGTGTGTTTGGGCTCGCTGGCGCAGCGCGCTGTTCGCGAGTGATCCGAGGCAAAAGCAAAGGAAGGGTCAGTGCGCATGCAAAGTTCAGAGAAGTTTTATTCTTTCTTTCTCCCAAGGAAGTAGAGGTGGAGTGACCCCAAGCTAAGCCCGGGATGGGGTTATAAGGAATGTGGATACCTGGGGGATAGAACCTAAGGTGATGAATAGGGGTGTTTCAGGGGAGGGGTGAGGGGCAGCAAGGGGCAAATGGGGGAAAACCAAGGTTGGGAGGGAGGGTGAAGGGCAAATCACCAGTTAAAGATTGTATTGATTGGCAGAGAATTTTCCTGAACTACTTGGGCTGGGCTGAGGTGTTAGACAAAGGCAGAGGAGAGATTTAAAGGAACATATTTGGTAAAGTGGTGGGGAGAAGGGTGATTGACATCTCTGACAGACAGGTGAAACGTTGGGAAACCCTAGACAAAGGGCTCGGGGAAGGATCCACTCTGAGGGGGAAGGACAGGGGGTACACAGGGGCAAACCATTTTGTAACTGATTAACATAGAAATGCCTTAATATAATAGAACAATCAAATAAACTCAAAAACAGAACACCACAGTTCCCCACTTCTCTGTAAGACCAGATATCATTATGGACTTTTTAAATATGGTAGAATTCATGAGGGGTGAAAGAGTTAAGCAATTTTAACCACACAATACATCAATTCTAGATTGGGACTTGAGAATTACAGCTTTACAGAATCAGTTTGCAAGTTAGCTGAACACATCACTGACAACCTTAAAAATATGTGGTAAGCATAAAAAATTCCCATGTCCCAGCAATGGAAACAAGTCAGATGCTCAGTGAGCAGGATTTTACCCAGTCAAGAAGCACTTGAGGGATTCAAAGTTTAATGAAGGATGACAACAGGTCCTGTGTTTGCAACTTGAATCCTTAAAGACCAGTCCAAGGTTATCAAGACAGAGGTCAAGTCAAGGCAAAAAAGCATAGATCTTGCAAGGCAAGTCACAAAGCACAGCAAAACTACAATGCAAAACAGAGTAGAATAAAATATAAAGCATGCCAGATGGAGATATTTTTAAAAGCTAAAGAAAACTATGATCCTACAAATCTTTGGCTGACATCACTTCAAAACTAGTAGAATCCAACATACCCTTCCCATTACTAGCTGGTTATGGGAGCGTTAAGCTGTTAACAGTTATTACATCATCAAAGAAGACATTGCTTTAATATGCTGTCAGAACAACATGCACCCCTTAAATATTTCATAAAGAAATGAGAACACCACTGTGAGGGGAAGCAAATGGTGTTTTAACATACATCTTGATGGTATCCTTGTATTGCATCATTCAGGGCTCAGTGAGCAGGTGCTTAAATAACATATTGAATAACTGAAGTTTCTGGTCTGGAGGTGGACCAAAAGAAGTGCGTCATGAAAATGAATCACTCATCCTTTATGCTTTATTGTAAATAGCAGTGAAAAAGATCTGGATTTGATAATCAATGCTGAATATATTCTATGAATTCCTCAGATTTAGTGATTGGTAGGAATAGTTGCTCATCTTGGTGACTGCTGGAAGAGTATTGTTACATACAGATGTTTTCCTAAGTGAGTTTTTCCACTGACTCCACTGCACCATTGAGCAGGTCCTACAGTGCTGCAGTCTAATTTAGTTACAGGCAGATTAGAGAGTTTTTAAGTGAATCTTTAAAGACGTGCACACTGAGACTCAGTGTTCTCATGCATCTCCATTCAATCGTGGCTCAATACTATTGGTTTTTACCAATAGTAAAAATAGTTTTGATATGAAATGTCATGAGAACATTTTAAAAATCCTTACAGGGTGGAATTAGGACGTTGTCTCCAAATTCACGCAAAGTTTGCATGTCCCACTTATAGAAAAATCACCTCTTTCTCCACTAAATCCCTTATCTTCTTTTATCCTTCAATTTATTTAATTGTATTCTATTGTAGGAAATCCTCATCCTGAGTCACCTAATCATATTATATGTAGTAATTTGCCAAACAGATTTTTTCATACTGGTGGTAATTTCATTAAAGTTGTCATCCTGCAGTGTTGGAGAAGTTTCTAAGCAGCTAAGTCACAGGAGAGTAACTGCAAATGGTTATCTGTCAGTAATATGGGAGGAAATTCAGTCAAGAAACACCAGATTTTCCATTTTGTGCAGGAAAAAGCTACTAAGAGTGTTACTGTTGGACCAGGAAACTGCTGGATGTTGCAATACCTCTTCACAGAAACTTGCTCTCATCTTAAGGCCCATTCCTTTGACAAACAGAAGGCAACACAGGGATATCCTCCAAGAATCTCCATGCTTCTGCACCTAAGACATGTATGTTCATTGTTGAAGGCTAGTATTTGTTACTCATTCATCTTCACCCTAATGAGGATGGGCACTTGTCAACATTAGCAGAGGAACTGAATTGCATCCATATATCCATATACTCTTATATAGAGAGAGGTCCAGGCTTAAGACAAATCTGTTGAGGCAAATGGACAAAAATAAAAGCCGTATGTGTATGTGAATAATTATATTGCCAATGAACCAACTTTTGGTTTTTATGTACTACAACAGAACCTACTTGAGGTTCTTCCTCTCTCCATCTTCTATAGTCAGCTCCACCAGTTATACTTCATTCTTTTGGACAAGCTATCCAGCAGCAAAGCAAAAAGTTTCAAAATACCACAGATTTTTATTTTCACCTCTCCCATCTCTGTTGGAGTATTGGTGAGGAGAACAATTATATTACAGACGGTGAAGAAAAAAAAATCCAACTCTTTAGTATTCTTTTATATATAAAAGCAGAATAATTTCACAGTGCTTTCTCTCCCCCACCCCCCCGTCCTTCACCCTGCTAGAATACTCAACTCTGGAAAATTTAATTGCCTGTTGCTCTTTCTGAAACTCCTCAGCAAGATGTCTTTTTACTGAGAGCTGTATGAACACACAACTGTCTCCTAAGAGTGGCAAAAGGCAAACCAAGGAAACGAGAGGCAGAATGGCCCCTGATACCTTCAGAGAGAATTTATGGCAAGACAATGACGAGAACTCTCCAGGAACTCTCATATCTCCAGGAGCTGGAGATACGAGATATCAAATATATGTTTTATCTCTTGATAGCAGTGCTCAAGACACAAGGACTATGTGATCAATAGCACCTCCATGTCCACAAACGAAAATTAAAGAAAACGCAAAGGCTTTGGGAGAAGTCTGTCGTTTCCAGTAACCCAAAGCCACAGAAGAGCAATATATTCTCTCTTTGGTTGTGCAGTTCTTCAGTCATGTGCTCCCTTTTCGGTTTTTATTTCTCCATGATGCTCTTGCCCTGATCCAGAATAGCTGTCACTCTGTGTGGAAAACAGATAATCTTCAGAGTTTTGGCACTGAAGTTCTAGGTAACACCTCCCTTTATTTTGCCACTACTAGCCTTTCTGCATGCCTGAAAGTACTGTGGAATGAAGGCACAGACGGTGAAATCCTGCCACCCAAAAGATAAAGGGAAAAGAGCAGAATTTACCTTTTAGTCAATCCCTGACTGTACTGTGTTGGCCCTGCAGATACCATTCTGCTCTTTTCCCACTGTATCCATAGTGTGAAAAATGAAAAGCCAAAAGCTTTTTTTTTATACAGCTGAAAAGATATATTTTCCAAGTCTCCTTTCAGATTTGATTGTTCCATTTTTACCACAGATGAGATTATTTTGTATATGCAAGCACTCTTCCTTCTAGATTCTTTACTTTTTTATTGAGACTACCATTTATCAATTTTTCAATAATTTCTTTTTAATCTTGACAAAATCTTTCTGATCCTTTCTCTGTTTCTTTTCTGAACTCAAATATTCTATCCAATTAAATTATCATCTTTCTCTAGTATTTAGCACAAAGAGTCTCACCATTTAATACATACAGTCATGTATTTCTTCTGTCCAATGCTTAGTTTTTTTCTTCAGCTTTGTACCTCAAGAAAGATTCATATTTCACCAAAGTATCCAATAACAGATTAAGCATATACCCCTCTAACCTTCAAAAGATCATATCTTTTATGATAGATAAAACTCCTTATTAAGAGGGGGTTCCCTCTTAATGTGTTGAGGTATGCAGCCTTCATCCAGTTTCTACTGAAGACAATGAAAATATAAATTTTGTCTTTAAAGCATATAATTCAAGCCCTTGACAAACAACTGCACCAAATACAGGTAATAACCAGAAAGAGATATTATTTCCATAAATGGAGGAAAACACCAGTCTTGAAGCTACAAGTCTCACACTCACATGTGCCTAACATCCATTAAAATACTCCTTTAAAGAAATAGTGAAAAAAATCTCAAAATATATGACACAATATAACCTATCAGAGTAATAAATCAAAGATTCTGATCATGATTATAGATATTATCTCTTATTACCTGCAAAAGAAAATATAAGCCAGATATCCTATTTTGTATCCAGAATGTCTCTAGCGGCTTCGCAGCTTTCTAATGAATATCAGCTTAAAATAAGCTCATCTCCTTAGAGAACTGCTTCTGTGAAGGCAATATTCCCAAAGAAAACCCATGACTGCTAAATAACCTTTGTTATACTCATATGGCAATGATCTATTGGCCTAGGAAGCATGTACCTTTTGTATAATTCTCAGTAAAAGGTATTTTTTTCCCTGGGAGGTTTTAAGAAAATATCCCTTTTAAATGTTGATGTAAAACTAATTCTCTTTCCTGACTGATTAACAAAAAATATTGCTGCTGTGAAGGAGAAATGTCAATGAATGTGACAGCAACCCAGGCTGTAGAAGAAAGACAAAAGTAGAAGAAAGACAAAGCCTGTAAGAGAACTAAATAAAGGTTCTTTCAAAACAATCTACTTAGATGATGTGAAAGCTTTTAAAATCTCGCATGTAAAAAATGATTTTTTGTCACTTATGTGTATTTCACACCAATTTATATTGAAGAATTCTAGCAGGCTCATGATATAATTCTTATTCATCCCATGAAAGCTATTGGAAAGTTACCACATAGCACCTCTTGCTAAATAAAGCAAATCAAAAGAAAACCCATTATTATTTGAATATGCTTTTCCGACAGATAAAGTGCAGTAATGGGGAAACTTTTTCAGCAACTAATCTGTACCTAACATAATTACAGTATTTGATAGTTTAGTTTTGACATATTTGTTACTTACCTCATTATCTTCCTATAAACCTAGATCATCATATTTAATTATATTTTAGAAATCATCCATCCGTGCTGGAAAGTTTTCAGCAGCATTCTTTCCCTTCTCTTTCAGTACTTCTGGAATATGTTGTTTGATTAGTTCATGCCCTTTGCTCATTTAAATATGCTAAAATACTCACCTCTTCTGATTAGCAGTCTGCCATGCAAAGCCTTTGTGTTGCACTTTCTACTGATTTGTACTGAATTTCACTGAGATCCAAGTATGTGTCTCCTCTTTTCTATTGAACTCATTTATCTCTGACGGTCAGCCTCACATGTGCATTTGGTGTCAAGTGTTAGAGGGAGAAGCAGCCACAGAAAGGCCTCTGCTCCTTACTCCTAATTTTAGTACTGAAGGGAGTGTGGATTGGATGCCTAGCAATTGCCTTTCAAGTCAGCAGCAGAACCACAGATAATTATCAGAGTTTGGATTTGAAAATGCTGTGCCAGACAAAAGGCTATTTGACAAGTCTGCCTCTAGGGAATGGGAAAACGTAGCAGGATGAAAATCACAGTGGCCTAGTACAATGAGAAAGTAGTATACAACCAGTTCTTGGGTCAAGATCCCACAGTGGTTTCAACATTTTGTTGGTACAATTCCCCACCCAGAGCAGGGGAGCATTGAATAGCTGCCCTGTGTCTTGCTGTCTCAGTATTTCTAGAGCTTTTAATAAATCAAAAGTTCTTCTGGCCTTTTTTTTTTGCTGGGTATCTTTCGTTTCAGTGGATTTCAACGCAAATAAAGGGCCAAATCCGTAGTTACTATACATTGCAAAAATGGGGCAAAACCTGGCTTACTGAAGCTTTTGACAGCTCAGGTGGCAAAACTGAAGCCTCCAGCATCCCTTTATGACTGGCACACCTTCTGTCCTAAGTGGGCAAATGTGGGAGCTCTACACTGACCAAGGTGTTCCAGCAGGGAAGAGAAAGACTACGCTCAAAATTATGTGAAGAACAAAAAATTAGATCTGTATCTTCAAGTCTTTTATGTATACGCTGCAAATCTTTAGAGGAGCAGTTAGTGTGTCTTTACTGAGAGACAGTAGAGCTGAAATCATTCAGGGGTCAGCTCTGAAACTTTAGTAAAAGTGTCCTTAACACCCTTACACAGGCACACCTAGTTTTTCAGCTCCATCTCTGCTCCTCTCACATGAGCACTCATTGAACAACAACCCTGAAAGGTACACATGGCACCCAGCACATCCTATGGATTCAGAAGAGTCACACCAGCATCTCTGAGGTCAGAACTGAGCCTATGGGCTTTAAAGCTCTGTCAACATTCGACAATAGCTGATTAAACCACTTAGTTGCATTGAAAGCATATGTGAGGGCATCATATTGCAGCCAGCATAATCCATACAAAAAGCACACCATCTGCAGAGGACCCAAGCCCCAACATCCAAATTCAGCTCTGCAGCTCTATTACAGCAAAGGCAGGAATGGGTAGTCTTCCTCTGGGATAGGTAGACAAGCTGTCTTCAGTCTAACCATTATTGCTGGCAGCTTTCTTGTCCGTGTGGCTGCTTCTGCACCACTCAGAACTTATAACACTCCCCAAAACACATCCAGGTGACATGGTGCGGGGGGGCGGGGTGTAAAAAGCCCTTTTCAATCCTTCCATCCCTGAAAGCAAAATCAGGTTTGGCCTTAATGGACAGTCAACTAGATGCAATTAAGAAGTGGGAAGGGTGAGCAGCAGTGGAGGGAACGCCATCCATAGTTCACTGATTATTCTGTGACAAATGAAAGGACCAGATACTGGAAATTCTTCTCAGAGGAGAATGCTGAGATCCCATGAGGCAGAAAGGGACCTTTTGGAAGGAAAGTGTTGGCAGCCCAAGAACCCAAATGTTTCCATCTGAAGCTATAATTTTTCAAAGTGCAAAAACAATGAAAAAAGAGGAACTAAAAGAAAACACTTTTCCCCTAGTAAGGAAGTCTGATAAAAAGCGTTCTTTCATCTAGCATTTGATACTCAAATGCACTTTCCCATTCACAGTTGGATGGAGATTTTTTTTCAAGTTCAACCTTAATTTATTTATCTTAAAGCAGGCAATGTACTGTAATTTTACAATAAAGGACTCCCAATCAAAGCTTACCTTATCCAGAGGTAATTAATACAAAGATTGTTGAATTAAAGATGTGAGTCTTGACACTTTGGCGGGGGGTAAGGGACATGGTCTCAAAGGCACAAATTATGCCTGAAACAGACCAATTAACACCATGTATCTTCTTTTATGTTAACTTCAATTAAGGTTTCTTAAAATTTTTAAAGTTATTTTCTTCTTTACAATCTCAGAATGTCAGAAATGTACATCAAAGAAAAACGCTTCAGTATGAACACCATAGGTAACGCTCATTTGCACACAAATCTGCATATTGGAAAGGAGTTCAGAGCCCATTTTGCATGAATTATTGCCGGATGTGAGTCAATGAATTAAACAGCTAAAAAATAACAACCATCCAAGTGATTATAAGCGGCACCTACTTATGTTGACATAATGAATTTCAAAAAAAAGCACATCAGAATTGGAGCTAAGTTATAGTGGAAATAAATAGGTGTTTTAAAACACCGTGCTAGTCAGGCCTGTGTATTTTACAATACTTTTCAAATTCATTTTGCTTATCATGTTTCACATATCCTGTACTGGAAAAGGATATTTTTTTCTTTTTTTTACCAGATGAAACAGAAATGGAAAAAATTTCACACTCTCATGTCTCTTGGTTTTGACAGTAAATCCATTGACTTTTTTTTCAGTATGTCATCTACGTAGTTTTTATTCTGCAGTCACCTACCTAAAAGATCACTTTGTCCTTGTACAATTCCTCTTGCAAGCTGCCATCTCTTCATTTGCCACAGATTTGTCAGAACTTCCTTCTTTCCCTTGTGCCAGTGTGCAAGCAACATATTCCTGAAACTGTCACAGCAAAAAGAAACATAGGCTAGCATGACTACTGTAGAAATCAATTACTAAAGAAAGAGTTGGTTCTTTGAAGGGTAAAATTTTAATCTCAAATAAATAACCAACTAAAAAGCAGAAATCCAAATAAATCCGTATCTTTTTAATATAAAGCTCTTTTTTGAGTCAAATTTATTCCTTCTAGGACCTGCATCTGGCTCCCCCTGATTCCAGTATGCTCGCTCCTAATCAGAATGAGCTGCAAACAATAGACTCCTGTGCTGGGGCCTTTTCTTTTCTCCCTCATAACTTCCCCACTCATGAAGCAAGAAATTTTTTTCTGAGCTCGTATGCTATTTTTAATTGTTTTAATGACTGCTTTTATTAATATATTTGGGGTTACAGATTTTCCACCAGAATTCATAATGTATGTTCCACAGGGCTTTTGCCATATAGAATTCAAACCCCAGATTGTGTGAGTGGTTATATATGTCAATTGGCAAGCTGCTTCTCTCCTTGTTAGATGACATCCCTCTTATAAAAAGAATTGTAGCTTGAGAAGTCTGAAGTTGACTGCATTTTTCAAAAATAAAGAAAGGGCTTTAAGAAGAAAGTGCTAAGTAGGATTGCAAAAATTCTGATTGCACATAAGGGGAAAACATTCCACAGTGAGAGTGGTTATGAATGGGAACAGGCTGCACAGAGACTGTGCAATCTGTCTGTCCTTAGAGACATTCAAAACGCGACTGGAAAAGCGCTGAGCAGCTTGATCTCACTTGGAAGTTAGGTCTGCATGGAGCAGGGGGTTGGACCAAACATCCTCCAGAGGTCCCTTCTGACCTAAATCTGTACATGGCTCTAATATGTGACTCTACGGCCTCAATATTAATGGAAAAAGAAATTGACTGGGCCAAAAGCCTGATGTAGCTAACAGCAATGTCTACATTTTCCTACATATTCTTTCTGCTCTCCTAATAGTTGCCACACTCACCATGGTGCTTAAGCCAGTGATAATCCAGAACGCATGCCCAGAGCAGAACTTGGGTGTTTTTGAAAGCAGCATGTCTGCTTGTGGGTTGCACTTTTCTATAGGTTACAACATTTATTATAGTAATTATAGCAGCTTGTTCTTTAAAGAGCATTAGGAGAAGTGGAGCATGACCCCAGCTTCCACTACATTAAAAATGACTTAATCATTCCCAACCACCACAGGAACAAGTAATGGTTAAGGTCAAATGCAGGTTTTGTATGTACTTTGCTCTCTAAAGACCCTCAAGAGTTTGATAGTGATAATAAATTTTACACCTGTATTGCCTCCATCTTTTTATGTTTGTGATCATAGGGCAAAAAGAAAAAAAAAAAGGGAAGAAGAAAGAAAAAGCCAGATCAGCTTAAATTGTAAGGGCTCACATTCCATCTGGTTTAGCTCATTTTTTTTGTCTGAGACGTCAGTATTTTTTAGACCAACTGTGATAAAACTTATCTTTGATCAACAATTCTGAAAACACTGGCCCTTGGCCAAAACTCATCTGTTTCTTCAGTTTGAGCTCAATTAGAAGACTCTACTTTTTCATGAACTCTGTCATGAAACTCCTAAAGAACTGCAGCTCCAATGGGAAGGAACCATTCTCTTGGGTTACAGGCAACTTGTGCTGTCCCTGCTACCAAAGTAAGCCTTTTACTAAAATCAGTAACAGGGCATGATCCTTCTGAGCGTCCCAAGCCTTGCCCACCGAGATGAAAGAAAATACTATTTGTATTAAGAGTGAATTATGGCCTTAGCGAAGGAGACAACCCAATCTCTTTTGGTTTTAAACCAGAAAAATTCTGCCTGTAATTCTGGCTGTTTTGTTCCTCAGCTGCAGACTGAGAAGAAAGACTCTGGTAGCCGATGTTTAGCCAGCTAATGGGATTGTATCAGCAAGCTGGTATTTTCAATGAAAAGCCTGTGTACAGACACTTACCTGCAAGAAATGCAGATGGTCTGTGTGCTGTTTTAGGATTCATAGTGGACCGTTGTCCAAAAATTGTGGAATCACTGCTGAAAGCAATCACCACTAGTACAGGGAGAAGGGGTCGTCCATTTAGCACTTCTTCTGAAGAACACAAAGTCTGACCAGGAGGCCCAGCCAGTAGTGTTTTACCACCATAATACTGAACATGAGTCTAACTCCTGCTTGGTCAATCTCAAAGAAAACAGCGGGAATACAAGAAAAAAAAAAATTAACAAATCTCTCCTTCTTATGCACTATTGCCTTATCTGGACATACATAGTAAGGATTATCTATGATGCCATTGGTCATCTGCCAAAAAAAAAAAGACTGAGGCCATTGGGCAAGTAGGATAATTCCACACAATATTGTACCAGGGCAGGGTAGTAGAGGAAGGGTTTGTTAGCTGGGAATATTCATATAGGGATAGGTTATTACGCCTATTCAAGCACCTAAACTACCATTAGAAATAAGCTGTAAGGCACTGAATTGGTGTATTCCAACATCAAGAAAACACTGAATGCTTTAATCTGTGGCCAACCCCTTATACACAAAATTGCAGAATTCAGTCTGCAAACATCATCATGAAGCACACTCAACAGAATTCTCACAATTTTTACTATTAGGCCAAGTAATCCTCTCCAAAGGTAAATGATGAAAATACTCTTACTTAAGTTACTTAAAGATAGATCAGACAATTCTCCAGGGAATATTTTAGAGGGTGGGGGGGGGAAGTGAGGACTTTGTTATGATTAAACTGAGGCTATAAATAGGAAAATATTAATGCAGGGCAGCATTTCTGAAACAGCAATGCTGTATTATGGGGGTTTTAGAATCTGAAACTAGGGACATTCTCACTTCCACAGCAGTCTCTGCCATCCCCAATCACTTCTATTACACTGACCAGCAGTAATACCTTGTGACCTTTCATTCATCTGCAGTGCTCTAACTTGTACCTTTCTTCTCATGACATGTCAGAAATAGGGAGATCTTGTGCCTTTCCCATGAGGTTGTGTGTGGCTTTTGATTCCAAGGTTTACAGCCCATATGTGTTTGGTTGATCCAGTAGGGTTTGGACTCTAAGAGCAGAAATTTTAGAGCAATATGGTCAAGATAAGTGCAATTTGGCACTTCTGTGCTTCAGAATGAGGAATGCATAAGGCTCCAGTCTCCTCAAAGAGCATGTAAAGATGTGTTACACATCCACTTAAAAGTAGACAGCCTTTCAGTCCACACTTAATAGGCTTGGGAAGGTGTTATGTTTTCTTCCGTGTGACAACACATATTTTGGTTTAATTAGCTTGAAGAGTAAGTTCAAGGTTAACAAGGTGGACACCTGGAAATAGTGGGATGTTTCCTCAGCCCCCTCCTGTTGTAAGGATTTACATGTGTGCAAAGTGAAGGTAAAGCAAAGGTAGAAAATGTTTCTAGTTCACAAAAATCTGTCCTTGCCCACTACCTAAATCTAAAGATATGCACTGTGTACAAAGGACAGAAAAGTCAAGTACTTCAGGCAACGTAGGAATGCTATTCCACAAAGGCAGAATTCCAAGGGAACCTCTAAAAACAGGAGAGTTTGGTGTTTTGAGAAACTTGGCCATCTACTTTTTAATGTCTCTTTTTTTTTTTTTTTAATTAGGGGTGTCTCCTTCCTTTTTCTGTCCTTTGTCTGATTTTTGCTTGTTTTTTTTCAAGAAGAATTATTTCTGCCTTGTGAGCTCAATCCAGAGGCAGTGGAAGTTATGGAAGTTATGTTGGATTTGTAATTCTGACCCGTAACATTACATTACAGGTACCAACAGGCATCAACATACCGTACAGCTTCTCAATAAAACAAGCTTTTTCTTCAAGTGCTTTCTTAAAATGAGTTTTATGTGCCTCTTAACATGAGCCAGAGTAGCGTGTATCCACACTTCTGAATTCACCATGAAAATGGGATGTGACACCCAGCATGATGGGATATTCAATTACTTCCAACCCACCTGTACACTTGGCTTGTCAAGGCCATGTGATTGTGTTCTCTTCCAGCTTCTAACATCCCCACAAACATCACTTGGCATGAGAGCTTACTTTTTTCTCTCAGACTTTAGTGTGTAGGTTAAAGATGAAGCTGAGGAAAATGTTCCGTAGGCACATGCACTAGAGCTGGGCAGATGGCTTCAATAGGCTGGGTGGCATGCACACATGAAAGCAAACATGCTTGAAGATGGGAAAACATTCTGCTGGCCTAATTCCCACAGTGCTCTCAATCAATTTTCTCGTGATGAAGCTCTGCTTGTCACATTTGCCTACAGGAATAGCAGGTGAGCTGTGAGGACAGGTATGCGAAATACCTACAGGAATGCTATCAAGAAAATCACCGTTCATGAAAATAAATAATACCACCACTTCTGCTCTCCCCATGAATGCACAAGGGGACACATTGTGAATCATGTCACACCATTTACTAATTCTTGCCTCAGTTCTTGCCCTAAGTCCCCACTGCTACTTACTGAATACTAGTCCTTTTTAATAGTTAAAAAAGTTCTTGGTGCTGTGGCATTCCAGAAAGCACAAGCAAAGCTCAGACCCCTCTTCTAGTGCAGCCAACATCTTTCTTCTGCCTGATCAATGGTATTTTGCTGCAGCTCACACAGAAGAAAAGCCCAGCATTGCGACAAGTAGACCTTCAGAGACCAAGGCCCACCCCTTCCTGCCACTGCTGTGTGTGGCCTTCTGGCTTAAAAGTGCTTTCCTTTTGCTGCAGTCACTATATGTTTTAAGCCATAATTTTCTGCTAGACTTTTTCAAGAAAAAAAATGTTCTTCTAAGTATTGTTTAGGCACCCAGAGTGAAGCAGAGTCTGTGCCGGTGAGGCTACAGAAATTATCACTGTCCTGTTTCAGCCACTTGCAGACACTGCACACAGAATTGCTTGTGGCATCTCAACAGAAGACAAGAAGCTGAGAAACTGACAAGGAGGAGAAATACAGATCCTTTTTTTTTTTTCCATTCTGAAAGAAAACTTTTAAAATGCAGACCTGCATTTCACTCCCTCTCAGTCTCATACATCATCAAAGTTTTTTCAGTAACAGTAACTTGATTTTAAGCATAAGAATACACAGAGGACTCCTCCTCCAGCCCCAATCTGCACATACAGATATGCTACAAGACATTCTCCAAATCCCTCCTGCTGAACCAGGTTTAAAATCAACACACAAACAGCAGAACACAGGCTACGGTTGCTGCCCACATTAACAGGTTCTTGTTGAAGACAGAATTAGCAGGAAGGCAAGAGGTGAAAAATCACTGTTGCATCATCTCTGACACAGACTCTGAAATACTGCTGCGAATCTCTGATCACTTTTATTTCAAGTGATTCATTTGAAGGATCTCTCAGTTCAGCCAAATACAGGTCCCCAGCAGAAAGCAAGCAGACAATATAAACAGTCAGCGGGTGCACTCTCATCCCTGCTTATTCTTGCCCAATATATTCATTTTTCCACTTCCACTCAGCTTGATGGACACATATTGATAATTTCCCATCATTTTAATTAAATACATTTGTAGCATTGATATCTTCAGAGTCATGACTACTTCCAGGACAACAGTACAAGGAAAAAGAAATTAACATGACAATTAGGCTAAGAACATTTGACTCTCACAAGTACTTACTCAGTGGTGAGCACTGGTGTCAGTGCTCTCTGTCATTGCTAGGCTAGGACTTCGATCTGAAAATGGTCTTACAGGAGGCTGCCATTATCAGTATCACATCATATGGCAAACTTTAAAGGTGATCTTTGGAAGGCAAAGGTAGACTTCCAAAAGATCATGCTAGGAAATAGAAGCTCTTCCTGGAGACTGCCTAGACTGTTTTATTGTACTGCTAACTCTCATCCCCCTCAGAGGATTTGCATGTGACACTTCTCAGCTATTCACTGCTCTTTATTGCACAATTCCTGAACAAACCTGAAATTATAAAGTGGGGAAAAAAAATTATTGAGTTTATTTTGTAGTATTTGGGTGGCTGGATTCTCTGTTGCTTTTTATGATACAGTGAAAACCTGCGTGACAGCTGACTCTTGTGATAGAGCACTTCATTTTTTCACAGCACTGAGCAGCCTAGAAACAAATGTCAGCTATATACAAAGATGCAGTAATTAAGTAAACTCTAAAAGTCCATTGGCTTTTGAAGTAATGCTTTCTGTAAAAGCTGTGTAGCAGAAGGCAAACTAACCCACAGGTGACTGTCCCAACCACATCTGTGACAGCAAAGCTGCTTCTGTCACACAAGCAAACTCACGTTCACTGCATTAAGTCCCGGCTCAATATGTTTTGGAAAAAACAATGCCATTTCAAAACTGCAACTGAGAAAGGTAAACATACATATTAAAAGAGTGCAAAAAAGATTTCTTTAATTATCTTCTTTTTTATATTATCCAATATTTTTGCAGAGCTCAAGGCAGAGAAACAAGTGAGGTGACTAAAAGGACGATCATTGCTTCTGTTTATCCAAGTCCAATCTTCACACGAAACATTTTTCGAGAAACAAGTCATTAAATAAGAGCAAGAGAGAACACACTCATGACTCGGGTTAGGTTAAAAACAGTAGTATACTTTCAGTCTCTTTTTACACCAGTTTGCCAGTGTTTCCTCTGTGTGAATCTTATCTGTACTTCAGCTAGTTAAATGGGATCTGATTCACCAGTTCTCCTTCAGACAGTGATATCTGAGAAAAGCACCATCAAGCCAGGAGGACAACATACTGTGAAAATAACTACTAGAGATGCCAGGCAGCATTACCAGGAGCTCAGGGAGAGATTCAGAAATTAATTACATATAAGTTATTAGGAATATCTATTTCTTGCAAGTTTTTTTTCCTCAAGCACTTGCCCAGGACTTGTGGATAATATTTTTGCCCTTCCAGCTAATAGCATTTAGGGTGGAAAAAACTAAAGCAGATAATTTCACATTTTTCTGAATTCCAGTGGGTTCTGACTGGATCCAGCGAAATAAGTCTAACAAACTGCTCGTGCAAAGAACAAGTTCAGTATTAAAATGTATTGAAATGCTGATTTAGGTATCGTATCAGTAGATTATACTGTCATCTAGTGGCAACTACTTAACTTGCATTTCAAAATATCGGAGACCAGTCTACAAACTGCAAATTCCTATCACAGAATTTTCTCTTGACCAGCTCTCAAAAGTAGACAAATGTTCAAGGAAACTTTCAAAGGCTTCCTCCATAATAATGGAAGACTTGGACATACATTGTGACCTTGATCCTCCTGCACACGTTGAAAATAAAAAGCCCCTAGAAACTATCTCAGAAGATGCATAGCCCACCCTAAACTTATCCTACTTCCTGAATAGTGGAAGGTAAAAATCATGAGTTGAAAGTTAGAGAAAAACCAGAGCCCTCTAACAAGGTGCAAAGGAAAACATACTAGTCCCTAACACATCACATTAGGAACTATCTGGTGCTATGCTACTCTTTTTTTACAGGAATGCATTTTACTTGGATGTCACTGACATAAAAATGCATAAAGTCAAATACTAACTTGGAAACAGATTAAGCAATAAACCTATTTTTTTTCCTCCACAGGAACTTCCAGATGTTCAGAGCACAGAAGTAAATGGAAGGAAAAGGACAAAATCATTACTAGATTAATATGAGCAGTGGTTTAAGCATGATTAAGAAACCACAAGCTTGTTTAAGAGCCAGAATTCTACGTGTCCACCCCATTCTAACATAAAACTGCCCATAAAATAATTGATTGAATGATTGTTAGAATCAATCCACTATTGACAGAGCCAGACAGAAAGAGCACAGTGGCATTAAACAGTTTGCCAAGCTAAAGTACTGACCAGTACGCTCAAAGAAAACCAGTAGTTTTTAATTTTCCTATGCCACCAGCCAAAGCACATAGTCTGGAGTACTCTACTATCTTTTACTTTTTTGAAGGATAATGCAGATATCAAAAAGATCTGAAAAAGAAGTGCATGGAGAAGAAGAGGGAAAACAGTAAAGAGTGAGCAGATTGAGCAAACACTGAAGGATGGGCCCTAGGGAAAAATGTACAAGACCTTTGGGGCCAGATGCCGACTGGAAGTGAGGAGTGTCGACACAGATGCTGTTATTGCTCTTTAATCATTCTGGTGTCCAGAGACAGGGATGAGTAAGGCTTGGGAGATTATAAAGTGCACAGCCCTGTCTGTGCCCTTGTCTTGCAACACAGACCCCCTGCATCTCTCTCCCATAGATATGGTTCTATCTGTCCAGGGAAATAGGTGTTTGTACACCCTTATCTGCACCCAAGAGGCAGCTCTTTTTTTCTGCTTACAATAACACAGATTAAACCAGCCCTTTTGAAGACAGGTCATGACTCTTACAGTCAGCTTTTGCCTGCAGCACTGTGCCAGCATAACCATAGTTCACATATAAAGTGTCTGTGTAAGAGAAAGCAGGCATGAAAAATAACATCTAGCCTGCACCAAGAAGGAGGTTTTTCAGATCTGTTGTGTTATTGGTAATTTTTTGTTGGGATTTTTTTCTGGGCAGATGGTTACACTGTTTATCCAGACTATTTTATATTCTATTTCTTGCACATCCTGATATTTTGTTTGCTTTTCTGGATTGCTTTGGGAGAGATACTAATTTTTGCTGGACTAGACCTTTGGGTTGGACTTGTGCGGACGTCCTGGTTGTGAAATCCTGTGCTCTCCATTACCTATTATCCGTCTCCCAAGCCATCCAGTTCTCTAGTGAATTCTCTTTTTATGGCTGTAACAAGTAAATTTTCTGGCTTTCACAACTCATGACAAATGGCAGTGTTCCACAATTTATTTACACTTATATTTTTGCAATTTGCACAAATGAAATGATCTACAGGAAGGGATTTTCAGTAGTATAAATACATGTTATCACAAAGAACACATTTGTAACAGCATTAAAGAAACTTCAAAACTAAAAAGCATTTTGATTGCAGCAGGCCATTTAACATGCATACCCCTCACTGAAATTAAGCTACATTAGCTAATCAGTGAAGAAATAAGAGAAGCAATATCTTGGTGTGAATTAACAATGCTGGCTCTGCAAGACAGCTAATTGAGATCTGAAACATAGGGAATTGCAAACAAGAGACCAAAATATTCGGAACTAGAACACATTCTAAAGTTTGACAGCACTCTTACTTAACAAAAAATTTCTTATCTTTTCATCAGAAAGCCATGACCAAAAAATCAAAACCAAGGGGTGACAACTCATTCATCTAACTGTGCTTGTAGCTCAGGTTTATAGAGAAGAAAAGTGCAAAAGGAGGGGCAATTTTTTTATCCTATGTTTCTAGACCTGTATTATCATATGGTCACTGCCACAAAAATGAGCAGTCTTGAACAAGAAACTCCTGTGCTAGGCACTGCACAGAAAGACACAGCCTTCCTTAGATACCATTCAGAAGACAACAGATGGATGGAGAATAGATCATGTTCTGCAAGGACTTAAGGGCCAGGCAGGAAGGACCAGTCCCAGAGCATGGGCAGCCCAGCTCCACTCTGCACTTTGAGAACAGCACTTCATCAAGTCTAATAACACCCTCCACAAAGGATAATATGATGAATTGCCTCCACTTCACAGACAGCAAGATGATCTCAGCAAAAATACTCCTTGAATAAGCACAAGTTTTATACATACAGATGATGCTGATAATTGTGCTGTACTGACAGATGTCAGAGAAGCTCGTGGTACTCACAAGGCTGCCTCAGCTGTCCAGGGATGATGTCCAGAAACCAAAAGCCTTTCAGCATAAGCTGTTCACACAGACATCTCTTCCACATTCTGTGCTCTGCCCAGCTCATGACAGAGAAGGGGCCTGGCTTGAGTGTGCCCATTCTCAGCCCCTTGCCTTAACTAGTGAGGATGGTAGCCCTGCAACACAACTTCTCTGCTATAAGCTTATCATTTAAGACTCACTACTAGATACCTTCTGTTTTAACTACTGTAACAGCAGAAGAATTACGTTCTTATGGACCAACCTAATGCTCATTGTGTACACTCTTATAATCTTGTACTGATTATGCATTTCACTTTTTCATTATCTTTTATATAATTAACTTTCAATTGCCAGGGCAATGGGGAAGGCTGTAGGCAGAATAATCCAGATAAAGAAATAACATGGGTAATACAAAAGAGATGCATATTAGGTTGTAAGAACCATAGTAAATATATTTAATTTTGAAAAAGTTGATATGAAGAATGATGCAGTAAATACAATAAAAATGAAGTGGCAGGTAGAAGTGGTTAATCCACAACTCAATCTTCACACAGGTAATCAAAAGTCGATTGTCTGTGTTTACACCTGCAGTGAGCTCCACTGCTCCTCTTCTGATCAAAAATTCCAGTCCTTGGGTTGCTTAGGCCTAAGACTATGGCAACTAGGGTAAAAAATTGAAATCTGATCTGTCTTGGTAAAGGACATCTTGTCTCCCATGGATGTAGTTTCTCAAATTGTAGTTAGTGAAGGCAGAAATCATGGCTGGTAATTAATGCTTTGCAGGATGTGAGATTTCTAGCCCACACACCTATGGAGATGGAAACTAATGCAAGGCAGCTCCCAGGCTGCACATACATGCTTCATTTTCTTCAAAGCATTCTCATCCATTTTTGGACTGAGACAAATATTAGACTGGCTAAACAGTCATTTTTGGGGCACTTCTACTAAATCAAGCTGTGCTTTATTCCCTCAGAATTGTTAAGGAAAAATAAAATGAAAATACTTTTAATTTTCCTGCCACAGCAAACAATAAACATTTCCCTAACTCTTCACAATACAGGTAGCAGTTCCTCTGTTTTACTGCTGCAGTTACAGAAGGGTTTGTGCTCTGAATTTTATTCTAACAAAGATGAAAAAGTAATAGAATCCAAAAAGTCATGGAGATTTTGTGACATTTTGAAAGCTGCTCTGAAAATCTACCATTTTAAAAAGATATTATGTCCCATCTAAACCCTGGTCCTCAAGGCCAACCGCAGAAAGGCCAATGAAGAAATTACTTAAGAACATACTGCCTGTTTTCAATACTGACTGAGAAGGACAGGGAAAAAGTGCCACATGACCAGTGAGTCTGGAATATTTTAGAGTTCAAGGCTTTGTCTGCAACACAGAAACTTAATTCAAGAGCTCCTTCTGGTTTCTGACTCCCACCACCAAAAAAAACCAACAACAAAAACAAACAAACAAACAAACAAAACAAAACACAACCCCCCCAAAAAAAAACAAAAACAAAAACAAAAAACAAAATCTTCTTTACTTCAAGAGTTTTGGGCATTCCTAAAGAACCAGATTAATCTCAAAGAATTTACAATCAAAATAGATGAGACAAATGTATTCCAGTTTCACAAATGTGAAACCAAAGCCTCAAATTACAGAGTTAGAAATTCAATTTACATTCCTGAACCTGATTTAAAGCCTTACCTACAAATATCTCTGTCTTTTAATTGTACAAATTTACTTTATAATTTGCCTCAGTTACAAAGGTTATTAAATTTTACACCTGAATATAAAAACTGACACAGTTTAAAGAATTAATAGGAGAACAAACAATGCAGTCTTGCATCCAGTGCAGATTGCTACAGCTGAACTTCTGCTGAAGTTCACCAGCACAGAAGTTCCTCTTGGCTAGGCACCAGTGCCAGCCAAGGGAAACCAAAGAGCATTCAGCTGACTGAGGCTGGGATGAAACTAATGTGCCATAACTGTGTGCCAGTATATCAAGACTTGTCCTCATTTAGACAACCCTCTTACAAGAATGAGCAATCTTGAACAGCAATATCTGAGTTATGAGAAGGTTGAGAAGTAATGGCAGAAAAGAAGCAGAACCACAGGTGGCATTAATACTGGCCATACATGTAATGAAGCACTCTACACTTCTTCTGTCACTTCCCCTGCACTGTGGCCAGGGGAATGCAAAATGACTCTCCTTTAAGTGCTCTTTAGGAACCTATATTCTTCCACAGAGCAAGATCTTGTTGGCTGCCATCTCACATGAATGGTGTAGGGCAGGTGTTCTGCATTGCTGATGGAGTTTCCCTTACTCTGCCATGTAATGTCACCCTGCTAATGAAAGAGAATGGAACTTTCTATTTAGGAATCCCAGACTGGTATAGCCATGAAAATCATGATGCTGCTTCATTTTATTCCCTACTCTGATTGCAATAAGTTTTCTATTCTAATAAATTATATATCTTTGAAGTGAGTGCTTGGCATAGATTTAGATCCTTATGGTTAATGCACTATTTTTCTCTTGATACACCCGAGAGACATGAAGTGACATCCTCATGGAAGTTTTGTTCTAACAAATTTCCAGACTTTAGCTAAGCATATGTTAGAAACTGGAGATTGGTCCTGACTGTGAAGGATGTGAGCTTACCATGGGCTGCATTTGCTGTTCAGTATGCTCAAAGGGATTTGTTCTTACTGCAGAGCTCACAGATTAATCTGGTCCCTCCGTGGCATGGAGAATATTTGAGCCAGGCCCTTCTAGTCAAATAACGCACTCCACAGCTACATATCTTCTAACAGTCCACAAAATCACGTCTCCTGCAGAACTGATCACATGTTCTAGTTTCAGGCAGTCCTACGAAGAGCAGGGAGTCAGACTTGATGATCCTTATGGGTCCCTTCAAATTTGATTTTAATTAAAAATAAAGTATCTGATACATTAAGCATATTTCCTTGCTTACTAACCAGCTCTTATTTCTACTGATGTTTTTGTTCATAAATTGCTGCAAACAGCTTGGACAAACAGGAGGTGGTTTGCCTGGATCATTTACTTTGAATATTTGACATTTGTAATTTACACTGGGTTATTCTTACCTTAGATCAATAGTCAGACATTTGTCCTTCTTGATTAGATGATAAAATTTAATAAGAGAAGATACAAATAGATAATGAATAATAACAGCTCTTTACATTAATATTGCATTACACATTACTTAGCCCTAAACCCAGATATTAACAAATCCAATGTAATTGACAAGCCATAGTTTAAGAGGCCAGCAGATATTGTCAAATGCAAGATGAGTGTAACCAAATTTCTTCCAAGTTCCTACACTGCAGCATCCAGACAGCTCTGACCTATACTGTGTGGTGTCTCTAAAAAAATAAGGTTATTTGTATACACAGTCGAGTTTTTTGTAAGGCACAGAGACATAGAATTGTAAGTCACATTTTTCTTGTCTCTTTTCCTGTCACCTAAAAATTACACTCATTCAGTATATTTCTGCAGAAACTTCACTAAAGATTTTTCTTAAGTACCTTTTTGAGTAAGGGCCAAAAATCATAAAATTAAGAACTTAGGACTACAGAAATAAAATTAATAAGCTAGTGCGCCTGGGGGAGCTTATAAGAAACCACCATAAAATAATAACAACAGTAATGATCTCATAAGAAAGGCGGGGGGTGCACATTTGTGTGTTTATGTTTTTATTCAGTTACTCCTGGAAAAGTGTACTACACAATATAAGTCAGTAAAGCATCCATGAAAATTATTTCTAGAAGACACAATAAAGACCATACCGAACATACTAATATAACAGCTGCTAGGAATAACTTCATGTATCAGGTACACTCTTTCTCACATCATGTGCCTGCAGGACTGAACACCCACGGCACGATGGGCTATGAGGGAGACACTTGCTGGTACAAAGGTACCATATAAAGTCAACTCCACATTCCTCTGGAGCTGGTTAAAAGCCTCTTACAGGGAAACTTATTAGGGCCTCTGTTACGCATAAAATAAACTCACACATAAAAACTTTCAGGGTCCTGATCCAGAATCCACTGACACAGTGAAAATCTCCTTTTCTTTTGATGAGTGTGGCATTGCCTTTCCTTTTTTTTGCTGATTTGTTACCTCAAAGTCCAGCTCAACCCTTCAATTGTATGACAACAAACCCCAGCTTCATAAAACTTTTTCATGACTTCTAGAAATTAACTTTCTATCTAAAAATGGCAAGGCCTTGATATAGTCACAACATGAGATGTTTGCATTCTGGTCTTTAGAGACCATAGATTCAAATGTACTTACATCCCATTTTTAAGTGTTTCATTCCAAAGACTTAAAAAAAATCATTTTGCTTTTGTTAATGAAAACAGGTTCTCTTGCACAGACACTTGCTCCAAGGATCTAAGGCTTTAAGACAGACATATTTAATGAAAGTACAATGGTTAACTTGTGTTGTCTTATAGCTAACTTTTGTTAACTATGTTAAATAAGGCTGAGCCATAGATCTCCAGGAAATAGCATCATTAAACAGTAAATTTGGCATAAACTGATCTTCTAAGGAGTGAGAATATTTGTCAAGTCAAATCAACTTTTACAGACTGTTTTAGACACAAAAAAAAAAGTGAAGAGGGAATGTCAGAAATGTCAAAACACTTCTCAATATTTTTTCAGAAACATTGACACCTTGTATCTCATTTTCCAAATAAGACACTGATATTTTCTATTTGGAAAGGCATTTTTTCCTTACAAATTGAACTGAGGTTCATAAAGGAGGTGTAAGAAAGGGTTAAATAAACTGAAAATTAAACACAAGGAATTGCCTGAAGCCAGCTGGTCTTGGCATTGTTTTTTAAAACCAAAATCTTCAAATCCATTGTAACTAGCTTCAAGGAAACCCATAGCTTCTTAGCTGTAAGTAGTTGAAATTATTAAGAAGGATTTACCTCCCTAAATTAGACTGCCAGTTTTGACAATGTTTCCTCAATGACCTTGAGTACATCACTCAACAATCTGTGCCCCACCTTCCATGTCTATATACTTGGATTTCGCTTGGATTGTATTGAAATCATCTCATGTCAAGAATACCATTTACCAGTATGGATTGTCACTTACTTATCAGTTTATCTGTGACAAGGCTGCCCTGTAATGTCATTGTCATCTTATTAACTGAGAAAGTAGAACTTTACATGTATTTTATCCTAGTATGGATTACAGCATTTTGGTAGGTGTGGTTATTTCCACTCCTCTAAGTAATCAAGTGATTTTTCTAGTGTGTTTGTAAGCATTCCTAAACTGTTCAGCTCACACTTGCCCCTTGGTGGTTTCTTCAAAAATAATTTTAACTGTGAATAATAATAAAGAGAAAGGCTGTTGAATGCATAGTGCAGCACACAATTCCTTCCCTGCTGGGGGAGGTTTCTTGCCCGACCTACTGCATTCTCATGCTTTTTGCTTTCCTCTCAAGGAAATTAAATGAGTTTCCACAACTGAGCTTTAACCACCAATAAAACACCAACCCTCTGGCACGGGCCATTACCAGCAAGGCAAATCAGCTCACACAGAAGCAGGTACTTGTGCCTAATCTGTGCTCTGGGACCTCTCAGAAGTTTTGCAGTATCAATTACTGGGGCTAAGCCATCAGGAAGGTATTTACACACAGCAAGTTTTCAAATTCACTTGCTTTGTATGACACTTGGTGGTCACATGGCTGCCAGGTGGCATGGGACAGGGACAACATGAGGCCTCTGCCCCCAGGGGACTTGTGAGGGATGCAGCCTTGCTGCAGGGCACAGCAGCAGCCACAAGTAGTGCAATTTCTCAAGCATTTGATGACAAAAACTTTCTTTTCCAGAAACAAGCAAGGAGCAAAAACATTAGACAATTCCCGGTATCTGTGGGTTTCATTTTGTAGCAAATGGAAGAATTTGGCTCCTTACCCATAAGAACCTGAACAAATGTGTTTATCTAAATTACACACAGATTATTTTCTACAATGCAAATGACCTCTTGCCACATTTGCACTGTTTCTAGGACCAGGAAAACCATCCTACTCTGTCTTGCCTCAACTCCTAAATAAAACAGCCCAGGGACTAGTCTCCCTCATATCCCCACCATTAAACTCTCCCCAGGCAGGATAGCCAAGTCCAAATCATCCTATGGCAACAGCTGCAGGCAGGCACTGGGCTGCCCAGCAGAGCACCAGACTGCCCCAGGCAAAACCCACATCCTGCCCCTTGTTCTGGCTCGAGTTCCTGTACTGCTACTGGAACACCTTGGAGGCACCAACAAACTTACCTGGGAGGGAAAGAGAGAGCGTCACTGCTGCTGTCTCAAGGATGGGATGCTACATCACATGCTCAAGGCTGCAGCCATTGCCTGTGGGAGAGGCAGACAGAGGGCCAGGGCACTATCCAGCCATCTCAGCACTTTTGCCACCACTTTTGTCTTCTGAAAATGAAGAGCCTCAATACACATCCTACAGTCCCTCTGGAGTACAAAGCATGACAGCAACACTTCAAAAGCATGAAGAGGTAAATCTTCAGCTGATATGAATTTAATTAAAGTATGGCAATGATATCAGGAGAGGGTATTGACCACACTCAAAAGCACTCACACACAAGTGAGAAACCAAGGTGAAACTCAGGCCACCTGCAGGACCTACCATCTCTCTGTGGAAAGCAGAGTAGCTACTAAAGACTGGGTTTTGATAGGCAATTTCATAGCTCAAAGATCATCTGTTTCACTATTTTCCGGTTTGTGATAGCAACAAATGGAAAAACACTTCTTCCAAGCAGAAGCACATATGTATTTTTGAGTATGCTATTTGTTAAACACTTTAAATTAGATGATGTTTGGTTGAAGGTAATGGTTTATGTAGCTTCATCATTTTTTGTTCAGTTCCAGCAATGATAGCTTACAAATTCTTAACAGGACTCCAGTACAGGCTTAGCTGCTTTGCTGAACTGAAGTGGAATTTTATTCTCTACCCAAAGACAAGCAAATTATTGAATTTGCAAAGAAACTTTCTTGAATTCTTCCTGGAACAGAGGTCAGAAGAAGCATGAACTTCCTTTTCAATTTGAATTCATATTTCTTTTTTCTTTTAATTAGGACTAGATCCAGATTTTTCTGTTCCTTGCTGAAACAGTCACAGAATGTCTTCTATCATCACATTCTCTTATAGTAATAAAAACTATGCTTAACTCCATAAAATATGTATTTAGCATGAAAACCCATAAATTTGACTAGACATTGTTACATTTGCTAATACCTCTTTCAGTGAAAGACCATGATTGTGGATGAGGGAATCTCCCCAGGTTTCCAAACTATTAATACATATTTTTAACAGAGCATTGTACTTTCTTATACAGACACTGTTTTATAAGGTGATACCCTCTGCAATAGTTACATAAGCTTACTTTTAAAGACACAAATTCAATTCCTGTTAAAAACTACAGTAAATTTGTGATTGAATTCTATGCTAAATGTTCAGCACCTGCCTCCCTACACTGCATGCCAGTATGGACAACCTTTCATCCATGTACTTAAACTGTGTTTAGAACCTACCATAGGTGTTCTGAAGATACCACAGAAGACTGATAATTAGTTCACGTGCTATAGCTTTTCTTGGAACTCTACAGCTGCACATTGGTATTTGCAGGCTTCTTGTTTGTCACTGCTAGGTACTGCCATATCTGCCTTCATTCTTGCTGGGTTCTTCCTGCTATGATGATAACCAGACTTTTAACATAAAAATACCTTGATTTTAAATAGATTAGAGGGAAAAAAATTATCAAAATACCAAGTTTTTCATTGTACTTTCAATTAAATAACTTAATTTGAAACACGAAGTAGCCCCAGTCTTCAGAAATTCCATTTCCTATGAAGGGACATCTCCCAGAAGCAAATCTTCCATCATTTTTTATGGTCTGTTCCAGGCAAAATGCCAAATAATTCGGTGGAAAGTCATTTTTTTTGACTCTAAGGTTTGCTCTCCACTGATTCAATAATATGGATGATCAAGCTAGCAGAGATGTCTGAGGAAACACACATGTGTTGTGGCAGAATGGCACAAGCAAGACACATTAACACCTATGCTGCTGCTACTGTGCACAATCCAGCAGAGAAGATTCTTAAGCAAGAGGGATTTTTCTTTGGAGATTTTATTTGTCTCAGGCTGGCTTAAAGAACATTTTCTCAGAGCATATGCCTGTTATTATTCTTTTTATAAATAGTCATTACCACAGCAATACCTCTGCAAGAAAAATATATGGTAAGAAAAAATACATTTGAAAATTTGTTTTCTTTAGAAATCTGGTGTTCTCCAAAACTGAAATTGATTTTTTTTAATTTGTCTTGAGGAAGCACTCCTACATGCATTTTGACTGGTTAGAAAAACCAAGCAAGAATGACTGCCAGATATTTGAAATGCACATCTTTTCCATTACACCAAGATGAATACTGCCCTCTACTATAAATACAGGGTCTGGTAGCATTCCCATCAAAGTTAGGGGCAAATTTCCCATTGACTTTAACAGTGCAACAGAGAGCCTTTACAGAACAGACAGAGCACCTTTTTATTTCTGGATAGGAAATAGAAAAACCTGAGTACCAAAGTTTCTGATCAAAAAGAAAATAAACACACCTTATGGGCATTTTAATAACTTTTTCCCCAATAAAAACCGTAAAGTTGGTCTGAAATTATTATACGTTTGAACAGAAGGCTTACTTTCTTTCTAGCCAGGCATTATATCATTCAATCTCTGAACACAGAGATGTAATATAAAGTAATAAAGAGGAAATACAACATAAAGTAAGATTCAGACATATTAAATTGCTTAATGAAAACACAAGAAAAAGACTGAGTAGAAAATATGGTTTCCTTTATTGAGAAAAATTCCCCTTCAAAAGCTTAATCAATAATAACATTCATATTTCCTGACTTATTTTTTACATTTATTTTTTAGAAAATTATTAGATATCTTTAATGAATACAGATTGTCATCCTTCTGCAGCCTGGCCTGGCAGCATCCTGGATAGATTGCTCTCTGCTTACTCTGTTTCTCCTATGATGCTGACTGTTCTAAGCAGCACATTTCACAATTTCATTTCAGATCATTCTTGTCATTGACTTCTAGCCAGTAAATGTAAATACATATTTGCAAATGTACCTTGGGAAAAGGAAATCCTGTAGGATCATGCTGCTGGTAATTTGGAGATGAGTTGAACGCTTGTTAACACTTAACATTTTTATTCTCCTGTACTGCAGAGCAGATTGAGCCTATTGAGAATATTGTTAACAAACCACCAAGATTACTGTTTCCATAGTCTTTGACCCTAATCCACTGTCTACAGGCTACTAAATATCTGGAGTATAGTGACCAGGACAGTACCCTCTGGGGATAAGGTGCTGGGCATAGAGCAGGAAAGGAGCAGGTAGCTCTTAGCCATATGAAGATCTTTAAAAGTTTGACCACTCCTAGATTAGCCCATTTCTTCTCTATTTGTTCTATGACCTGACATCAAGACAGCAATCCCTACATGTATGGGAGAACTGGTGTTTTGGACAGAAGATATTAAAAAAATGAGAACAGGGCCAGCAGATAAAATAGAAAATTTGTGGAAGTTGAAGGTCCTTCTGGACTAGAAGCCGATTTCTATGTGAGAGTCTTCCAGCATGGCATCTATGCTTAGGTCATATCCACTCTTTGGCAACTGGTCCCCAGCTGATTAAAAAGAAAAGGCTTTCATGCTGACAAAAGCTTCCATAGGGTGTATGATCTGCAAACAGCCAGATCTCCACATTTCTCCACCCCAAACCACTGGAGATGTAAGCCCAAAACTCTTCTTCCCTGGATGACACCCATGAGTGTCCCTTGAGGGACTACTGAAAATTAGGGAATATCATCTGAGGCTCCTTTAACTGCACATCATAAATAAGGGACAACAAAACAACAGTGTGCAGAGGGCAGAGTCTGGTTTGAGCTGCATCCAGGGCTGGCTGAGCAGCAGCTGGCAGGTGAGGGGGCTGAAGCCCCCCACATACTACACATGCCACACAACACCAGCTGCAGCGTAGCAGCAGCTTCTGGAAATGCTTTGGGTGGTTGTGCTGGCATGAGGGAAGTCACAGAAGGGGGTCAGACAGACAGAGAGTAAAGCACCACAGAGTATAGAAGTAATCTTATTTACATATCTGAGTTAAATCTGGCTAGTTTCTAGAGTATCATTATAGGCAGTGTGCACATATCATCTGGAGCATCATCTCCTACCAATATAAAACTCTAGTGATGGTTTATAAACAGAAAAGTGGTCAAGCTAGAAATAAGCTGTCACACAAAATGCTGACATCTCTAAATACCAAGAGTATCTGAGAGATATTTTTTTCTCATTAAAAATATTGCATTTGTTTTTCTCAGAGGAAGTAGAAATCACAAGAAAAATCAACATTACATTACCTAATCTTTCTCATTTTCATTTTTAATTCCCTCAGCATGGGGCTGAGATAGCTCTGCTCCTTTGCACCGAGCGCCATGACAACCAACAGACCCACCCGGTATCTGCACTGCCATTCAGCTTGTTACCTCAGGAAAAATGTACACACCAAATGCTCAAACTCTTTTTAAACCTATTAAATATAAATAGCTAATATGATTTGACCTAGATAGCTGAATGTAATGTACCATAACATCCCAATATAAAAAAAGACCTGTAGTGTAAATGCATTTATAAACATTATGGAGACTAAGTAAAGTTGCTACAATGAGTTCATCAGTTTTATTATAAGAGAAGTTTTCCTTAAACAAAATGTTTTCAATATCAAAAATGGGAGCATAGCATTCAAGAGCTTAGGTATTAATTGTATGCTATAATCACAAATTTCCATGAACAGTGTAGTTAAAGCATTTCATACATATGTACTTTTATAAATTATATACATCATAAATCTGGATAATTATTATCCCCAGAGAGAAAGTGTATTTTAAGTTGCCTTTAAAGATCTAGTTTTTGCACCTTATTGGAACCTAAAACTAAGAGGTAAAATACCACAGGTTTTAGCAGCATTTGTCAACAGAACAAGCTGTAGTTACGTGCACACTCAAACACAAGCCAATTACAAGTGTCACTCTAACATGGCCACTACCCATTATACAAACATCACTTATGAATAGGTGTATTCAACTCAACCATTAGTCTTGTGTTTCCCTTTCATCTTGTAGTTTATCAATATGCTAGAAATCCCATGTGATACCAAATGTCCAGTTTGCATTTGACATGCAAATACCAGCAATATATCCAGTTTTACTTCCTGTCCTTATAAATTATGTTACAATTTTCACAGTTTATTTAAATGTCCTAATGTTTTCCCTAAGAAGCACCATCATTCTGACAGCTGGCCTTTGCAAGAGAAGGTAAGATTCTCATCTGAAAAATTACAAAGAGCTGTTAAGATCAAGATCACACTCCAGCCGATACAAGGCGTGCATTTAATTAGCACATCTTTCCTATCTTTACTTCTGCCAAATTTAAATAATTGCATCTCTTGTTGATACAGGAAAAATGCCTAGCACTTGCACCCTTAACCTGTAACTCCTTTAAAGATGAAGGGCTTGGAGTTGTCTGGCTGATCTCAACTTTATTCAGTTTAATTCTCATGTTCTCTAAACAGTATTTTCCCATTCTACTGCAGCTTTCTGCTCAAACATTTCCTCAGTCTTCTTCCCTTCTATCACTGAATTCCCAAAGCCTTTATTTTGTATTTGATTCAATTTTTGTCCCTTAAATGTCTCTCTAAATACTTAATTGCTTTTTCAGTTTCCCAGATAACATCCAGAGACCTTCAAACATTAATGGCTTTGCTTCCAGCTACTGACCAGCCATATAAATCTGTTCACACACCACAACTCTCTTCATGAAAATTGGGTTCAACTCTGTCCTAAACTTCAATACAAAATCTGTTTGAAATCTGCTGATTTAAACCAGTGTGCCACAAAAAACCACAGTTGTCAATGCAAACCACCCACCTTCGTGACCCTAATGTTTTGACACATTTGAATCTGTCAGGAAGTGCAAAACAAATGAATTTCATTTGTAGCTGGGAGACAAATAAAATTCTTTTGGGTGGGGCTTGCCCCATAAACTAATTCCATTAGATTCAGCATTGCCTTTCATCTGGTACCACATCCATTCATCTTTTGCTCAGAAACAGGAAGAGGAGGCTGCTGCTTCTGCCATCCTTGATTCAGACCACATGAACCCCAGCTCAAAGAGGCACAAGTTGGCTTGAGGCTGGAATTTGGTCCACAGGAGCTGACTAAATTACTTTTTTCTCTGCTTGAGACTGAACTACTCTCATAGAAGAGCAGCAGAAAGAAGGACTGTAGGAAAACATAACTAAACTGCTTGTAAATGTTGTCCTCTGCAATGTTCTACAATCTATCATGTTCTTATTTCTCTCCTTCATGACAGTCTAAGTGGGGGGAAAAAAGATAAACATTTAGCTAACATGTGAGACCATCTCAGTGATTTATTATTGGTACCTTTTGTTTATTTTTTTACAACTGTTGCAAGAAAATTCCTTTCATTAAAGTATCACCTGGGTATGACTTCAAGCAGAAAATATATTAACTGGAATTAAGTAAGAAGACTACCAGGCATGCAGAGCTGTGCTATAGAAAGTTATTGTTATCTGGTCATCTCCTGCATGTTACCCTATGTTTTTAAAGTCTAAATGAGCATCTGAAAGAGGAAATTGAGGTTATAAGACTGAGAGGAAAAATATGAAAAAAATCAAAGTATCAAATAATCCCTGTTGAAGATATTTCTAAACAAAAAGATAACTGGAGAAATGAAGCCCCATATATGTCTCCGAACTAATGGCACTTGACTATTTATGAAATATATGTGCATTTCTATAAGCATGAAGAGAAGAGTGTTTTCAGCAAGGGAGGAAGACTGACTGAATGACACATAAGCATCATTAGCCACAGCCCTTGGGGACCCAAACCAAACAGATCATTGCTCATATAAGAAGAAGAAATAAACACGGTAGAAAATGTAAAAGTTTGACAAACTACAGGACTACGGTCTGCCACTGCAGAGGATAATAAGCAAAAGCAAAAAAGGACAGTAAGTGATGACAGTGGTAGAGAAATCAGCTGCATTAGAGGCAAAGGTACATAGTTCTGGAAATTTCTTATTTTGAAAAGAACAGTGAACTGTTTTTGCTGAACCAGGGGCTATCAGCTCTGAAGTAGTGTTTCCTTTACAGGCAGGCAATGTTTCTGAACTGGGTTTTAGCTTAGAGTCTTGGCAAAAACCAGTGTGGATAACATAGGCAGATCCATTCTGGATGTGTTTGTGAAAGCACAGGTATACACATGCCACCCAAATTTCCCCAATCTTTCAGACCCAGGTGGACATTGTAGGAATCCAATGTGTGCCATGTTTGCATTTCAAACACTGATCATGTGTATCCTGCCCCCTTCTTCAGTGAATGCAACCCACAGGAAAACAAGAGACCAACAGGGTTGTGTTCTTACATTACAGCATGCTAGTGTCAAGGCTTGTTGGGGCTTCTCTGCCTCTTACCTTCAGCAAAGTCTTGAGTCTATCAGTGGGAAACTCTGTTTGGGGTTCAAAAGAGGGGAAAAGGAGGCTTGGTATGGTATTTGCTGTGTACAATGTATGTGTGAGAAAGAAAAGATAGTCAATTTCTACCACATTTAAGGGTAAGGACTTTGGCATCTTTAATTTTCCTCTTCCCTCTATCACCTCTATAAAAGCAAGGCTGCTTTGAAATGTGTTCTTTTTTGTCTTGCTTTTTCTTCATTTTCCATGCAGTATTCCTCTGGCATTCTCTCTGTCACAAAAATCAATAGATTCTAATACCTTTACACAAGCAGTGGTGTTAGGTTTTGCAATAACTTCTGGACACATAGACATGCAGTTTATAATTTGTCATGTATCTCTGTCCAACTCTTTCCCCTTTTGCTCTCTTACATACCTCAGAGGGCCTCATGCTAAGACAGTGCTGAGATGCCATAATGCACATCTTTGTGTGAATCAAGTGGTCAGGAAAAAGTTTTCTGTTCATACAAATATAAAATCACCTTTGCTAAGTATTATATTCACTTGTACAAGGCCTAGGAATAACAAAACCTGCTCCTTTATTTGTGAGACAGATATATGTAACAACACTTCTAATCAAAATTCAACAACTAAACCCACTGTGACAGTAAGTTTTGCCACATGGAAAATGGACTTCTTGTTTCATGGTATCTTTTCAGACTGCACTTCATATACACTGCATTACAGGGAACAGTTATGTTGCAAGAATATTGTAATACTCCCTTTTATAGCTATATTATGAAATAGTGCAAAAGGAAATGAAAATGCTTTTTCAGTAGACCACCAAGACAGTATTCCACTTCAAGAGAATAAACAGTCCAGACCAATGCAGCATTCAAAAATCACTCCTCTGCACAGTCATGGGTTTTATTTAGGCATTCAGAGCAAGGATATTCTTCTGAAAGAGATATAGATACCACTAGTTACTGGAAAGAAGTCTTTTATGAATGCTCTTTAGGACAGTTTTATGTGTCTCCAACATATTGCTGACCTGATTTGCCATAAATACATTGCTATTTCAACTACCTTGAAAACAGTAACAATACCCAACAGCACGGTCAGTCAGTCATGAAGATACAAACGTTACTCCCTCACAAGTAGCTCAAGGCTGAAATTTCTATTAAAAGAGAAAATAATTACAGCACTAGATTGGAATTGCTCATTTTAATGCTGCCTAACCCACAAATAATACAAAAATTCTGTTGTGATTTTGAAATCACTACACATTTTAAGTGAATGAAACAGGTGATGAAACATTACAAGGAGAAGAAGAGGCAGGAACATGTCTTTTTATATGATAGGAGAGTATTTGTACTATGTCATTATCATTTGAGAGGGAAAGAGAGCTATCTATTTGACACATCAGATTTGGTAAGGAGGAGATGAGTCTTCCTTCAGTGAATAGAAAATATAGATATATACAGATTTTTCTTAACTTACAGCTACAAATATGCTGCATGTCTTCTCCTAATAGCTAGTGATGCAGTTTATAAGCTTCGCTTCAGAAAGAGCAAATCTAATGTCGCCAGTAAATGTTCAGGAGTTTTGTAGTGCTGACGACATAATGTATCACGACAAATGTGACCTAGAGGCACTGCGGCACTGCAGAAACAGTACGTGCACAGCCTCTGGCATGTGCAGGTGCCAAAGAGGAGAAGAAGCAAGAAAATCCTTTCCCTTTAGCACATTCACATCATTCCCCTTTCCTGAAAGACAGGATAAGCACATACACCAGCTCCTACAATGTAGGGAAACAAAAAGGGTCCTTTAGCTGTAGCAGTAATGGGAGACTCTCTATATTTTCCTTTGCTTCAGGATTTGGAAGAGCTGTCTTGCAACTGAAGTCAAGATCATAAGTGGGGTTAATACAAGTCTCAAACTGTTAAGAAGTGAAGACTCCTGGAAAATAGAGAAGAATTTTCTCATACTCTTTCAAAATAAAATTCACCTGTGAGGCTTTTAGAGACTCGAGTGCTTCACTTCTTCAATATGGCTAGAAGTATTTCACCTTCTTTCTAAAGAATGAAGAGGAACAGGTAGAGGTAACATACAGAGATCCTTTACATCTCAAGTTATTTAGAACAGATGAATTTGAAGTTTCCTTATTCATCCTCAGAGGAGTTGTCTAAGGAGTTCAATATTCACAGTTATGTATTTTTAAGCAAAACACTTAAAATTATATCAGTAGCATACATGCTGATGGGTGTTTTATGTTCTGTTTATATAAAAGCCCATTCAAGCAACTGTGTTTCAGCCTTTGGGAATGGCAAGAAGGGAGGCTTTACTTGATGAACTGCACAGAGTTACCACTGAGGAATCCCTGCACACATCTCTAGCAATATAACTTTCATATTCTTTCTTCAGCAGACAGCAGCATGGTCATTAGAGAATACAAGAAGGAGTTTTCCAAAGCTTAATAGGCTTCTGCCTTCTACATCTATCAGTACCTTGCCCACAAGTACAAGCTTTTGTATTTGACTATGGATCCACCAGTATGGGTTTGATCTACTGTAGGTTTTCTAGTTTTTCCCACTTCTCATGCCCAAAGAGGATGCTTTCAAAGTCTTATCCTGTACAGCATCACCTGGAGTTCAAAATACAAAGAGTTTTCACCTGGTGCTTAATTTTTCCCTTTCACTTCCCCCATCCAGAACCTCCCTTCCCACTAGGCAAGGATGACAAGTCCATCATCAGGCATATGTATTATTCTTTGGCAATCAGACGGTGGTAAATAAAAGGTATGGCCTAAAGAGGATTCTGCTTTAGTTCTTATTGCTTGTAAAGCAGAAAAGAAAGAAAGAGATGATTCTTCTTTTTTTGTAAAAGATGGATATCAAAAGAAATAATTTAGTTCAGATCTACCGATCTGGTATCTTTTCTAAAACAGACTGTTCTGCAATACACTCATATAGCCCAATTATATGATTGGTTTTATCTTTTTATGTGCATTTCTTTCTTCCCAATGGCAAACTAATCATTGGAGTGTGCACTTGTGCAAAGTAACCTCTTGGACAAATTCTACTTAAGAGTTTTACCAAATTACAGCTGTATTTTAAAAAGCCCATGATCCAACAGACAACAAAGTAAACAGGAAAAGCTCTGCTGGAGCCAGACTCTCTCTGGGCTTTTCAGCTGTTTCTGTATGTAAAATGATTAGAATATGTTTACATATTCATGCATGGGGGAAAACAAGTTCAGATTTAACTGTCAATATGTATATGTGAATACCACAGTATCCAATTTGTTGTTATTTAAAAAAACCCTAATAAACAAGGCTTTTTGAGTTTACTTTTCATTAGAAAAGCTCAATAAACACAAGTGCTGGCTTTCTCCTGATCTGTTCTCAGCAAGTAACCTCAACATAACTTATTCTACCCAGTGAAAATTTTCACTGTTTATCAGTTTAAAATTGATTCCTCTTTTCTTGTTTACTGTTGCAATAATGGGTCTGCAGCCGAAAGAAAAGAGGTTTATTCTTATAAATAAAAGAAACACAGTTGTATTCATGCTAACATATTTTTCTGGTATTGTAGAGTTATAAAAATGGAGAAAGGGGGAGGGGGTTGCCATTGAGCAAATTTCTGTTAAATAGACAAAACAAGTCCATGAAGTATGGCTTCCTAGTTCTGGCAGCTTCTGCTTGCCTTTATTCCATTTATATTTTACTGAGTAAAATTTTCTGCTACTATGTCTCTCTGTCTCGGTAAAGCAATATCCTGCTAGTCAAAACATTAAATATTGCTGAAGTCATTGGTATCTCAAGGTATTCAACATCTCATTTAGACTCTGATCCAAAATATACTGAGATAACTGACGCATTCCTCTTATCAGAGTATATTTCACATCATAGTCACCTGGGCAGGCCCTTTTTCCATCAGGTATTCTGTAATGCTCTACATCATTTGCACTGAAATCAACTGTTCAGAAATTGTGGTGTTGACATGTGGCTAGGAAATTCCCTTATACTCAAGGAGTGCACAACTTCATACTGCTGGCTAAAGCCATGCACCCTTAAAGTCAAAGATTACTCTTCAATAGCAATATCAAGAGGAGCTGGAACGGTTCCTTTGGTCGGCATATCCTGGCTCGCAAAACCAACAGTATCTGTAAACTGCTAAAGTTGAAATCTTCAGAGGAAAAACAGATTTGTATCACATGTGCCAGCAAAGTCATAAAAAATTTCCACCTACTCAGGTGAGTTCCAAGTGTCCTTCTCCAAAAGTACCTCTACTACTCTTTGTGGAGTTTTCTAAATATCTGTCTTATGTAAATTCACCACAGATAAAACTAAAGCAAATTAAAGTACTGCATTAGAAAGAGTAGTCCCATCCTCTTAAGCATTGATGCTTATTTAATGGGAGTCCAGCAAAGGTCATATGAGGGTCAGTAACTTCTTTTTATACTTTTATCACTCCATTCTCTCCCTTCTCCATGAGCGACATAGTCTCAGAGGACAAAGGCTGGAGCTGGAATAGCTCTAAGGAGCCTGGCTCATCCCCTGGGCTGCAGTCCATGACGTAGAATGGTCAAAAGCAGATGTAGAATGTTCAAAAGCAATTGAACAAGTAACTTGTCTTCTAATGATGCCCAGAACCTTGGGGACAGGCAGTTCCACATGGACATTTTGGTCTAGTAAAGTATTTGTCTCCTGCTCTATCTGTGTAATCTTTTCTATATGGTGAAAAACAATAGGGCTGAGCTAAGCTTACCACCTTACCCATTGGGAACTGCTGCTTATTGAATGCCTAATATCACAACCCTACCATTGTGTGGAAAAGGGTTTTGATACTTAAAAAGTCTTCCCAAAGGTATTTGATTAAGTAGGTCAATCTCTTGCCTAGTCAACACAGCTCCTTCACTTCACTACAGAACAGCCATTAGGCTGCACTTTCAAGCAGTTTTCCCATTTAAATTATGTGTCTGCATTAAGGTAATAAATAAATACGTGTCGTCTTTTACATCATTGGTTTGGCCTTGCAAGTTGGCACCCAGCCTCAACTCTCACTGAGATCACCTGAGCTGAAGATCTCCAGCATCTATCTTACAACATCTCGCAAATCATGCTTAGAGCCTTCCTATAATCCTTTTCCTCCTTTGTTGCCTAGATCTTCCGCCCCCTCTGTTTTTAAAGTGATACCTCTGAGGGGAAGTGAAGGTTTGCTGTTACATCTTGCTTCTGCCCGACTGCCACTTTACTGAATAACTTCTATTTTGCTGCATTCTCCAGCAGTCCATAAAAGTTAGTTTAAAAAGGAAGCTCCTCTCTACAGTCCAGGAAGTTGACATCGGTTTTAGTTCCCTTTCCCGTATCTTAGGATTTAATAATCAAATTTCTACAGAAGATCTATCCAACAGAACCTGACTCCTAAACATTGAGGTTTTTGTTTATTTTGAAAAATCAAGTGCATTTTATATTTACTTTTCTAATATTTTGGTATAACTTTTCATTCAAATAATCTTGGTTTCATTTTCTGTACCTTATATATTCTTTTGTTCCCATCACCCAAGCAGCTGTTTAATGGTTAGCTACAAATTAGCATTTGTTTGATCTCAGGTCCCTTTCTGCCTAAAGAATTAATGGTGCTTTTGATAATATATACTCCAAAGGTATATTGTTTTGAACAACTCTTTTGACCTACTTGTTTCCATAATGTTTGAGGTTTCTGTCAATGTGATTTCTCTTTATCATTTTTCTTCCCTTCCCTTTACCAGAGGCTGATTTTCTTCTAACAACCTATTTCAATTCAGTAAAACTCCCTTTATTTTTTAATTTTCTTACGCTATTGAAGTCCCCAGATTCCAAAAACATTAATTTTACATTTTGTCAAATAGAAGGAAGTTCAGTAGATTCAAACAGAACCAGACTGAATAATCTTACCTATGTAATGTCCTTTTTCCTTCACTTTGAAAAATTCAGCAAATGTAGATGAAATTCTTGTTCCTGTGACAGGCTGAAATAAAAATTAGAGTAAGCCTTATTTCATTAGGTATAAAATATAAAACTTTCTGTCACTTTAAAAAAAATTTATTCATATTGCATTATATAAGTAACATGCAGACAGTCCTGATCCATCTAGTAGGCATTTTATTTTACAAAGACCCCAATCTTGCAATCCAATCTGAACAGAAGAGCCCTTTCACTTCCACTGAAAGCCAGTGAATCTATTAGACACTAGGCTTATAGAGGTGTTCTGGCACTTTAAAATGCAGACAGGCTCATAACAAAATCTTTTAAAAATGTACAGAAAATGAATTCTCACTCTAGCTCATTTCTGTGTCTGTAACATAGTCCATTATATTTTAGATGAAACAGAGCAAAAAAAATTGAAACATAATTTTGTTTTACATTAAAAAAAAAAAACAAATATTGAAATTTCTGTCCCATGGAACAAGAAAAGGATAATTTAGAGAATGTTCAGAGAATGGACATTTGTTTTAAAGACCTTTGAATCTGGGAGAAAACAATCCATCTCTCTGAACTCTGTCATGTGTTTAGAGATGTGGTGGGTACTGCATCATTTCCACTTCCAAACAATATAAACTGCATGTTGTAAAAGAGGCAAAAGGCTTCATTTCACATCTGCATGTACCATCCTTGCACCACTAAAGAACCAAGGCTGGGATTGCTAAGTTCAGTTTTTAAAAGGAGACTATTTTGTTGAAAAGCAGAATAGCTTCATAGTCAATAAATATAACATGCTTTGAATTAAAGAATGGCTTGGTTTGAAAGGGACCTGAAAGAACATCTAGTTCAAATCCCCCTGCCATGGGCAGGGACACCCTTTACTAGACCAGGTTACGCAGAGCTCCATCCAACCTGGCATTGAACACTTCCAGAGATACGGCATTCACAACTTAATAATTATACAGTAATACAAATACACCAAAAAGGCAATTATCCAATTTTAATTATAACACTGAGTTTGAAGATTTTCTTTCCAGGTTATTTCTCAAAGATGACTGCATTTGTCTTCAAGAGTAACAACACTTTCAAATCACTTTTTAGAGAATATGAGAAAAACTTACTAAGTTTTAGCCCACACTAGAGAAAACTCAAAACTGGTACTTGTAATATTAATGAAAGGCTCCTTAGAATTAAAATATATTTGAATGTTTCGTTATATATGACACCATCTATTCTAACTAGAAAGACCATAAATGGTCATGTAATGATAAATTACTAAAAATTATCAAATTACCAAATACAGAAATATTTCTGTAAATATCATAGCAACTTTTTCTTGGAAAGAATAAATGTTTAGGAAGTGACTACAAACTAAACTAACAAGTACAGACACAGAATAAGAACTCTTGAGATATCTCGAGCTGATTTTATAAATCACTGTGTAATTTACAGAGTGAGCTTATGAAGTTGCTAAATTAGCATTCCAGAATCTCACTGGAAATCTCCTTCTCTCTACCATTATCCTCAAAGGCCTTTATCAAGACCTCCTACCCTGCAGACACAGTGCAGTGATTGCAGTCGTGCAGCCGAGAACCGAGCAGGCACAGCAGCTCTCGGCTAAGTCACTGCCTGTATCTGTTATTCTTAGTGTTTCACAGGTGCCCACACTGGGCAAGGTCTGGCTTATTTCATAACTGCTTGGTATCTACACTAAAACAAATAAAGAGAAACTTCAAAATAAAGAGAAAATTAAGCATCTTTATGGCATAACACCATCATGCTTTTACAATGATTTTGAACATTTATAATTTAAAATTAGGAGTTAAGGAGGGAAAAGGGCAGAAATAGTTATCACAAACTGTTTTAGAGAGGAAACTGATTACAAACATTTGAGAAGTCTTTCTAAACAAGATAATTTTATCCACACAATTTGTCGTAATTAGATATTCATTACCTCTCCCCATCACTGATGAACAAACACTGCAATGGTTAAGGCCATGAAGAATTGGCCATTCCACATTCATATGGACTCTTACTATCTCTTTATAATGATTGAGAATGTTTTCTGATTTACACTTTAAAAAAAATAAAAGTTTAAACTCCTTGACAAATATTTCATTGTCCCTATACAGCTCACTGTTGCCACTTGTTTGGAAAAATGAAAGGTAAGTTGAAAAATGCACCTTTTCCATTTTCATCTCTAATTGAATTCTCTCTTGACCCCTTATTCCCCATGGCTGTATTTCAGGTTTTGATGATAAGAAAAAGAATTTTGTATTTGGATAATACAATTTTCTCACTTGCCTTCAGCGACCTTCAGCTCAATTTCCTCTCCCCAGAGACACTGTATATTATAGAATTGAATCAAATTCCTTATTCATAGAAAAAAAGTTCCAATTTAATCTGAATATTCAGCATTTTACACTGGTCAGGGTGATGGATGGCAAATTGAAATGCTTTTGGTTCAGGTAATCAAATGGTAGAATTCAGACTTGTATTGAAAAAAATAATGAAGTCTATTCAATATTCTCATAAGGTGCAAAAAATGCACATTACATGGTAGAACTGGGGTTTTTTCTTATTATCTAACCAATAACATATCCACCGCAAAAAGTATAGTAAAACATTAAGAATTTATGTAGGTTAGAACATATAAAAAGCAGCCACCTTTGGGGGAAAATGCAGGCACCATTGCAAGAGTGCTCAGAAGAACGAGTACAAAACTGGGGGAAAACCAGATATGTTCTCAGTATGTATCTGCAATGTTCAATCATAGGTTACTGAAGCCCTTTAATGTCTTAAATGCTTTTTGAGAAAGAAACACAGCCCTTTTAATCACTTGAAGTTGTTTGATATACTAAACCACTGCAACGTTTCATTTCCATCCGTGACAGTTTTGTCAACTAATGTCATCAGGTATCTCATAATTTCCAAAGGACTACCATTTAATTTTGGAAAATCCTCTTGCTACTCGTGAAGTTCAACCCCAAAACAACAATTTATTTGAACAACACCAGCTTGGCATCACACTATTGATGAAACTTACTTGGACATTTGGGCTTGGACAAGATGCCTCCAGGAAAACAAGAGTGTAATGACACTGCATAAATTTAGTTTGGTTTAAAAATTCCATCAATAGTTACTTTCCTCCCTTCTGGAGGTGCACAGAATTACGCTGTTTGATTTTCAAATACTGCATACCAGTTACTTCTTTTCTAATTATTTAGAGTATTTAAGCCAGAATGAATGCCTAACTGTAGGCACCACTAACACAATTAAAAATGCCATGCAGGACCCTAAATGCTAAGGCACTGTGTCAAGAATAAGTCCTAGGCTGCCCTTACTGACTGTACTAGAGTTTGTGTCTCCTCTATGTTTCTGCTCTCACCTCACACAAAGCAACCTGGTGCACAGGCATTATCCAGGACAGCAGGATGAGGGGAACTCCTGTTCAGAGAAACTTCTCCACACCCGGCAGACACACCTTCAGAACATTCAGAAAGAATATTTTTCATCCATTTTCCTTCCTCCACATCACAAGCAAGCAGTGCTCAGACTTGATCTTCCCCTGGGGAAAGACAGAGCTCTGCATGATGCTGGGCATGCTCACAGGGAATTTGTGTTCTCAAAGTAACCTATGGCTGGAGTTTGCCGTATCAGCTCGTGCAGTTTCACAGCCACGGGGTAAAGATGGGGTGTGAGGCAAGTGGAAAAAGTATGCACACACTAAAAGTGCTCAGACTATCAAGGATAATGGCTCTTTTAGAAATATTTACAAGATAAAGCTCTTAATGTTGAACTAACTCTTAAATTAAGAGATATTGGCAGGAAATGGTAAATGCTAGCAAGAACCTGTGACCCACCAGCAGTTGTGGAGAGAAGAGCTGAACCTAAGAAGACACACAAATATATTCATTTCAGTCAAGCCCCAGATTTAAAAAAAAAAAATTACATTTTTTCAACCTTTTCGCTAAAAGCAATTTAGGAACCAAACATAACATGCACCACTGTATGGTGTAAGTGTGGTTCTGCAATGGAAGCCACTAACAGGTACACTGACGAACAAGAAAATAAGAGCCCAACTAATCTTCTCAGGTCCCTTATATCTTCAGGACTTGCAGGAATATAAATAATTAAAATTCACTATTTTACAGGTAAAAGTGAGTAGATACCAAACAGATAAAGTTCAGAGTGTGTCATTTATTCAGAAACACAAAAATTTATTTAAGATGTCACAGAAGAGGATTTAAGCATGTGATTTTCAAGTAATTCAAGTAGAAGCTTGTGCTCTGTTCTGAATAGGATGGAAAACAAGTGCATAGTTCTGACTAATCTATTATCTGCATTTCAAGGTCCAGAAAAAAGGACATTTGCTGCATGAGTTTCCTTCTGCTGAGAGTTATTTGGAATGTCTTTGGTGAACACCTCTATGGGAATATAAGAAGTGTAAGACACATGTGACAGCAATTTTTACTACACAGTAAAAAGGAAAATTAGAAAAATATTTTCATTTTGTTGAAAATATTGCTCCTTCCAGAAGAATTGTTAGTAACCAGTCCTTGTAGAAGAGCTAAGTACTGAGTCAGGACAGTCAAGCTATGTGAGGAAGCGCTTAAAAGTCAGGAAACAGCAGCATTGAAATACTAATACAAGCTGGTTTCATGTTACCATGGGGACTATTCCCAAAGGCCATATTAGCCTATGGCCACTAAGCCCCATGGGGGAACTTTCACAACCAAGGGATACCAACAGGCTCTTCTGGAGGGCAGTTCAGATCAGGAAACCAGCTCCAGCCCAGAGGAGTCTGCATCACCCAGATAAATTTAGCCCCTGTGAATACTCGTCGTACATTCTAAACACATTCTTTAGCTGCAATTATTTTGCCCAGGATCATGTGGAACATTATGCAAGCTTTGTCTTCTTCCAGTGTGCACTTTTCTCATTTCCATAATAGTCCCATATTGGATCTATACCTTGGCAGTTGCTGGCTGCTGTCACATTCACTTCTTTTTTCAGCTGGAAGTATTAAAAGGTAAATGTTAATTACAGGGACTATTTCTCTAACCTTGTCTCTAGGACAGAATATTTAGTTGAGAACAGTATCGTCCATCACAGCTGCAGCCTATTTGATAAATAGGCTTCTTAAAAGCCAGACTCCTTGTCTGCTGGATATGCTGCCTCACTGAGGACTGGGGGAGTAAAGCAGCTCAAGGTAGCCGTTGTTAGTGCCCCTCAAGTGCTCCTTTCAGACCAAAGAACAAACATGGTTGTGACAGTGTGCAAAATACTCTGGCCCAGCGTTCAAGAGGCTTTTGTTCTTTGTCTGTGTGCTGACCCCAGTGAGCATGGAGAGGAACAGAGGTTCCCATGTTCGCTGGCACAGCACGCGTGAGCTGCTGATACGCTCTGAACGTACGCCAGCTTGGGTAGCAATTTAATAAAGCAGCTGAAGCTAATGCCATTTTTTGGCACCACATAAAAGAGTTTGTTGTAGGGTCACATATATGCATATAAAGGGTCATGTACCAGCAAATTTTCAGGAAATAGTAGACATGCACATTATTAGACTGAATTGCTGTCTGGCTCCAATATCTAAAATATGTAGCCAACTCTTAACCCTACGTCTCAGCATTCTGATGCACTTAAATCAGAAAAACGTGTAGGGTTTCTGTGTCTTAAGTGAAGTTTCTAGAGTAGGAGAAGAATATCAAGAAAGCAGCACCAGATTCTATACAAAAATACTTGAAGAGCAGTACTGTTGGAATTAGTGCCACTGCTGACACATTATTTTGATTAATAAATACTTTTTGAAATCTGAGATTGCCTCTAAAATCTTGATTTTAAAGAAATTAATCTGGGGATCATTTTTTTTAATTAGGATTTTTGAACCAATAATTTTGTATTTCCAATACTTTCTTTGCAACTACAAGGACTCCTTTTAACATACACGCTTAATGGAAGATAACATTATTACATAATCATGGGACTCTGGAGCTTCATAAGAAAAACACTAAATCTTATTAAACTTGTGATAAAATTATTGGTGTTGGCAACCTTGCAGACATATGCCTAGAGCTGCACAGTGTTTTCTTCCTCTAACTACTGTAACTAAAAGGACTTTAATGAGAGTAAAAGAATGTGGCTCTGTCTGCCCAGAATCTTTTGGAATTTTCACTTTTCCCTAATGAAAATGAAAACAAATACTTTTTTTTTTTCCTGTAAGCTTTTACAGACATCTGAGCTGACTTTCATAATGAAGAAGGATTAAGCAAACTCAGGAAAATTATAAATGTGGTTTGTATTAGTGTACTAATTAGCTCATAAATTTAGAAATAGTTAATCTTTTAGTTTTGCTGGATGAAAATAGCGGTCAAATCGCAGATCGGATCTTGTAAATGGAGTAATGCAGCAGTGAATTAAACCCCCAGAGCATAGGTGTCTGATCTCATAGCATTATGAAAACTGGAAATCTTGCTACTGACTTTGAAGAGCACAAGATGAATTTAGCCAAAGTTGTAAAATATTACTCACGCAGCCAGATACTTAGCAAATAATAATAAAAACAATGTGATTTATTAGGTGTGTACTTTTCATTGTATTGTAATCCAGCAACTAACTATATTAATTACTTTTAGTTCCGTGAGCTAATTAGAGCAGTGGTAGCTGGCAAAATTCTGTGGTTCACTGCAGTTTCTATTTATTGCATGTATTTATGTACATGGATATTCAAAAGACCCTGCCCTAGAAATATTCACGTTATTACAGAAACAATTGTGGGTACCAAGAAATAAAAATACACTTGTCTATTACACGATTTACATTTCTTTAGAACTGCCAAAGTAGAAAAAGAGTAGAGGCGATGTTTTACACTGCCCTGTTGATAATCTGATGAAGACTGCTCTGATGAAACAAAGAAAAGTAGATTCTATCCCAAAACAAGTTTAGGTCTCAGTTCTTCAGACTGGGTCCTAGCCAGGTGATGGAGATGCAAGAGCCAAGCACCTGGGCATGGTAGCAGACAAGTAGCTGGCAGACACTACAGGCTGCTGGATACAAGAGCTCAGAGTCTTCTCTCCCCTTTAATGATTGCACCAGGACAAGGTTAGAAGAGAACTGGGCTCAATAACACTCAACGTGGAGAATGAATGGACTCCCATTCTCACACCCCATAAACATCCTCACGCACACCTTGTTAAACACCACCCCAGAGACTGCATTTCAAGCAGTTTTCCATAAACTCCATGTGACCTGGATACAATGCTAGATAAAACCATCGGATAAAATACAGCACTAGAGTTATGTGAACCTGGGATTAGAAGATCAGGGTGACTTAATACAGAACCAGCCTTCACATCTGGACTGCTGTAAACATCACTCAGCCCAAGGCCCCCGTGGACGTGGAAAAAAAACCAATACACCAACCATTCAGTAAAATGTATAAGAGCTGCTCATTGCTAGAGAACTGCAGTGATATGCAGTAGGAATTAATCTAAAAACATGATGGCAAACAACTGCTGAATCAATTTTCTTCTTTGGCTTGTAGTGCACCTGCTCTTACAGTATCTACATTTTATACTCTTTTCTTTTCTTGCAGAGATGTAAATATTCCTGCATTAAACCAACTGCTCAGGTAAGGAGAGAGCCAGTGACAAGACCTTATTCTAAATACATGGTGCATGTGGTAAGGAGGAAAAAAATGTGTCTGCAAGTACTGAATGTTTAAATGCCTCTACTCACAACGCAAGCCGGCAGGTTACAAAATAATTTGTAATTATATCTCTTATTTGCTCTTAAGGAGTTGTGCACCAGCAAGCTCTTAACCAGATCCAATATTACTGCAGTATTCTACCTCAAGATGGTAGAAGACAGAGAAAATTCAAGCCTCACATCTCAATATTAGGCTGTTCAGAGAGCATTGCTGTCTGCCAAACATGTGCACCAAGTCAGCATTGCTGACATATTTTTGCCTGCTTATGATGCTACTTCTGGAGGCCATATGACCTATAGTTCACCATTCCAGCTCTATTTTTGGTAAGCTGCTGCAAGAAAGGATGGAGTGGTATGGTTAGTTGGTATGGGTACATAGTTCAGTGAATTACCAGTTACTACCATTTTCTTAATATTTATCTTCATTTTAAATAATGCAGCATAAGGCATGCAAAATTCTCTTCATTCCCCCCCAAATTAGTACCAGGACTAGGAATCTGAGTGACAGTATGTTAGACTTTATCCTTCACTTAGTGGAAAGTAACAGTTGCACTCCCCTGAAGTCTCTCGGACTGCATACTATAAGCAGGCTTACAAGGAACATCACCTTGGCAGCACAACCTCAATGAACCCATCTGGCCAAAATTTTCAATAACAACAACTCAAATAAAAATGACTGGTTTGTCAGAGGCATTCAGCACACCTGCTTCCAACTAAGTTAGCACATCAGGAAATCAGGACACAGTTATTTTGGCGCTTATATATAGGTTAGAACTGGACTTCACATGCTTAAATTTCAAAGTTGTGAAATATATCAGCAAAAGCCTAATCAAAATGCAGTATTGTCCTTAAATAAGCATTCAAAAGAGGTACTGTAGTTCTCTTCCCTCAGTGACAGGCTATCATGGTTTAACCCCAGCCATCAATCAAATACCACATAGCTGTTCACTCACTCCCCCACCAGCAGGATCATGGAGAGAATTGGAAAGGTAAAAGTGAGAAAATTCATAGGTTGAGATAAACACAGTTTAAGAGGAAAGGCAAAAGCTATGCACACAAACAAAACAAAACAATGACATTAATTCACTGCTTCCATGGGCAGGCAGGTGTTCAGTCATCTCCAGGACAGCAGGGCTCTATCACACAGAACAGTGACTTGAGAAGACAAGAATCGTCATTCCAAGCATCGCTCTCTTCCTCCTTCTTCCCCCCACTTTATATACTGATCATGATGTCATATAGTCTGGAATATCCCTTTGGTCTGTTGGGGCCAACTGTCCTGGCTCACAGTCTCCCATGCATCCATAGTCTGCTCATCAGCATGGCAGTAGGAAAAGCAGAAAAGGCCTTGGTTCTATGTAAGCCCTGCTCAGCAACACCAAAAACATTTCTCCATTACCAACCCTATGTCCAACACAAATCCAAAGCAAGCCCTATAACAGCCCTGTGAAGAAAGGTAACCCTATCCCAGATAAAACTAGCATAAAGGCATATGAAAAGCTCCAGAATAGGGACTCAGAAAGATCCTGATGCAGTAAACTGTATTTTGATCTCAGGCATATGTTCCACCTCAACCTCTCACTCTGTTTAAGGATGATGACTCTACTTTTGAGACTGAATGAGAGTACATTTGACACAGCCCTGTGCAAGCAAGTAAATATAATACTCCAAATGCATTTGTCCTATCTAACTTTAGACTTCTAAAATGTGGTTATGTATACCTCAAATACTAATTGAGATTCTTATTCCTCTTATTCTTAGTGCAGAGGAACACTTTTAAGTCACGTTACAGCTGATCTAGGTTAGATGTCTACCTCTGGATAACATTTATCAGGCCTTAGAAATGTTGTTTTAGTACAGAGAGATTGAAGACACCTCTTTATTACCTGTATGCCGAAGTTGTACAGACCCAAGGTTACCAGAAAGAAGCCCAGCTCTCACTGCAAAATGCTGATTAGGAATGGAAATATTCCTTATGAACACCACTGCCCTGCATCACTGTACCTAATGACAAATAAAGGCAAAGGAAGACTTTGACATTTAGCCAAGAACATACATTGGCAGTACTGCTAACATTACACTTGCTGAGTCAAGACTAGTGAAGCAAGGTCAGAAAGGAGCTGTAGGCAATAGAGCCACAAAAGCTGGATGTGGCTCTTCAGTTTCTGCACTGGGGTCGGTACCTCCACACACAATATTGAGGGAGGTACTGTGCTACACGAGTACACCAGCATGGTGTATTAAATCCACTGCACAGGGTTGTTAGGCCCAAGCACTCTTCTTATTAATTGGCTCGAGTTATATCAATGCACCACTCTCTTGCACCTATTAAACAAGTCTGCACCTATTACCTAGTCTGTGTCTTTCACAGCAATGCTAAGTGTGACCTCATCACTAAACTTTCAGGTATCAGTTGGATATTGCATGCTTGGTACTATAATAATTATTCAGTGGATTTTTAAAGGAGACCATCTTTTAACCAGATGGACACATTTCATAAAAATAGTAAGACACTGGAACAGATTTTTGTTTTCCATACATTGAAAGCAACGTAAAAAAGCTTCAGCTTGTGTACTCACCATGTCAAGCAAGAACAAGGAAATAGCAGTCGAAAAGGATTTCAAGTTTCAATTCTCAGTGGAAGATCTGAATAAAGAGGTTCAATTTAGGTATTTCTCCACTTTCGGCCAAGTTTGAGCCCCTGTATCTCTACAAACACACACCCCTACCAGTAAATACACTGCTGATTAGACCTGATTCATCCAGACACAAGTTCAAAACATGTCTCAATTGCCAGTACTGGTACAATCTGGTGAGGATGCCCAGTGTTTTCTGCTTAACAGAAGATGCATGGAATTCATTCCTCCCTCACACCAATGTTATCCATGACACAGTCTAATGAAGTCAGAGTTAGAATTGCTTTGAATCTACACTAGCATGCATGAGAGAACACTATGACTGTGTGCATCTCTCACAGTCATCTCTCACATTTCTTTTTTTCTTATTTCTCATGTTCCTCTGGGAGATCTCATTGCCAGTTTCAACAAAGGACATCATCTCTTTGCAGATGATATGCAACTCTACAACTCTGTCAAGTCAGTCTCTGATCCCCTTCTTCCCACCTGTCTTCAACATGTCAATCAACAGATGGCTACACTACCACTAAGGAATGCTTCAAAGGCATTCAAAATGTTTTAAAAGTCCTCTTTGTTCCATGTCTCTTGCTCTGCTATCAGTCTTCTTAATTCAGCCCTTCAGTTCTCCGCCAAAAATCTTGCTGCTATCCATAACACAGTTTTAAATTTCTTTTCCTCTACTTAAAAGCTACTTCCATATTATATACAGATTTAGCCATACTTCGACATCTGCTTCCGCTGTGTTATGTTGAATGTTTTACTCCAGTTTAAAAAATGCCATTTTGTCCACTTTGGTGTTCCAAAAACATGTTTTTTAACTTCACCAGCCAATGGGCAGGAAACAGAATACTACCCTACTTCAAAAAATGGAGACTCCGTCAAGAAGTTTCAATGTCTTCTTAAGTGCAGAATCTCATTTTAAGACTTGGAAAATATATTTCAGTGTCTACAGCTGCAAGTTAAAGCTTTCTGATATCCTTAGAAGAGTAATACTGGGTTTTGCCAGATGACTGTTATTATCAAAGTATCACTGTGGTATTACCTAAACGTAATTCTGCTGGTCTGTACCAGATTTCTCTCACAGCATCTCGGCTTTTGCTTCTTCCCAGCCCTTTCTTATCTCTGTGTCTTCTCTACAAGCTTCCAAAAATGATAAAGGAAGCCCATTCCTTCACTTAATCTATTTTACTCTTGCCTGCATTTTCAAGCCTTCCCTTCAAACCACTGTATCATCTTCAGTACAGCCCCATTTCCACAGCATTAACGTTCTAACAATTTGTAATAATGACCTGTCATAAATCTGGAGTGTCTCTGCTGGTAAAGGAAGTGGCAGAATGTAAAATGGATTAACAAAAGTAAAGTGTAGCCACATGATGAAAAATCAGTGCAGTGGAAGTAGGGAATCTGATGTCAAAATACCAATGAGTTGCTGATGTAAAAAATACCAAAGAAAAAAACTATATGGGCCAATGGTCAACCACCTAAACCCCACTGACAAGTGCACCCAGGGAGCCTCAAAGGGGTGCCCCTGAAAGCTGACAACCACAAAATCCCAGGGTATGCTTTCCATCACAAAAAAGGGGGCTGCAAATAGATTGGCACACATCGTTCTCTTACTAAGGGGATTATCCTTCTATTTGTTACTGCCTCCACCTCCTCTTTCACCCTATCATTTGCAATCCTGTAACACTAGTGGTAACCATAGCCATTGTGTAGAAAGAGCACTTAGTGTTCTCCTTTTAACAGCATTTAGCAGATGGAACCAGCTCACTTTCACAGAACCACAGAATGGGTAAACTCTGTGGACGGGATTACAAGTGGGTCATCTGATCCAACCTCTCTGCTTAGACAGGGTCATCCTAGAGCACATGAAGTGCATCCAGATGGTTCTTGTACATCTTCAATGAGGGAGACTCTACAACCTCTCTGGGCAATCTGTTCCAGGGTGTCTGGTCACCTGCACAGTAAAGACATTCTTCCTCACACTCAGGTGGAGCTTCCTGTGCATCAGTTTCTGGCCTCTGCCTCATGTCCTAGTGACTGGCACCACCAAGAAGTGTCTGGACCCACCCCCTCAGCACCCCGCCTTTGGATATTTATACACACTAATAAGGTCCCCTCCTAGTCATGTCTTCTCAAGGCTGAACAGGCC